>CM045767.1:32045520-32645520 GCA_025200525.1 Camellia lanceoleosa | reverse complement strand
AATTGTCGCTAAAGCTTATAATTAATGACCTTTTTCTATGACAAAATTTTCAAACTATTACTGAAAGTTAAAAATTAGTGACTTTTTTATGACGATTTTTTTAAATTGTTGCTAAAACTTATAATTAACGACATTTTTTGTGACAAAAATTTCAAACTGTCATTGAAAATAATAATTAATGACGTTTTTTTTAATAGTGTTCGATGAAAAAACCATTAATTATCATAGGACCTATTAGACAATAAGTCCAATTATTAGAACCCAAACGTAAGTCCCTCTAAAATAAAAATATTCCAACCATTTATCATTTTGATAAATTTATCAGTATTATTACCAATAATAAATAATCATTCCACAAATACAAAATATATCTAAAAAGTCCCAAAGAATTTCATTATTAAAATGATAGACAAATACATATAAATAAATAAAAAAAAAAAAAAAAAAAAAATCTCTGATACCAAATAAGGTAGGGTTATAAAGCTAAGCACGTCTGTCAACGTTTTACTAGGGAATTGACCTATATGCAATTACTGCAACTATGGTCTTCTAACCTATACGCGACTTGGATAACGTCCTACTCAACCTTACTCTGTTCTACCCTTATTTAGCACAAACCCAGAAATATTATCATTTATATTATTATTATATTAGATTTAAATTCCTACATATATGGTCTCATGGTTTTGCTGTTGAGGTGGAGGCCAGCCGACAGCCGCCCACATGCAAATCTGCTCCTGGATCTATTGTTGAATCTTGGTTATTTGTTGATTACAAAAATCTAACTGGTTAGAAAGATATGGCTGTAAATACGGATCATTAGCTTGAAGCTGTTGTAAATATATATTTCTACTATCAAGATAAAATTCTAAAACATTAATCAAATTAACAAGTAAATTCACAAGCATACATACTAAAGAAGAAAATACTTACAACCAGAATCTTCAAAACAACATAATTCTTCAACACTTAATTTATATATCATAAACTGGGAAATTTTACAAGAGAGAGAAAGAGAGAGCACACTTAGATATTATACTTGAAAAGAAAACTCTAAAAACAACTCTGCCTCAACAAGGGTGAGGATATCCCTTTTATAGACAAAAGAAAAGAAAAGATAAGATAAGGTGAGGACAGGTGGCATGTCCTTGGTAGTTGAAGTCGATTGTCCATATCCTCAAAGCTGAATGGGAATTTTCTTTTAACTCAGCATCCTTATCTTCTTTGGATTGAAGTGAGACAATTGTTGGTCTCTATGCTGGATGGCAGACAAGAATCTGCTTTTACAGAAAGTAGGTGTACTGTTAGTTGTCGTTTTGTGCCAACGCTCCAAATGAATTATTCTGGTGGGAGACAAGATAAAGACTTATGCTTTGCCTTTTCCTTTTTTATCTTTTTCCTTGTCAATCTTTTCGACAATCATCCTAGTGAGTGAATCCCAAAAATCACCAAAGTTGGGTTCATCTTCTGCTGGATCCTATGATTTGCTAGCTAGAGCAGCAAATTCATTTTCATCTTGGTTTGGATCTTCTTGGTCTTGACTGCTAGTAACGGATTTCATGGAGGTGTCGTCACTGGAAATAGTCTGGAGAAATTGTTCCTTCATGAAATCCATGCTTTTAATGACTAATTTTGTTTTTGATAAATTCGGGTATTTTTGGGGTAATTTGTTTGAATTTGTAAAAAATGATTTTGAATGACTAGTTGACTGGGAATTGTTTTGGGAATAGTATCCCAACAGGCTTGAGTATAGGCCTTAATTTTCTGGACAGTTTCTGGTAAAATGGGATTCATACCCTTATCCCACCATCTCATAAAGAAAACTCTTTTGAGACGTGGAATCTTATTCTGATAATCACACTGGAAATCTCATTTCCATATCCATGGAATACTGAAACGGATAGTAAAATGAACCAAAGATTTGGTCAAAGAAATATCCTTTTGTCGTGGTAAATAAGAATAAGCAATTTGTCATTCATTAAAAGCTTCACGGATGGATACTGGTAAAACTTCAAGTTGTAGTCCAAATTTATCCCACCAAACGAGAAACCAATTGCATAAATCGTTTTTGAGGACATCTGGACAAATTCGGATAAACCAGGAATGATTATGGATAGGATTCTAGTAATAAAATGCATAAGTAAAGGCATCGATATATTCCCAATAACTATATCGAGTTTCTCTATTGTGAATGTCAAGTTGACAAATAGTATGCGGGTGAATGCCCCATGTAGCAATGGGCATAATATTACGAATGGTAGTTTTACTGAATTGGATCGAACTAGCAGCCTTGGAAGGATCATGCAAAGTATGTTTGATCTCCATGGCGGCAGTCTCAATGAGTATCTGTTCATAAATATAACGGTACTGGTCAAAATGTGAGGGAAATTGTTGGGTCGTAAGATAATGACGTTTAATTTCCCATGGATCTGTCATCCATTTTTCATCTACTGGTTCAATGTAAATGACTGTTTCTTCAATAATACTGTTAGGAGTGTACTGTTCAGGAGTAAGGAGAACATCCTTGGTGGACTAGCCAGAGGATTCCCCTTGATTATTGTTAGAGGCTTGTAGTGCTGAAAATTCTGTTAGATATGGATTTTGGTAAAGGTTTCCCCTGGCTCGGCCCCTACGACCTGGACCACGGCCACCTCTACTGGTTATAATTCCTGTAAATATTCACGAGTTAGAAAGTCGAGTAAGGAATTCTGTTCACCTTTGATATAATCAATATCAAAGTCAAATGCAGATATAGCACTTTGCCAGTTTGCAGATATCTGTTTATGAGCAAGATTAAGAACATCTTTTTTAAATATCTGTTTAGCTACAGAGCAATTCATACGAATTAGAAATTTTTGGTTTAACAAATCATCCTGAAATTTTAAAACACATTTAACAATAGCTAAACACTCTTTTTTAATTATGGGATAATTGATAGTAGCTTTAGTCCAATTTCCTGATGTAAATCTTAATAGTTCTTCTTTTTGACTAGTAGGATTAATCTGTTTTAAAATACCTCCATAACCATAGCTAGAGGCATCAGTTTCTACAATCTTTTGTCATTCTGGATTTGGTAATGCAAGACAGGGAAGTTGTTTTACTTTAGCCTTAATTTTTTGTACGGCAACAGTGTGAGCTTCTGTCCAAGGAGAAAGATTTTTCTGTAATCTAGTGTAAAGGATAACAGCATCCTGGGATAACTGATGATAGTAATCTCGAATATAATTGAGACTACTAAGAAATCGCTGTAATTGAGTTTTATCTTTTATCTCATCGGAAAATTTAGAGGCAAACTCAATACTTCTGTCAATTGGTATAATAGTTCTATTATGAATATTATGACCAAGAAAGTGTACTGTTGTTTGAAAAAGTTTCATTTTTGGTGCAAATATGACTAAACCGTTTCTGATAATAACATGCTTAAATATATTAAGATGCTTTATATGCTGATCAATAGATAATAAAAAAATAAGAACATCATTAACATAACATATAGCAAATTCTATATAAGGAGTAAATATATCATTCATATATGCTGAAATTCTGATGGAGCATTTTTTAAACCAAATGGCATAACATTTCATTCATAATGCCCAAAGGGTACTGTAAAATCAATTTTGTACTGATCCTGTTCAGCTATTTGTACCTGTCAATATCTTGATTTCAAGTCAAATTTAAAAAATATGACTACATCCTGTAATCGACCAAGCAAATCTTCTTTATTCGAAATTAGATATCTGATCCACTTTAAAACATCATTAAGAGATTTATAATTAATGACTAATCTTGGCACATCTCTTTCTGTTTCTGCATTTTTATTGACATAAAATGCTGTACAACTCCATGGAGAATGACTAGTTCTGATTAACTTCTTTTGAAGAAGATTTTGAATTTCTGTTTTGCACATTTCTGAATATTCTTTTTTCATTTGACTAGGACGAGCTCTGGTTGGGATGAATCTTTCATCAAAGTTTGATTCATAAGGAAGAGAAACTATATGTTTCTTTCTTTCCCAAAAAGCATTAAGAATTACACTGCAAATTTCTGTTTGGAATTCTTTTTCAATTATTTTAATTTTGTTCTGTAAAGATGACTATTGTAATTTCTGCTCAATAGTAAGAAAATTGATCTGTTTTCCTTTAAAATTAACTAGATCTTTGATTTGATCTAAGTTTTTAGTATAAGGTTCTGTTATGAACTCAAAAATAATGGGTTGATTACTGATTATTGTATGAATGCCTATGGAATCAATCTTTGTAATAGGCATAAACAAGCACAAAAATGGTGTCCCTAAGATAATAGTTTGAGACATATTTCTGATAAAGACAAAAGCAGTGGGAAGACATATGCCTTGATTACAGATGAAAGCTTCTGGTACTTTGTATTTAATTTTCATAGAATTACCACTCGCACTGGTTAATGATTGAGTGGTTTTCTAGAAATATTTAGTAGGAATTAATCCTTCTTGCATACAGTTCATATCAGCACCGCTATCAATTAAGGCGATGGCATCTTTGATAATAAAATCAGGTTTTATTATAAAAATTGATTCTAATATACCATTTCTGAAAGGTAATCTAGTTCATAATCATTAAATACTGAATTTTTGGTTTTTCTTGATTTTCTTTCTGTTCTGAAGTTTGCCCCTTATTTTTAAGTTGACTATTGATTTCCTTAATGTCAATAAAAATAGACTGGCTAGCAGTTTGGAGATGCTTTACTTTTGTTTTAAGAACATTAATTTTCATTTTAAGATCTTGAATAGTTACTAGTTTTTCAAGAATCGGGGAGGATTCTGTCCTATTCAAAACTTCTTCATACTGTAGTGTTCTAAAAGAATAACCTCTTCAGTTTTCTGATTGTGATGACATAATTCTAAAAATTTTAATTTGATTTCTGGATCCTTAATCTGGTCTTCTAATTCTAGCATAGATTTTTGGTCATCAGTTAAGACATTAAGGCTTAGGCCTCCTAAATCTAAACCATTCATTTTAACTATAAAGTTCAGACATGATGATGTCTTTGGATGAACATCTTCAACTCAGCTAGATCATCATCATCTAAACTGGTTATACTATCGTCACTAGATAGAGTTTGTAAAATCTGTTGTTGAAGATGTTCATCCAAAGACATTTCATTTAATTTCTATTTTAATTTAGCTCTACATTTATTAGCATAATGTCATGTTGCACCACACTTGTAACAAGTAATTTGGGATCGATCTTTCTTTGGGTAAGATTTCTACTTACCTTTAATTGTCTGTTTAGGTTTTTGATAAGACGGTTGAGATTTATATTTCTTCTTTATGGAATATGATTTTCTGAAGGATTTTTTTATGTGTTTTATATGATCGCTGTTTCTTAGATTTAGATGGGTACTGAAGTTTGGTTTCATAGGCAAATTGATCACAAAATTCATCTAATTCTTTTCTAACCTGTTAAATTTTATTTTTTCATAAGACACTGGAGTTTAAGGTCATTCCAAAGAGAAAGACCTTCTTCTATAATAATGCCAATAAGTTGGCCATAAGTATACTATTTATAAGGAATTTGCATGCCATTATGGCGATCCCGAAGCTTTTTTCGTATTTTTTCGGCAAAAAAATTAGAAAGACCATCAACAAATTTGTCCTTCCAATGTTCACTGTTGGTATCACTACGTTGCATAACTTTAAGTAAAAAAACAGCTTTATATCACCAAAAATGAGTTAAAGATGGACATCTTAGATTTTGTAAAAGCTCACGGCTACAATTGTTGTTACTTACTTTGGGTCCAACAAAGTGGCGTAAGATAGTCTGGACGAGAGTATAAACAACATCTTCATTCAGTCGAACTTGATTGGTTATGGGGTCAGTTTCAATTTTAAAAGAATTAAGTATTTCATTCTATTGAGTGGTGGTGAGAACATTATCCCACCATCTCCTGAGAATCCCGATAAAGCCATTAGCAATAAAGCGGGCAACTTGATGATTAGTATTATCATTCTATTTGCAAACAATGCCATACATTAACATTTGATGTACAGTTTCAAAATTTTGATATTCTGATTTGCCATTTATATTCCATTCATAAATGGTTTTGCCATGGTAAGCCCTCTGTGTATGAAGGAAATCTTTCTCATATAGAATATCCTGGGGTGTAGGTCGGGAATAATAATATCTACTAGGTCCTGTTAAAGCCATTCTGGAAGTCTGTTGAGGAAAATGGGTTTTATTAACAAACTGAATATCCTAAAAATTATTTTGAATTTCTAAATTGTGTGAAGGAGAAAGTTCATCTTCCTCATCATGAAGGTTGTCTGGTCGTTGAGCAGAAAGCATATTGATCTGGAAGCTAGATGATTGTTCTATATTGATACTTTTCATTTTCTGTATAAAGGCGTCCATAAATTCATTATCCTGTTTAGTGGACCTAAGTTTAAAATTAGTCACTTCTAAGGGAGGTTTAACATTTACTGGTTGAATTGGGAGATTTGGTATAGAGTCTTTCTTTTGGTTTTGTACTAATTCTCCTACTGACTCTTCAATTCTGGTCAACTGTTTACCTACAGTTTGAAAATAAAGATTCATATAATTATTTTGTTTAATTATCGGAATGAAATCTTTGGCTTGAGCAAATTCTCTTTTTTCAGCTATGGTATCAGGTGGTTTGACAAAAGCTGTTATGACTAAAGGGTTACTGGAGCAGGAATCTACGCTTGGCGATAATTCTAATGATTATGGAGGCGGATGGATGGATTTAATACTTTGTCCATTAATTGTCAGCCAAGTTTTCTGTAGATCATCGAGAACATTAAGTTGGTGTTCTGGTAGTAATTCCATAACAGTAGCAAACTCAAAATACCATTCTGGAAAAGACCTAAGTATCTGTTTTTTATTCAAATGAAAATAATACTGTTGCTTTAGTGTTTCTAACTGTTGGGAAGTATGGTTATTAAAATACCATATCCTGAATTCTTGATATTCAGATTGCATAAAATCCTGGTTTAAATATTTTCTAAGCTCACTTCCTAGAGAAAAATCCATTAAATTTCAAAATTCACATCACTAGCGGTTGGGCTGTAAGGCCTTCTGGTTTCATATAATCCATGAGGTATTTGGTTTTCTAATATGTTAATTCCCTGAATAACTTGATCTGCAAGTGGATCGCTAGGTGTCCGACTTGGTGGTCTAGAAGGCATATCTTTTATTATTGATTCAGTAGGATCTGAAATAGATTGTCGGGATGATTCTAGTAAATCTACATGATAAGTAGTTCTAAAGCTAGTACTAGACATGTTTCGGCTTAAAGGTCGTCTAAAATTAAGGTATATATTACCTTCTTGAGTCTGTACAACCTGGTCAATGGTTTGTCTAATGACTGGTCTAGTTGGAACTGCATTTAGAATATGCCATGTTTCTGGAAAGATAATGTTTTGACAAGGGATCATTCTTGGAACAGCTACCTAGCTACTGAAAAGATTAGTGTCAATTAAGACAGCATGTCTTAATTCACTTTGTTTTCGGGTATAAGGATTTAAAGTTGTCAAGACCTTTAAGTGAATCTTAAAAATTACAGATAAGGGGGGTGTTCCTGGTAAATATTGATAGCCATGAGTCTTAGTTCTAATACTTCTAATAAGTTCGGATCCATGAGGCAATACTTAAATTTGGATATATATATTAAAATATACTGGTCCATGTGATAAGTTGGTTTCTATGGCTCCCATAAGAGAAGTTTTCCAATCAAGACACCTTCCATCTCGTAGGGTACATTGAATATTAGTATTTTGCCTTGATAGGATCAAAGGTTTAAAAGCTATCTGTACTAATCCTATGTGGATGTATTTATATTTTCTGAAGAAAGGTGCTAAATCTTGGATATGAAGTAATTTACTTATTTCATCATTATTTTTGTAGTGGTACTGCATGTTCAAAAGTTTTGATTATCTTTTTACTGGAAAAATCAAATATTCCAATTTTATAAATTGTATCTGGTTTTACATTTGGGATAGTTCACTTGTCTAAGGCTTCCTTGACATCCTAATGTGCAACTAGTTCTGTTGTTTCTGATGTAGAAGCTACTGTATTAGCTACTGTTGTTATATCTAAAGGTTCGGTGGAAGACATAATAAATGTACTGTGACCATATATGCATAATTTAAATAGAATATAACAATAATACCAACAATAATGAACTTGGCTCCGATACCAAATAAGGTGCTTGACACAGAGTTATAAGCTAAGCACGTCTGTCAACGTTTTACTAGGGAACTGGCCCATACGAAATCACTGTAGCTATGGTCTTCTAACCTATACGTGACTTGGATGACATCCTACTCAACCTTACTCTGTTCTACCCTTATTTAGCACAAATCCAGGAATATTATCATTTATACTATTATTATATTATATTTAAATTCCTACAAATTTCAATTTGTTGGTTATGTTGACTGAAAAACGATAAATAAAAAATCATATGACATGTATATATTATGATGTGAATTTTAGGCTCATATTTTTATGAAAATTTGTTTCATTTTTTTTTACCATATAAAAGTTCAATCTAAACTATAAATTTTCTTTTGAAAAAATAACTAGAATTAATAGGTTTGTTTATGTTTTAAATATTCTCAATGATTGTTTATTATTTTTATTTTTTTGGGTATAAATTCTGTTTTTTTTTTTTTTTGGAATAAATTTTGTAATTGTTTAAGAATTTTGAATTTGTTTTTTTTATTTTTTATTTTCTTTGGTATAAATTCTCTCTTTGTTTAAGAGCCTTGAATTTATTTTATTCTTGGTCATAGAAGCTTTTGTTTATTTAGTTATTTATTTTTACTATAAATTTTATAATTGTTAAGTAATATCACTCTTATTGGACAATCTTTTCAAAATTTAAATTTGAGAGCACATCTTAGTGATTGTTTATTTATTTATTTATTTTTATAGTTTAATTTTGTTCATTATTATTCTAAACTATAAAATCTGTTTTTTAAAAAATAACTAGAATTAATAGGTTTGTTATGTTTTAAATATTCTTAATGATTGTTTATTATTTTTATTTATTTTTGGGTATAAATTCTATTTTGTTTTAAAATAAATTCTATAATTGTTTAAGAGTTTTGAATTTGTTTATTTTCTTTGGTATAAATTCTTTAGTTGTTAAAGAGTCTTGAATTTATTATATTCTCAATTATAGAAACTTTTGTTTATTTATTTATTTTTTTACTATAAATTCCGTTAAGTAATATCACTTTTATTGGCCAATCTTTCCAAAATTTGAACTTAACAGCACATCTTAGTGATTGTTTATTTATTTATATAAAACCACATCTCAGTGATTGTTTATTTTTTTATTTTTATAATTTAATTTTGCTCATTATTATTATATAAAAAATTTCAAGATGCTTTGCCACATTGTACTATAGGGGACAAATTTTTTTCAACTTACTTTATCACATAAAACCAAAATAACTAATATGTTCATCCAAAAAATGCATTTAGATTTCAAATTCAACTAAAGAAGCATAGTTCGGTAAAATTTTATATGAATGAAAAAAGAATATCCACCCGACCTTCCTCTTTCGAGAGTCGCTCCTTATACATGGAAAAGGAAATAAAGAGAGTTTCCAACTGTCATTCAATTGTATAGAACCTTTTCAACGAAATGACTTGAATGGGAAAAGAATATAAATATTTACGAAAGGGGAATGCTTGAAAATGGAATTCAGTAATGTGTTTTTTTAAAACTGCTATTCAATCATGCTACTTTTCCAAAAAAATGGGATTCAATCACATGCACAAATGTACCAGTCAATTGGAAATACGCTAATCAACTGTTAGAAGCTATATCGCTTCATGTGTGCATTATGTGCTAGTCAAGTCTCCGAAGTGTAGAGCACTAAAACGTAGTACAATTAAAGAAATTAATAATGCATTCCCCATGCATGACTGTTACATTTGGGGAATGACTGAATCCAATTTCTTGTGAAAGTGAGCAGGACTGACCTCCATGTAAAAAGAGACATTCCTCAACTCCATTTTCAAGTCCTCCCCCCTCTTTAACATCAATCCTCCATAAGGAAAAAGTTAAATACTAGTATTTTAGCAACAATAGCAACAAAAATTCCAATGTCCTCGCATCATATGAGATTATATATGATGACTTTAGATTCCAAGTTCAAACTTACAAAGTCCATGTTTAAAAATAATAATAAAAAAAAAATAAAAAATAAAAAATAAAAATAGAGAGAAGGAAATATGAAAAGAAAAACAGTTTACATTTCAAATTCATTGAGGCTTTATATAGAAATATAAAGATGCCCATGAACACGTAGATGCTTGAGTGGACTTTTCTTTTCTCTCCACACGTGCATCCCTGTAACCTCCAGTTGATGATGAGTTTGAGTTCTTCATCTTTTTCGAATTTCCATTTGTGAACAGAGGGCCCCCAGCCGAGATCGACTGTTTCTCCTTCTTCAAAACACTAGTCCTCTTCACTGGCTTTGGCTTTGTTATGGTGAAACAAGCAGTCCTCGATTTCTTGTGCTCAAGGAGACATGCTCAGCGGAGGCTCGCCATGTCTTCATCCATGACACTACAACCCTGCCTCTATTTCTCATTCCCGCCGTCCATGGAATAGCAGATTTCATCAACAGTATCGGAAGCGAATGATAGGGGGTACATGTATGTATTTTTGATGACTCTATTGTTGTAAAAATTCTCATTCCTGCCATCCATGGAACGACAAATTTCGTCGAGAATACTGGCAGCAAATGATGGGTACATATATGTATTTTTGGTCATGTCCATTATATATATATATATATATATATATCAGAGTTGAGGGATTGGTGTTTTTTAGATAGAGAATACTGGTAGCAAAGAGTTGGGGGATTGGTGTTTTTTCCACAGAGAGAAGAAGAAGAAGAAGAAGAAGAAGATTCGCATGAGTAAGATGAAGAGAATTGGGGAGAGAATCTGAGTTTATAAGGGGAAGGAATTGTTGTTCAAAAAAAAAAAAATGGGCAAGGGAATGTTTCTTTTTTTCTTGATCATATAGAATCAAGAAAAAGCAGAGTAGCAGAGTCGTGTGTGTGAGTGTACTTTGCTAACCACAAGAGGATCCAAAAAATGTTTCTTTTTTTTGTTACATACATTTCTTTCTTTTTCAAGTACTCATAATTGAATTAAAAAAACATTTAGGATAAATTATCAACTCAATTAATAATTTTTAATGATATTAAAAATGTATTTTAATTTCAATTCAGATGATTACTATATTATTCCCTACTATATTACTACTATATTACTATATTTTAAATTTTATTTCCTACTATATTATCCCCTTTAAAATTTATTAATATATTACTATATTCCTATATTACTAAATTAAAATTTAAAATTTAATTTGGCTAATCCATTAAAGTAATAGTTTTCAAAATATTAATAATTCCATAATTTATAGTTTTCAAAAGGAAAGATTAAAAAAAAAAATTCCATATCTTTCCAACTTAATCATCTCCCATTGATTTTTATTTCCTTTAAAAAAATTAAAATTTGTTTCTTACTATATTACTATATTATTCATACCATATATAATTACTTTCAATTTTTTTAAATTCATGATAAAAATTAGGAACCTTCCAAATATTTAAAGGAATTGTTGTTCAAAAAAAAAAAAAAGGCAAGGGTCATTATTTCAATTTGGCATTTTCAAAATCATCGGCTATTATATAGGGAAGGAATTTTATAAAGGGAAGGATTGAAGAGCTAATGCCAGTTTGGCATTTTCAAAACTACTATATTACTACTATATTACTATATTATTCCCTACTATATTATTCCCTACTATATTACTATATTTTAAAATTTATTTCCTACTACATTACTATATTATTCCCTTTAAAATTTATTAATATAGTACTAAATTAAAATTTAAAATTTAATTTGGCTAATCCATTAAAGTAATAGTTTTCAAAATATTAATAATTTCATAATTTATAGTTTTCAAAAGGAAAGATAAAGAAAATATTCCATATCTTTCCAACCTAATCATCTCCCATTGATTTTTATTTCCTTTAAAAAAATTAAAATTTGTTACTACTATATTACTATATTATTCATACCATATATAATTACTTTCAAATTTTTAAAATTCATGATAAAAATTAGGAACCTTCCAAATATTTAAAGGAGTTATTGTTCAAAAAAAAGAAAAGAAAAGAAAAGAAAAAGGCAAGGGTTATTATTTCAGTTTGGCATTTTCAAAATTACCGATTATTATAAAGAGAAGGAATTTTATAAACGGAAAGATTGAAGAGCCAATGCCAATTTGGCCTTTTCAAAATTACTATATTACTATATTATTCCCTACTATATTACTACTATATTCTTCCCCACTATATTACTACTATATTACTATATTTTAAATTTTTTTTGCTACTATATTACTACATTACTATATTATTCCCTTTAAAATTTATTAATATATTACTATATTACTATATTACTAAATTAAAATTTAAAATTTAATTTGGCTAATCCACTAAAGTAATAGTTTTCAAAATATTAATAATTCCATAATTTATAATTTTCAAAAGGAAAGATAAAAAAATATTCCATATCTTTCCAACCTATACATAATCACTGCAATTATGGTCTTCTAACCTATACGCAACTTGGATGACGTCCTACTCAACCTTACTCTGTTCTACACCCAAGACTATTATCATTTATATTATTATTATATTAGATTTAAATTCCTACATATATGGTCTCATGGTTTTACTGTTGAGGTAGAGGCTGGCCGACAATCGCCCAGAAGCAAATCTGCTCTTGGATCTGCTCTTGGATCCTGATTATTTGTTGATTACAAAATTCTAACTAGTTAGAAAGATACGGCTGTAAATACGGATCGTTAGCTTGAAGCTGTTGTAAATATATATTTCTACTATCACGATAAAATTCTAAAACATTAATCAAATCAACAAGTAAATTTACAGGCATACATACTAAAGAAGAAAATACTTACAGCCAGAATCTTCAAAACAACATAATTCTTCAACAATTAATTTATATATCATAAACTGAGAAATTTTACAAGGGAGAGAGAGAAAGAGAGAGAGAGGGAGAGAGAGAGAAAGAGAGAGCATTTAGATATTATACTTGAAAAGAAAACAAATTCTTGAAACAAAACTCTAAAAACAACTTTGCCTCAACAAGGGTGAGGATATCCCTTTATAAACAAAATAAAAGATAAGATAAGATAAGGTGAGGACAGGTGGCGTGTCCTTGGTGGTTAGAGTCGATCGTCCGTATCCTCAAAGCTGAATGGGAATTTTCTTTTGACTCAGCATCCTTATCTTCTTTGGACTGGAGTGAGACAATTATTGGTTTTTCGTGCTGGATGGCAGACAAGAATCTGCTTTTACAGAAAGTAGGTGTACTGTTAGTTGTCGTTTTGTGTCGAGGCTCCAAATGAATTATTCTAGTGGGAGACGAGATAAAGACTTATGCTTTGCCTTTTCCTTTTTTTATCTTTTTCCTTGTCAATCTTTTCGGCAATCATGCTGGTGAGTGAATCCCAAAAATCACCAAAGTTGGGTTCATCTTCTACTGGATCTTGTGATTCACCGGCTAGAGCAGCAAATTCATTTTCATCCTGGTCTGGATCTTCCTGGTCTTGACTACTAGTAACGGATTTCATAGAGGTGTCATCACTGGAAATAGTCTGGAGAAATTGTTCCTTCATGAAATCCATGTTTTTAATGACTAATTCTGTTTCTGACAAATTCGGGTATTTTTGGCGTAATTCTATTTGAATATGTAAAAAAAAGGATTTTGAATGACTGGTTGACTAGGAATTATTTTGGGAATAGCATCCCAACAGGCTTGAGTATAAGCCTTAATTTTCTGGACAGTTTCTGGTAAGGTGGAATGCATACCCTTATCCCACCATCTCACAAAGAAAACTCTTTTGAGACATGGAATCTTATTCTGATAATCACACTAGAAATCTCATTTTCATATCCATGGAATATTGAAATGGATAGTAAAATGAACCAAAGATTTGGTCATAAAAATATCCTTTTGTCCTGGTAAATGAGAATAAGTAATTTGTCATTCATTAAAAGCTTCACAAATAGATACTGGTAAAACTTCAAGTTGTAGTCCAAATTTATCCCACCAAACAAGAAATATAAATCTCAACCGTCTTATCAAAAACCTAAACAGACAATTAAAGGTAAGCAGAAATCTTACCCAAAAAAAGATCGATCCCAAATTACTTGTTACAACATCTCAGTGATTGTTTATTTTTTTATTTTTATAATTTAATTTTGCTCATTATTATTATTATAAAAAAAATCAGGCTACTTTGCCACATTGTGCTATTGGGTACAATTTTTTTTCAACTTGCTTTACCCATAAAACCAAAATAACTACTATGTTCATCCAAAAAATGAATTCAGATTTCAAATTCAACTAAAGAAGCATAGTTCGGTAAAATTTTATATGAATGAAAAAAGAATAGCCACCCGACCTTCCTCTTTCGAGAGTCGCCCCTTACACAAGGAAAAGGAAATAAAGAGAGTTTCCAACTGTCATTCAATTGTATAGAACCTTTTCAACAAAATGACTCAAATGGGAAAAGAATATAAATATTTAGGAAAGCGGAAGGTTTGAAAATGGAATTCAGTAATGTGTTTTTTTAAAACTGCTATTCAATCATGCTACTTTTCCAAAAAATGGGATTCAATCACACGCACAAATGTACTAGTCAATTGGAAATACGCTAATCAAGTGTTAGAAGCTATATTGCTTCACGTGTGCATTATGTGCTAGTCAAGTCTCCAAAGTGTAGAGCACTAAAACGTAGTACAATTAAAGAAATTAATAATGCATTCCCCATGCATGACTGTTACATTTGGGGAATGACTGAATCCAATTTCTTGTGAAAGTGAGCAGACTGACCTCCATGTAAAAAGAGACATTCCTCAACTCCATTTTCAAGTCCTCTCCCCCCTTTAACATCAATCCTCCCTAAGGAAAAAGTTAAATATTGGTATTTTAGCAACAACAGCAACAAAAATTCCAATGTCCTCGCATCATATGAGATTATATATGATGCCTTTAGATTCCAAGTTCAAACTTACAAAGTCCATGTTTAAAAATAATAATAAAAAATAAAAACAGAGAGAAGGAAATATGAAAAGAAAAACAGTTTACATTTCAAATTCATTGAGGTTTTATATAGAAATATGAAGATGCCCATGAACACGTAGATGCTTGAGTGAACTTTGCTTTTCTCTCCACACGTGCATCCCCGTAACCTCCAATTGATGATGAGCTTGACTTCTTCATCTTCTTCGAATTTCCATTCCTGAATAGAGAGCTTAAAAGCTCGCGAGCTTGCCCCCAACCGAGATAAGCTGTTTCTCCTTCTCCGAAACACTAGTCGTCTTCACTGGCTTTGGCTTCGTTGTGGTGAAACAAGCAGTCCTCGATTTCTTGTGCTCAAGAAGACATGCTCGGCGGAGGCTCGCCATTTCTTCATCCATGACACTACGACACTGCCTCTGTGTCCATGGAACAGCAGATTTCGTCAACAGTACTGGAAGCGAATGATAGGGGGTACATGTATGTATTTTTTACGACTCTATTGTTGTAAAAATTCTCGTTCTCGCCATCCATGGAACGGAAAAATTCGTCGAGAATACTGGTGGCAAATGATGGGTACATATATGTATTTTTGGTCATGTCCATTATATATATATCAGAGTTGAGGGATTGGTGTTTTTTAGATAGAGAATACTAGTAGCAAAGAGTTGGGGGATTGGTGTTTTTTCCATAGAGAGAAGAAGAAGAAGAAGAAGATTCGCGTGAGTAAGATGAAGAGAATTAGGGAGAGAGTCTGAGTTTATAAGGGGAAGGAATTGTTGTTCAAAAAAAAAAAAAAATGGGCAAGGGAATGTTTCTTTTTTTCTTGATCATATAGAATCAAGAAAAAGCAAAGTAGCAGAGTCATGTGTGTGTGAGTGTACTTTGCTAACCACAAGAGGATCCAAAAAATGTTTCTTTTTTTTGTTACATACATTTCTTTCTTTTTCAAGTACTCGTAATTGAATTAAAAAAACATTTAGGATAAATTATCAACTCAATTAATAATTTTAATGATATTAAAAATGTATTTTAATTTCAATTCAGATGATTACTATATTACTATATTATTCCCTACTATATTACTACTATATTACTATAATTTAAAATTTATTTCCTACTATATTATTCCCTTTAAAATTTATTATTATATTACTATATTACTAAATTAAAATTTAAAATTTAATTTGGCTTATCCATTAAAGTAATAGTTTTCAAAATATTAATAATTCCATAATTTATAGTTTTCAAAAGGAAAGATAAAAAATTAAAAAAAATCCATATCTTTCCAACTTAATCATGTCCCACTGATTTTTATTTCCTTTTAAAAAATTAAAATTTGTTTCTTACTATATTACTATATTATTCATACCATATATAACTACTTTCAAATTTTTAAAATTCATGATAAAAATTAGGAACCTTCCAGATATTTAAAGGAATTGTTGTTCAAAAGAAAAGAAAAAAAAAAAGGCAAGGGTCATTATTTCAGTTTGGCATTTTCAAAATCACCGGTTATTATAAAGGAAATGAATTTTATAAAGGGAAGGATTGAAGAGCCAATGCCAATTTGGCATTTTCAAAATTACTGTATTACTACTATATTACTGTATTATTCCTTACTATATTACTACTATATAATTCCCTACTATATTACTACTATATTACTATATTTTAAAATTTATTTCCTACTATATTACTATATTATTATATTATTCCCTTTAAAATTTATTAATATATTACTATATTACTAAATTAAAATTTAAAATTTAATTTGGCTAATCCATTAAAGTAATAGTTTTCAAAATATTAATAATTCCATAATTTATAGTTTGCAAAAGGAACGATAAAAAAAATATTCCATATCTTTCTAACCTATATGCAATCACTGCAATTATGGTTTTCTAACCTATACGCGACTTGGATGACGTCCCACTCAACCTTACTCTGTTTTATCCTTATTTAGCACAAACCCAAGAATATTATCATTTATATTATTATTATATTAGATTTAAATTCCTACATATATGGTCTCATGGTTTCTTGTTGAGGTGGAGGCCAGTAGTAAGCAATCGCCCACGAGATCTACTCCTGGATCTGCTGTTGGATCCTGGTTATTTGTTGATTACAAAATTCTAACTAGTAAAAAAGATACAACTGTAAATACGGATCGTTAGCTTGAAGCTATTGTAAATATATATTTCTACTACCAAGATAAAATTCTAAAACATTAATCAAATCAACAAGTAAATTTACAGGCATACATACTAAAGAAGAAAATACTTACAACGAGAATCTTCAAAACAGCATAATTCTTTAACACTTAATTTATATATCATAAACTGGGAAATTTTATAAGGGAGAGAGAGAGAGAGAGAGAGCACTTAGATATTATACTTGAAAAGACAACAAATTCTTGAAAGAAAACTTTAAAAACAACGCTGCCTCAACAAGGGTGAGGATATCCCTTTTATAGACAAAAGAAAATAAAAGAAAAGAAAAGATAAGATAAGGTGAGGACAGATGGCGTGTCCTTGGTGGTTGGAGTCGATCGTCTATATCCTCAAAGCTGAATGGGAATTTTCTTTTGACTTACCATCCTTATCTTCTTTGGACTGGAGTGAGACAATTGTTGGTCTCTGTGCTGGATGGCAGACAAGAAATCTGCTTTTACAGAAAGTAAGTGTACTGTTAGTTGTCATTTTGTGCCGACGCTCCAAATGAATGATTCTGGTAGGAGACAAGATAAAGACTTATGCTTTTCCTTTTCCTTTTTTATCTTTTTCCTTGTCAATCTTTTCGGCAATCATGCTAGTGAGTGAATCCCAAAAATCACCAAAGTTGGGTTCATCTTCTGCTGGATCCTGTGATTTGCTAGCTGGAGCAGCAAATTCATTTTTATCCTGGTCTGGATCTTCCTGGTCTTGACTGCTAGTAACGGATTTCATGAAAGTGTCATCACTGGAAATAGTCTGGAGAAATTGTTTCTTCATGAAATCCATGCTTTTAATGACTAATTATGTTTCTAACAAATTCGGGTATTTTTGGCATAATTCTGTTTGAATTTGTAAAAAAGGATTTTGAATGACTAGTTGACTAGGAATTGTTTTGGAAATAGCATCCCAGCAGGCTTGGGTATGGGCCTTAATTTTCTGGACAGTTTCTGGTAAGGTGGGATTCATACCCTCATCCCACCATCTCATAAAAAAAACTCTTTTGAGACATGGAATCTTATTCTGATAATCACACTGGAAATCCCATTTCCATATCCATGGAATACTGAAACAGATAGTAAAATGAGCCAAAGATTTGTTCATAGAAATATCCTTTTGTATTGGTAAATAAGAATAAGCAATTTGCCATTCATTAAGAGCTTCATGGATAGATGCTGGTAAAACTTCAAGTTGTAGTCCAAATTTATCTGACCAAATGAGAAATATAAATCTCAACTGTCTTATCAAAAACCTAAACAAACAATTAAAGGTAAGCAGAAATCTTACCCAAAGAAAGATCAATCCCAAATTACTTGTTACAAGTGTCCTACAACAGGACATTATGCTAATAAATGTGGAGCTAAATTAAAACAGAAATTAAATGAAATGTCTTTGGATGAACATCTTCAACAACAGATTTTACAAACTCTATCTAGTGATGGTAGTATAACCAGTTCAGATGATGATGATCTAGCTGAAATTTATCCCTCACCTGCATCTAATTCTAAGTCAGATACTCCAGAACAATGTTTTTGTCAAACCAATAATGCAAATTCTTTAACTGAGATTAATTATTGGAAAGCTATAATTGAAATGAATGGTCTAGATTTAGGTGGCCCAAGCCTTAATGTCTTAACTGATAACCAGAAATCTATGCTAGAATTAGCAGACCAGATTAAGGATCCAGAAATGAAATTAAAATTTTTAGAATTATGTTATCACAATTAGAAAACTGAAGAGGTTATTCCTTTAGAACACTACAGTATGAAAGAAGTTTTGAGTAGGATACAACCCTCCCTGATTCTTGAAAAACCAATAACTATTCAAGATCTTAAAACGGAAACTAATGTTCTTAAAACAAAAGTAAAGCATCTCCAAACTGCTAACCAGTCTATTTTTAATGACATCAAGGAAATCAACAGTCAAATTAAAAATAAAAAGCAAACTTCAAAACAGAAGGAAAATCAAGAAAAATCAGAAAATCAGTATTTAATACTTATGAACTAGATTACCTTTTAGAAATGGTATATTAGAATCACTTTTATAATAAAATCTGATTTTATTATCAAAGATGCCATCGCCTTAATTGATAGCAGTGCTGATATGAACTATATTCAAGAATGATTAATTCCTACTAAATATTTCCAGAAAACCACTCAATCATTAACCAGTGCAAGTGATAATTCTATGAAAATTAAATACAAAGTACCAAAAGCTTTCATCTGTAATCAAGGCATATTTCTTCCCACTGCTTTTGTCCTTATCAAAAATATGTCTCAAAGTATTATCTTAGGGACACCATTTTTGTGCTTGTTAATACCTATTACAAAGATTTATTCCATAGGCATTCATACAACAATTAGTAATCAACCCATTATTTTTGAGTTCATAACAAAACCTTATACTAAAAACTTAGATCAAATCAAAGATCTAGTTAATTTTAAAGAAAAACATATCAATTTTCTTACTGTTGAGCAGAAATTACAACAGTCATCTTTACAGAACAAAATTAAAATAATTGAAAAAGAATTCCAAACAGAAATTTGCAGTGATATTCCCAATGCTTTCTGGGAAAGAAAGAAATATATAGTTTCTCTTCCTTATGAATCAGACATTGATGAAAGATTCATCCCAACCAGAGCTCATCCTAGTCAAATGAAAAAAGAATATTTAGAAGGGGTATTTATGTGTAGGTCCTAATAAGTGGACTTATTGTCTAATAGGTCCTATGGAAAAAATTTGTCATAAAAAAAGTCACTAATTGTAAGTTTTAGCGACAATTTATAAAAATCATGATAAAAAAAGAGTCACTAATTATCAATTTTTAGCGACATATATAAAAAATTGTCACCAAAAAAATTATTTTTAGCAATAATTTTACCAAGACATATTTTCAATAGGACTTGATGGGAATTAAGTCCAACTATTAGGACCTATTGGTAATTTACCCTATTTAGAAATGTGCAAAACAAAAATTCAAAATCTTCTTCAAAAGAAGTTAATCAGAACTAGTCATCTCCATGGAGTTGTACAGCATTTTATGTCAATAAAAATGCAGAAATAGAAAGAGGTGTGCCAAGATTAGTTATTAATTATAAACCTCTTAATGATGTTTTAAAGTGGATCAGATATCCAATTCCGAATAAAAAAGATTTGCTTGATCGATTACAGGATACAGTCATATTTTCTAAATTTGACTTGAAATCAAGATATCGACAGGTACAAATAGCTGAACAGGATCGGTACAAAACTGCTTTTACAGTACCCTTTCGGCATTATGAATGGAATGTTATGCCATTTGGTTTAAAAAATGCTCCATCAGAATTTTAGCATATAATGATGATATATTTACTCCTTATACAGAATTTACTATATGTTATATTGATGATGTTCTTATCATCATCTATTGATTAGCATATAAAACATCTTAATATATTTAAGCATGTTATTATCAAAAACAGTTTAACCATATCTGCACCAAAAATGAAACTTTTTCAAACAACAGTACGCTTTCTTGGTCATAATATTCATAATGGAACTATTATACCAATTGATAGAAGTATTGAGTTTGCCTCTAAATTTCCCGATGAGATAAAAGATAAAACTCAATTACAACGGTTTCTTGGTAGTCTCAATTATATTCGAGATTACTATCATTAGTTATCCTAGGATGTTGCTATCATTTACACTAGATTACAGAAAAATCCTTCTCCTTGGACAGAAGCTCACACTGCTGCTGTACAAAAAATTATGGCTAAAGTAAAACAACTTCCCTGTCTTGCATTACCAAATCCAGAATGGCAAAAGGTTGTAAAAAATGATGCCTCTAACTATGGTTATGGAGGTATTTTAAAATAGATTAATCCTACCAGTCAAAAAAAAGAACTATTAAGATTTACGTCAGGAAATTGGACTAAAGGTACTCTCATTTATCTCACAATTAAAAAAGAGTGTTTAGCTATTGTTAAATGTGTTTTAAAATTTCAGGATGATTTGCTAAACCAAAAATTTCTAATTTGTGTGGATTGCTCTACAACTAAACAGATATTTAAAAAAGATGTTCTTAATCTTGCTCATAAACAGATATTTGCAAACTGGCAAAGTGCTTTATCTGCATTTGACTTTGATATTGATTATATCAAACGTGAACAGAATTCCTTACCCGACTTTCTAACTCATGAATATTTGTAGGGATCATAACCAATAGAGGTGGTCGTGGCCCGAGTCGTCGAGGCTGAGGCAGGAGAAACCCTTACCAAAATCCATATCTAACAGAATTTTCGGCACTACAAGCCTCTAACTGTAATCTAGCGGAATCCTCTGGCCAGTCCACCAAGGATGTTTTCCTTACTCCTGAACAGTACACTCCTAACAATATTACTGAAGAAACAATCCTTTACATTGAACCAGCAAATGAAAAATGGATGACAAATCCATGGGAAATTAAACGTCGTTATCTTACGACCCAACAATTTCCCCCATATTTTGACCAGTATCGTCATATTTATGAACAGATACTCATTGAGGCTGCCGCCACGGAGATCAACCATACATTGCATGATCCTTCCAAGACTACCAGTCCGATCCAATTCAGTAAAACTATCATCCATAATATTATGCCCATTGCTACATAGGGCATTCACCCGCATACTACTCGTCAACTTGACATTCACAACAGAGAAACTCGATGTAGTTATTTGGACTATATCGATGCCTTTACTTATGCATTTTATTACTAGAATCCTATCCGTAATCATTCCTTGTTTATCTGAATTTGTCCAGACGTCCTCAAAAACAATTTACCCAATTGGTTTCTCGTTTGGTGGGATAAATTTGGACTACAACTTGAAGTTTTACCAGTATCTATCCGTGAAGCTTTTAATGAATGGCAAATTGCTTATTCTCATTTACCAAGACAAAAGGATATTTCTATGACCAAATCTTTGGTTTATTTTACTATCCATTTCAATATTCCATGGATATGGAAATGGGATTTCTAGTGTGATTATCAGAATAAGATTTCACGTCTCAAAAGAGTTTTTTTTATGAGATGGTAAGATAAGGGTATGAATCCCACCTTACCAGAAACTGTCCAGAAAATTAAGGCCCATACCCAAGCCTGTTGGGATGCAATTCCCAAAACAATTTTCAGTCAACCAGTCATTTAAAATCCTTTTTTACAAATTCAAACAGAATTACGTCAAAAATACCCGAATTTGTCAGAAACAGAATTAGTCATTAAAAGCATGGATTTCATGAAGTTAAAATTTCTCCAGACTATTTCCAGTGATGACAACTCCATGAAATCCGTTACTAGCAGTAAAGACCAGGAAGATCCAGGCCAAGATGAAAATGAATTTGCTGCTCTAGCCAGCAAATCACAGGATCCAGCAGAAGATGAACCCAACTTTGGTATTTTTGGGATTCACTCACCAACATGATTGCCGAAAAGATTGACAAGGAAAAAGATAAAAAAGGAAAAGGCAAAGCATAAGTCGTTATCTTGTCTTCCACCAGAATCATTCATCTAGAGCGTCGGCACGAAACGACAACTAACAGTACACCTACTTTCTGTAAAAGCAGATTCCTTGTCTACCATCCAGCACGGAGACCAACAATAGTCTCACTCCAGTCCAAAGAAGATAAGAATGCTGAGTCAAAATAAAATTCCCATTCAGCTTTGAGGATATAGATGATAAACTCTAACCACCAAGGACACGCCACCTGTCCTCACCTTATCTTATCGTTTCTTTTCTTTTATCTATAAAAGGGATATCCTCACCCTTGTTGAGGCAGAGTTGTTTTTAGAGTTTTCTTTCAAGAATTTGTTTTCTTTTCAAGTATAATATCTAAGTGTGCTCTCTCTCTCTCTCTCCCTTGTAAAATTTCCCAGTTTATGATATATAAATTAAGTGTTGAAGAATTATGTTGTTTTGAAGATTCTGGTTGTAAGTGTTTTCTTCCTTAGTATGTATGCCTGTAAATTTACTTGTTGATTTGATTAATATTTTAGAATTTTATCTTGATAGAAGAAATATATATTTACAACAGCTTCAAGCTAACAATCCGTATTTACAACCGTATCTTTCTAACCAGTTAGAATTTTGTAATCAACAAATAACCAGGATCTAACAGCAGATCCTGGAGCAAATCTGCTTGTAGGCGGCTATCGACCGGCCTCCACCTCAACAGTAAAATTATGAGACCATATATGTAGGAATTTAAATCTAATATAATAATAATAATAATAATATAAATGATAATATTCCTGGGTTTGTGCTAAATAAGAGTAGAACAGAGTAAGGTTGAGTGGGACGTCATCCAAGTTGCGTATAGGTTAGAAGACTATAGTTGCAGTGATTGCATATAGGTTAGTTCCCTAGTAAAACGTTAACAGACGTGCTTAGCTTTATAACCCTATGTCAAGCACCTTATTTGGTATCAGAGCCAAGTTTATTATTGTTGGTATTATTGTTATATTCAATTTAAATTATGCACATATGGTCTCAGCATATTTATTATGTCTTCCACCGAACCTTCAGATATAACAACAATAGTCAATATAGTAGCTTCTATATCAAAAGCAGCAAAACTAGTTGCGTATCAGGATGTCAAGGGAGCCCTAGACAAGTAGACTATCCCAAATGTAAAACCAAATACAATTTATAAAATTGAAACATTTGATTTTTTCAGTAAAAAGATAATCAAAACTTTTGAACGTGCAATACCACTACAAAATAATGATGAAATAATTAAATTACTTCATATTCAGGATTTAGCACATTTTTAAAAAAAATATAAATTATGGAATTATTAATACTTTTCAAAAGGAGAGATAAAAGAAATATTCCATATCCATAGATAAAAAAAAAAAAAAAAAAAAAAAAAAAAAAAAAAAAACCTATATTGAATGAATAATAATTGAATGAGAGAATAAAAAAGCATCCTTCCACGGGGTGATGCTATGGTACATTTAGATGTACCATACATTTAGTTATGAGCTTATATAGTTTTATGTCATAACTAATATCATATTAGTCATAACTACTATCATATTGACTCATAACTTAGTTATATTCAGTTATTTATTTATACCATATTACCTCATAACTAGATCATAACTAAATTACTTAAATAATTTAATTCTCAACTAGGCAACCGGTGTAGCCGGTTAGAAGGGGAAACAAAATTGAATTGGCCCTCTTGTTGGCTCTTCTCCTCCCTCTTCTCTTCCGCCATAGCTGAAGCTTCCAAGGACCACCAGCCTCGTCGGCGATCCGGGCTTCAACCATGTCGACATCTTCTTCGCAGGCTCTCACTCTCTGGACGTCTCCACCATGGGTTTGTGACCAAAGTCCTAATCATCGTCTTTTCCCTTCCCTTCCAGTCGAATCGAATTTTTCCGAGAACTCTTTTCCGTCGTTCAGGTTTGTTGCTAACTCTAAGCTTCTAAATGTGCCATTGGTGCTTTGATTTCAAAACCCTAACCAGATCTGAAACCCTAGTTATACGATGAGAACACTAAAAGGCTCTAAAGTTTCTTCCGATCTTCAACAATGGAACAAAGTTTTCAACTCTCTCGTACACATTTTAGAAACACAACAAGAGTCTCTCTCAAGAGAAAATTTCTTGAAGATCGGATTAAATTAATCGGTGGGTCTCGATGTTGATCTGTTTGAGATCAAATCTCTCGTAAACCCCAAATTATTGAATTTAATGTTTCTTTGTTAATCAATTTAGGGTTTTGAGTTTTCTTTGTTTTAGGGTTTCGACAATTAAAGAGGCTTTCTTTGAATTTATTGTTCAGATGAAGACATATTTGCAAAGATGGTGAGCAATGTTGAGGGTCGGATCTGGAGGTGGGTCGAAGCGAGGGAAGGGTTTATGTACAAAATTAAGTTAGGTTAGTTTTTCTTCTTGTAAATGGGGGTTTTGCTCTAACTAATATATATACCATTAATGCTTGTTTGGTATGTGTGAAAATTGAGATGAATGAACTGGAAAATTTGGGATTTAAGATTCTGGTTCCTCTCTCCAAAATGTGAAAGAAATGATATTAGTCTCGAAATTAGGTGTGAAAAAGAATAAAAATGATTGTGTTTTTTTCACTATCATGCTTGGATGATCAAAGCATGTGAGAGAAGGATATAAGTGAGATTTTTTTTTTCTTTCTTTGTATTTTAATGTGCAATCTCCGTATTATAAATATTTTATAAGTAATTTTCTTGTTTCTCGCCAAATTTTATCACTTTTGGTAATAAATGAAATGGGTAAAATAACATAGTTCTATTTCTTGTCATTTCTCACCTAATTTATAAACTAAACATGAGAGAAGAGTTACCTTCCTCATAATTTCTCACCAAATTGGCCTTTCCAAACGAAGTGTGAAAGTTGATTCTGAAACTTCTGGGTGATGCTATGGTACATTAAGATGTACCATACATTTAGTTATGAACTTATATGATTTTATGTCATAACCAATACCATATTAGTCATAATCACTATCATATTGACTCATAACTTAGTTATATTCAATTATTTATTTATACTATACTACCTCATAACCAGGTCATAACTAAATTACTTAAATAATTTAACACTCAAATAGGCAACCGGTGTAGCCGGTTAGAAGGGGAAACAAAATTGAATCAATCGTGTTTGGCCTCTTGTTGCCTCTTCTCCTCCCTCTTCTCTTCCCTCTTCTCTTCCGCCATAGCCGAAGCTTCCAAGGACCACGGTGATCCGACATGTTCTTCACAAGCTCTCACTCTCTGGACGTCTCCACCATGGGTTTGTGACCAAAGACCTAGTCATCGTCTTTTCCCTTCCCTTCCAGTCGAATCGAATTTTTCCGAGAACTCTTTTCCGTAGTTCAGGTTTGTTGTTAACTCTAAGCTTCATCTAAATGTGCCATTGGTGCTCTGATTTCAAAACCCTAACCACTGAATATCTGTTATTATTTTTTTTTATCAGTCAAAATTAATATCCATAGCCACCCAAGATAGTTGTGCCATTGGGGCTTTGATTTCAAAACTGTAATCGTAAAGAATGAATATCTGATATTTGTTCTCATTCAAAATTAACATCGGTTCTTAGTCATATTCGCATTCCTTTAATTGCTTTCACTTTACTGTTTCTTTGTCTTCTATGGAGATGTCATTACTTGATTTCTATGCTTCTATATTAGATGGATACTTGTTATTGCCCCAATTCTATTTAATATTTGGCTCAGCCCCTATGTATTGTCTTTGTTTTGTTGTTTTGCTAGAATTTTATCTTTTGCTCACCATGTGTTTGATAATATGCCCAAACCAATAATAACATGCTTTCATTGATCACTTACTGTTATTGACTAGGAAAAACGACTTATTTTTTATTAGTTTGTTTTCCTTGCCTGCAATATTTCGTACCACTCTTAATCAACAATATGATTTCATTGGATTTTCCCTTTTGGTTTAAAATAAACCTTTATACTGTTCTCATCTCTTTGGAGTTTTTATTATCTTCTCTATTTTTATTATGTGTGAGGTGCTTCTATTTATACCCGAAAAACAATTCTTTACACCCCCCATTTAACCATGTACACTCAAGCACATCCAATGCAAATACTGGCCTTGTTATTTTTGTTGATCTTAATATTCAATTATGTGTCTTGCTTCTATCAATTGCTTCCAAGCAGTAGCAGTGTCCATAAACATGCCATGTTATAGTTAAATTGACCCTTTAATTTAAATTTCTGCTGCTCCTTTTGGTTGTTGTGAAGATATTAGATAGGAACAAGAGTGAGTTTGTTTTCACTTTTCACAAAGGGGGCAGCAGGGTCTAATTAGGAACTTGATAAACAGTATGCTTTTCATGAATTTGATCTAGCAGAGCTGATAATTAGTTTCAACAATAATTTACTTCAATTGGTATTTAGACAAACATGGTTTGCAGTCTGATGACATGACTTAATTCTCTTGCAGTAGAGTATGCAATTGGCACAATTATGGTTAACTCTTACCCTTTTACATACCAATTAAATTTGCATCGTTAGGATATATCAAACATCATGCACTTCACAAACAATGAAACAAAAAATTTGTTTTGATCATCTAATATAAGGAATCAATAAGTCGAACCCAAGATGGAGAAACTTCAATTCTATGTAGCAGATATCATTAGAATTCACTAGTACCGCATTTTGGATTGCAATATCCAAAATGTGGTAAATTTTTCATTCTTAAACACTTGTATAATTAAGCCCTAAAGATCTCTATATATTCACTTATTAATTCCCATCAAACCACATACCATGGTAAGCAGTTACTATACATATAATTTTCTCTTCCGCTTTCATACAACTTCTTTAATCAATTTGGTCCTTTTCAGCTTTAAGATGCAATTCTATCCGTGTTAGATGATAATATATTTTAAATCATGTTTTCAAATTCTAAGGGGACATGGGTCATACATGAGATGTGCAACCTCTAGGCAAGTTTGTAGGTTTTAGAAATCTCAATGGGTGTTGACCATTCATGAAAAGTTTTTACCATTTACCATCTATTTTCCAAAGATACCTAGGTAGTAGATAAGCTCAATGCTAGTTAATTAGACTACATGTTGTACAAGGATTTATAATTATTTCTAAAATTGTCATCAAGAAAACTTTTTCTGGGCTCATAATGGATAAATGCCAATCTTTATTCAAAATAAGAAATCATGAGATCTTTATTTTTGTTTTACAAATTGGATGTATGCTTCACTTCACTTATGCATCATTCTTTGGTTATTTCAGACATTGTCCTTATGGGCTACTTCTAGTGTTGAAGAAGTTGCTTCAACAGACCTGAATCGCTTTTTCTTTACTTGAGTTTGAAAAAACATTTATAACTTTGTTTTCTTCACTACTTCCTTATTTTTATTAAGTTGTGGGCATTTTCATTCATGTGTTGTCGTGAGAATTCTGTTGCCTCCAATGTCGGTGTACAAGGAGGAAAGTAGTTGCTCGACTTGTGAGGGAAAGAGTTGGATTCAAGGCTATAGCCCTCTTGATACCCGACATCAAACAGTGTGCACTTTAATCAACATTCTTTCAAGTGGCTTATGTACGAGGTTGAGTGTCTTTTGACTCAATCTTACTTTTTTTTTTTGAATATTGTGTATCCGGGTAAACCCCGACTAATCCCAAGATCCATGCAAAGTGCCCCTTCCACGTGGGTCGGGCAAATCTCAGGCTATACCCACAGTGTGGCTTGTAAGGGATTGATAGCACTCAATGGGAGTCGAACCTTAGACCTGATGCTTCACGAAGCATCAATGGCCAAGTGATTGACCACCAACTTTAAAGAGTCAAAGCTCTATGAAAAAGTCTAGGAACACAAACAAATAACAGAACTGCACAGAACCCTCTCCCATGAGTTGGGTCCTACCTTTTTTTGGGTCCCACACCGATGTGAGGGTTGTTGATTGCTTTCTATGCAAGTAAAAGAAGGGAAGCTCTATATGTTAGACTTTAATCGCTGTCAAGAGCACTTCTGAACGGTTGTGGTTCTCATACAGATTTACTTTACCACCATTTTTGACATTGAAGAACTTTGAGGGGCTGGACCTTGGAAAGATGGATCAAGTGAGTGGCATACATAACTGATTGATTAATTTTAGTTTCATGGGATTTTTCTTATATTATTCTTGATTTATAACTGATTTATTAATTTAGTTTCATGGGATTTTTCTTATATTATTCTTGATTTGTTTTATGGGACCATGCAGAGTGACGACTCTGGACTAGCTTCATATGTAGCTGGTCAAATTGATCGCTCTCTGAGCTGGAAGGTGTGTTAGTTGGGAAATAAGCCTACCTTTAGGCTGTGTTTGGATCTAGGATTTGAGAAGGGATTTGTAGAGGGAAAGGAAAAGGAAAGGGAAAGGGAAATGTGATAAACATTTAGCTTGTATTTCATTCAATTTTCCCTTTCTATTTTCTTTCCCTCCGCAAATCACACCTCGAATCCTTGATTAAAACACAGCCTTAAAGTTTGCCTCAAAAGAGTTTACCAACTGAATAATCTCTTTCTGGACATGGACAGGATGTGAAGTGGCTTCAGACAATCACTCAATTGCCAATCCTAGTGAAGGGTGTACTCACTGCTGAGGATGGTAAGAACGATAAAGCTTCCAACTTTTTTCTTTAAACATTTTGGTTTTATGGATTGATTCTTAAATGGTTGTTCGACTATGCAAGGCTAGCATTATTGTCTCTAATGACGGTGCTTGCCAACTTGATTATGTCCCGGCCACTATCATGGCTCTGGAAGAGGTATATGAACATAACAGTGCATGATTATTTGTGAATCTCTGTTTTTAGGTGATGCATCTAATGAACTTGCATTTAATCTTAGGTTGTGAAAGCTGCACAAGGCCATGTGCCCGTGTTCTTGGATGGTGGTGTCCGCCGTGGAACAGATGTTTTCAAAGCCTTGGCACTTGGGGCCTCTGGCATATTTGTGAGTATAATAAAGTAACAAAATCATAGTGAAAAAAAGGACCTCTTTTGGCTCTTTTGTATTTTTTTCTTGATTGGTCGTTTACTTAATTTTTCCTATAAAATATAGTTGCAAAATTATATATATGCATATTTAAAAACAAAAAAAAACAAAACTATATACTGCACCAAGTTTAACAAGAGCCTAAGGCCTCGTTTAAGAACAGGTTTTTTTAACTTTTTGTAAAATATGATGTAAAAAAAAAATAGTATGTTTGGGATGACTTTTTAGTTTTTTACGAAAAGATGTGCAAAAAGTAGAGAGAAAAGATAATCTTTGACTTTTTTGTATAGGTTGTTGACTTTTTAATTTTTTTAGTGACTTTTTGACTTTTAGGCTAAAAAATGATATTGTTGAATGAGGCCTAAGACAAGCTCTTCATAAGCATATGACTTCTTAGTTTTTTCTTATATGTTTGGAGTTAGTTTTTCAATGCCACAAAATTACAATGAATAATGCCTATGCTAACATACAATTTCACAAACTATTCTTATATGGTGGTGTTTGGGAAGAAAGTTCCCAAATTTTTTAGTTGGTTTTTCCACTAAAAGACAAAAATTTTGCAAAACCAAAAAAAACACATCCAAACAAAATATCACATCCAACCCCATAATCATTTCACTTTTTTTCTCACAAACATCACATCCAACTACATAAAAACCCAACTATCTTCCCAAACACTAAAAATTTTTTATCTCATAAAAACCTACATCTCATAAAATCTACATAAAAACTCACTTCCCAAACACCCACATAGTTGTGCTAGTCCAGTTGCTCATATCATACTATTTTAGTTCAACCCATTTCCAAAGCTGAAACTTTATATTCTTTGTGCTATAGATTTTATATAAGTTTTTTCAGGGGAATGAATAAAGCTTATACTAATGTGTGATTGTGATTTTTCAGCACTTGGTTTCTTTCCTTCCTCGGTAGTTCCTAATGAGGACTTGTATATGAGGATTTATCATTTACATCTCACAGATAAATGAGGTTTGGCACTTAGTTTTAATCTTTTTGGGTGGTGATGATTCTGCTTATACATTTGTTGGGTTTGTGATTATTATGAGTTAGTTGATATTTTGTTGGGTTTCTAACTTACCATTGATTTTGATTTATATCTCTAGCTGGAATATCTATTTATGGCTTGAATGGTATTGTTTGATACAAATTAAAATTGACTTCTTTAACTTCTTATCTGTTTGCAGTTTGGTTGATGCAATGCAACAATGACATGGGGTGGATAATGGTGATGATGTGAGCTTCAGGGATGGGAGCTAGCAAATGGCAATACTTGATAATAGTGGATGGGGATTAAAATTCATTTTGTATTTGATGGGAGTTGATGTTCAAATTTTTTTTGTTCATTTTTTTTCTTTTTTATTTGGAGAGAATGACACTTGTTTCTCATTTTTTCTAGAAATGTTATTGGAATAAAAAAATCTTAGTATCAAATTTATGTTGTGACCAAATTTTGTGTTTGTTACTGCCTCTTCTTTTTTTTCCCCTTATGAACCAACCCAATGGCAACCAGGATCATGTATTAATTTGGATAAATTGTCCTTTATTTGCTTGGTGTGGGATGACTTACCATTGTATTACAGGTTGTCAAAAAATAAATAAAAAATTGAGGAGGTTGGGACTTTGAGACTGTTAGGATCTTGTCCTCAATACCAGAAAAAGTGAGATGATGCATGTTTTTGTACACTACATTGCTTTTGCTTCTTAACTTCCTTGCATTTTTCATACTTCCCTTCCCAAAACACCTCCCAGGAACATTATATTGTAATTTTTCAATGAACCAAACATTATGTCGTAATTTTTTTTATTTTAAAAACTGTTGGTAATTTTTTTTATTTTAAAAACTGTTGGTTGGTTTGGAAGCTGTAGCTATAAATTCCATAGATGAGAAGAATCAGTGAGAAACTACTTGCGCATCCACATTGAAAAATATGACAATCAATTGTATGAAACGCTTCGTATATAATAAGAATTATGTAAAACAAGACTTCCAATGTACATTTATAAATCTATTCCCTTCAAAGTCACAATTTTGGACAGTAAATAAATCTTGAAATCCCTTCACTCAAATCCCTTCACTTGCACCTTTTCCAATTCAGTCTTTCTAACATCATGAAATTATTGATGATGACCTGTCTTGCAATCTTTCATCCCAAGCAGCAGTGGTGGGAAAGCATGCCACCTAAATGTAAGAGCATTTTATGAAACAATCAGTTTATTACAACTAAACACAAAATTGAAACAAATATCTAATTTTGTTTATTCTATCATACTTATATAAGACCATCTCCAGACCATCTCCAACGGTGTATCAGAATGGATATCAAATTTAAATTTTGATGAAAAAAGCACTGTTCATCACTCCAACGGTTCATCAGAACTGATATCAAATCCATAATTCATCAAACAATTCATTAAATCGGCGAGAGAATCGAATTCATCAAAGTTGGAAAGAGGCGGTTGACCAACGGTTGACCAACGGTCAACGATGAAAGGTTCAAACAGTTCAAGTTCAAACCGTAAAAAAAAAAAAAAAAAAAAAAAAATTTGCCTAACCGGTCGACCACCCGGTTGTCCCGAAAAAAAGTTCAAAAGGTTCAAAAAAAGTTCAGAAAATTCAAAAAAAAAAATAAAATAAAATAAAATTTGTCCTAACCGGTCGACCACCCGGTTGTCCCGGATGAAAATTTGATGAAAATGAAGAGTTAGAGCGCTCAGTATCAGATTTGGTGAAAAGTCATTTTTTCGACTCAGATTTGATGAAAAAAAAAGTGAAGCGTTGGAGATGCTCTAAGAGAGATACTTCCAATATTTTAGACCATTCTAACCCGAAACAGATAACTCCAGAATAACAATGCTATTGAAATTGTTAACTAGAGTTGGCATCCTATCAGAAAATAACTTGTTTAAAAAACTGAAATTCTCTAATGAGATTCTACTTGAATAAGGGCTCTTTCATAGCCCTAAAAGGCTCTTTCCTCTTTTCTTTTTTCTTCATATCAAAAGCAGACTCATGCAGTCTTGCAGGTGAGACACAGAATAAAAAAACAACTTTGTCTTTTTTGGTTGCTCTTCATGAGCCTCTATGTGATTGTTCTGAACAGAGAAGAGAGAGGTCATATATTTTCTCCATTGAACATTCCAACTAACTGCCAACTTAGTGTATCATCAATGAGATATAAATTTATAGCATGGCATTTCAATTATTATTATTAATTTTTTTTTGGCATTTCAATTTTATTCACATATAAATGCAAGCATGCACATGCATGTGAGTGCGTGAGAGCACACAATAGGGACGAAAGGGACCTCATCAGTCGCCACCTCCCCTTGCCTCGAGTCGGATCATGAGAGCTTGTTGAGAAGAGACTCATTAGGTAAGAGTTAAGAAACAGAATGTGTATTATTTTCAAAGTGTTTTGGAAATTAAAAATCGGACAAAGAAGAATAAGCAATGGTGACTACTTTTCAATTTACACCGAAAAGAGGAACTAAAATCAATCCGGAATTGGGTCTTGTCATTGATGACAAAAAGTAAAAATTAGTTAACACTAATGTGTTTCACTCCACATTAAAGACAATGAAAGGGTTAAATGGCCATTGGAAACAAACCATTTCCCCCAATTCCATCCAACTGCAAGACAAAAATTTTAAGAACAATTGAGGATTATCACCATCCAAAATGATAATTCTAGTCTAGCATTGAATCTCAAAACCCAGATCAAAATCTTCAAGAATTGTCAGAACACATCAAAATGAATCACACCCATCATATAAAAATCACAAATTTCAACAAATCATATACCGTTCAATTGACATAAATATATAAATTTATATACATGAACGTTACACCACACCTAAACCACCTACCAGTGATAGCAAACAAACAAACACCCACAAATTCAAAATCAATTCAAAACAGATAAATTAGAAACAGGAAACAGGAAAGGGAAAAAAAAAACCTACAAACTCGATTAGTCATTAACAAAGATGAAAAAGAGAAAAATAAAGAAAACCCAAGAAAGAATGTGAGGGAAAATAGAAAAAAAAATCACCTGGGATTTGGGTTGGAGAGACAAGTGTGGGAATCGATGACAACAACTATGGCTTTGGTTATAATTCTTGCTTTTGGTCATAAAGTGAGTAATTATAAATGACAACTATGGCTTTGGTTATAATTCTTGCTTTGGTTAAAAACAACGTAGATTTGATATTGAAATGAAATTTGTGTAGGACCTACTAAAAAAGCATAAAGTGGTTGGCCATTGGCTCAAAGAATGGTTTAAGTTTATATATAATACAATACTAAAAATTATATATATATTTTACGAATGTATGTTGGTTGTACCCGTATCCTAATTTTTAGGTCTTTTCTCTATTTTTCATTTCTTAGTTTAGAAGAAAATCTATTTCACTAACACAAACAATTCATGAAGAAAAAATTGTTAAAAGAATGACAAAACTTCACAAGCGAAATCCATTTGCAAAAGCATGAGCTCTGAAATACAAAACCAACCTAGGCAGAGAAAATCAAATAAAAACAAAACAAAACCATAGAACCCAGAATTGCACCCTTAAGACAAAACTGACGTGAGACTCTTACGGTAGATACAGATGTTCCACATAATCCAAGAATCCTATTTGCACTTCTCAGCCATGAAAATTAAAAAGCGAAATGAAAAAGAAAAAAAAATGCAAATTCCAACTATATTATTGGTAGATAATAAGTTAAGATCTATTCTTCAATATCACGGAACGTTTTTTTCTTAAGACTTAAAAGATTATTTTGGAAAACAAAGAATAATTCATTATGAATTAAGACCTAAGAAACTTCGAATTCGGACTAAATCAATGGAAAAGTTAAAAGGTCATTATCAATACCATTTATCTCTAAAACCGGGACTAATAATTATCAAATAATTGATAAAATTGATAAAAAAAAATATCTTTTTTATCTTACGATTCCTCAAGATCAAGAAATCAATTCACCCAATAAAATAAAACCGTGGTTTATACCAAGCAAATTACTTTTTTTTAATATAAATGAAAATAGTAGTGAAAATAAAAACATCAATAGAAAGCAAAAGGAGGTTATACCCTCGAATGAAAAAAAAATTTATACACGTGTTCAAATGAAAAACCAAATCAGAGTCATCAATCCCCCTTTTCTATCTTTGCATGTTCCTATCAAATGCCTGACAAAAGCTGTCCTATAGAATTCACCATCCTAGAAAAGACTTTTGTTTATCTGAAATTTTGTTAGAAATTAACCTAAACTGATATTACTATTGAAAAAGGTATCCTACATTACTTGCCATTCAATGGAAAGAAAATATGTATTGAACATTTTTTACATCTCAAAAAGAAGATAATCACACAGGATTAATGACATAGGTGAGCTCACAAATTGCCCAACATATTTATTACTTCAATTCTTGTATAGTTCTCTACAATTCCCTCAAAAACCAAAACAAATAGATAATTCTAACCAATCCCAAAAGAGAACATGCTAAAAATTTAAAGAAGGTCGAGATTATGAACACTACACCGAAGGTCCAACAAATTTATGGCCTGAATTATGGAGGCCTAACCATTTAGATAAACTATCTTAAATGGGTTTGGTTCTTAGTCAAATCAGGGTTGAGAAGGCAGAATTTAAACAATCAATCCAACAGAAAAGAGTCATAGACAAGTCAAAATGCAAGGTGAGGGGAGAAGAAAGAAAAGAAAGGAAAAGTAGCCCTAAACTAAAAGGTATATATCTCATGGACCTATTTTAGTAATCTCTCAACTGATTATAGCACAGACACTTCTTTTGTTTAACAAATTATTTGAATTAATAGTAATCTATGTTCCTAGTATGGTGCCTCAAATCATGATTCTTCAAAGTTGGGTTGCCTCAAATCATGATTCTTCAAAGTTGGGTTGCAGAACAAAAGTCCAATAAGCAAATAGGGTATGTTGAATGGGTTTATACAGTAACATCAAAATATCCATTCATTTCTCAGTTTATACAATTCCCAGAAAATTGCTAAAGGTAATACATCCAAACCACTTTAATTTTGTTTCTCATAGGAAAATTAAGCCACCACAAGAGTAATTGTTAGAAAAATAAACAGATTTCAATAAGCAAATAAAAAATTAGTCTCATATCAGTTACATGGTTACAAAATTCAATTACCAACACATCAGATTTCACACAAGCCAAATTTCAAGTGTATATATATATATATATATGGAACCAACACAACTAACAAACATAAAAAACCTAAACCTATTCAAATCATATTTTCCTAATTTTATAAACCAACCCAGTGACTTCACAAAGGTGAAAATTCGAAGAAGGGATTTCGGGTCTAGGGTTTCATAAAATGGAGATGGAGAAAGGGAGAGAAACAAGTAGCAGAGCGAGAAAGAGAGGCATACATTGAGGCATGTAGCTTGCTAAACGAGGAGGAAAAGAAAAGGCAGAATAAACTCACTCTTGATGCTTGGCGAGAAGAGATCCTATACACATCTTTGTCAACACTTTGGGAGCTTTTCTCCGTGGTAGAGGACAAAGAGAGAGAGAGAGAGAGAGAGAGAGAGAGAGCAATTTTTGAAGACGTTTGGGATGAAGAAAGGGTCTGAGGGATTTGTCATGAGAGGAGGGAATTTTGATTTTCACAAAATTTGGAAATTTGGATGTTTGTTCCAAATTTTTGGACGAAATTATTTGGGGTAGTTATGTAATAATCATAATAAAAAAATTAAAATAATTAGAGTCTTATAATAAAATAAATTATTAATTTATAATTTTATCAATTTCTACTTATTTTTTTTATTTATTTTTAATATAAATTCTTATATATTTTTATTAAGTAAAATTAATAAAAAATATTTTACTCATCAATTACAAAATGTATAATCACACCATAAATTGGCGTAAACATAATAGACAAAATTTTAGAAATTATAAGACAGTGTTTGGTAACGTTTACGTTTTTAGTTTATGTTTACAAAATTTTTATAAATTAGTTTTTGTTTATTTTTAGAAAAACATAAATTACAAACGCGTTTGGTTTGAACAAATGTTTACAAAATTTTAAAAATATAAACTAAAAAATATGTTTGTTCAGGCCTAAAATATTTATATTTATTTTTATTATTTATAATAATGGGATCACACACATTATAATTGAAAAAAGTTAATTAAAAAAATAATTGAAAAAAAATTTAATTGGGAAAAAAAATTAATTGAAAAAAAATATATTTGAAAAAAATAATTAATTGAAAAAAATTTATTTTAAAAAAAAATTTAATTGAAAAAAATTATTTGGAAAAAAAATTAATTGAAAAATAATAATTTAAAAAATATTTATTTGAAAAAAAAAATTATTTGAAAAAAATCATTGAAAATAAATTAATTGAAAAAAAAATTGAAAACTGAAAACGTAAACTCATTTTTTGAGTTTACGTTTTTTCCTCAAATTTATAAACTGAGACAATCATTTAGGTTGTGTTTGGTAACGTTTACATTTTCAGTTTATATTTACAAAAAATTTATAAACTGGTTTTTGTTTATTTTTAGAAAAACATAAACTACAAACGTGTTTAGAAAGTGGTGACGGTGGTAGTGGTGGTGGTGGATGGGTGGTGGGTGGTGGTGGCGGCGAGTGGGTGGTGGTGGCGGTGAGTGGGTGGTGGTGGCGGTGAGTGGGTGGCGGTGGTGGGTAGTTGATGGTGTCGGTGGTGGATGGTGGTGGCGGTGGGTGATGAGTGGTGATGGCAAGGATGGCAAGTCGGTGGTGGCTAGTGGGTGATGGTGTGGTGGTGGGTGGTGGGTGGTGAGTGGTGTGGTGGTAGGGGTGGGTGGTGGTGGTGGAAGACGGTGGTGGAAAATGATGGCGGGTGGTGGTTAGTGTTGGGTGGTAAAAAAAAAAAAAAGCTCAAAACTCAAAACGGAAACATATTTTTTGTATTTTCATTTTTTGGCCAAATTTATAAGAGACCATCGATTTATAAATTAAAATTTTACCAAACAAGTTTTTATTTGAGTTTTTAAATTTTTGTAAATATAACGTAAGTGTTACCAAACGACACCTTATAAACCAAAAAAAATTATCAAACAAGTTTTTATAACAGTTTTTAAAATTTTTATAAATATAAACTGAAAACTAAAAACGGAATACTTACCAAACATACCATAACATTGAAATCAAGTCACAAAGTTTTGTGATATAAAATATAAAATACATAACTGCATCACTAATTGGCGTAACGAAATTGTTTAAATTTCTAGAAAATCACAAATGTCGTAACTAATTTCTAAAATTTCATAACATTAACCAAAAATTATGTAACTATCCACTAATTGGTGTAACAAAGACATCTAAAATTTTTAAATAATTTAATCACCAATCGGGATCTCTAATGATACAGATAAACACAAAATGTAATGACAATAATCAATAATTTAATCCACGACTTATAGCCATGGAACAGAAAATGAGAGTTAGAGAAAATTAACCAATAGAGCGAAAGGAAAGGGAATATGAGTAAGAGAGACTGAACGGACTTGTCGTCTGTGAAAATAATGTCAAAGATGGTGTTGTTTCCGATAAGGAACATCGGAGATATCTACAGTGACAGTAAGGAATGAGAGAGATGTTTGATAGATGAAGAGAGCTAAGATAGCAAAACAGTACAACAGTTCTATAAGATATGTACAAATTGATAAAATCATAACTACGGCCAAAGATTTGTATATGTATGAGAGTTTAGAGAGAATGAGAGTTTGAGAGACAAATTTGTTGTGAGAAATAAAATGTGAGAGGCGTGGTATTTATAGGACTTGGGAGGGAGGAGTTAACTTATATATATATAAATAAATAAATAAAATTGATTGTTGGTGGAATTAACGGTTATATGACTCTTTCAAATTGTTTTGATTTAAATTTTTGACCACTACACTGACAATGGAGGCAGGGGAGCCATTGGGGTCAGGTCGAGCCAGATGGGAAAGAAAATTTCGGGTCGATCTCACGGGATGGGTCACACTCCATAACACACCAGGGTCGGGTTGGGCTCTAGAACACATAGCTCAGGGTCTTAGGTTGGGTTTAGGCTCAAGCCTAGTTAGGCCTACCAGGACTTAGCTCATGGGCTAAATTTACACCCCTATATGTGGGTAGTGGTTATGAGATATATGATTAGTAGTTATGATATATGTGATATTGATTATGAAACAAAGGGTGCTGGTTATGAGATGTGGTTATAATATATGTGGGTAAAGGTAATGAGATATATGATTAGTGATTACGAGATATGTGATTTTGGTTATGATCAGAGTGGTATAGTTATAAGTCAAAGGGTGTTTGGTTACGAGATATGTGATTAGTAGTTATGATATATGTGATGTTAGTTATGAGATATATGGGTAATGGTTATGAGTAAAGTGGTGTCAAAGGGTGTTTGGTTATGCTATATGTGTTAGTGGTTATGAGATATGTGGGTAATGGTTATGAGCAAAATGGTGTCAAAAGGTGTTTGGTTATGCTATATGTGTTAGTGGTTATGAGATATGTGGGTAACGGTTATGAGTAAAGTGGTATCAAAGGATGTTTGGTTATGGTATATGTGTTAGTGGTTATGAGATATGCGGATAATGGTTATGAGTGGTTATGAGATATGTGGGTAATGGTTATGAGCAAAGTGGTGTCAAAGGGTGTTTGGTTATGTTATATGTGTTAGTGGTTATGAGATATGTGGGTAATGGTTATGAGTGGTTATGAGATATGTGGGTAATGGTTATGAGCAAAGTGGTGTCAAAGGGTGTTTGGTTATGCTATATGTGTTAGTGGTTATGAGATATGTGGGTAATGGTTATGAGTGGTTATGAGATATGTGGGTAATGGTTATGAGTAAAGTGGTGTCAAAGGGTGTTTGGTTATACTATATGTGTTAGTGGTTATAAGATATGTGGGTAATGGTTATGAGTGGTTATGAGATATGTGGATAATGGTTATGAGCAAAGTGGTGTCAAAAGGTATTTGGTTATGCTACATGTGTTAGTGGTTATGAGATATGTGGGTAATAGTTATGAGTGGTTATGAGATATGTGAGTAATGGTTATGAGCAAAGTGGTGTCAAAGGGTATTTGGTTATGCTATATGTGTTAGTAGTTATGAGATATGTGGGTAATGGTTATGAGCAAAGTGGTGTCAAAGGGTGTGGTTATACTATATGTATTAATGGTTATGAGTTATGAGATATTGGTTATGTGACTAGTGGTTGTGAGATATGTGATGTTGGTTATTAGATATGTGACTAATAGTTACGAGATGTGTGATGTTGGTTATGATCAAAGTGATGTGGTTATGAGCAAAAAGGTGTTAATTATAAGATATGTGATTAGTGGTTATGAGATATGTGATATTGATTATGCCAAAAAGGTGTTAGTTACGAGATATGTAACTAGTGGTTATGAGATATGTGATGTTGGTTATGACTCAAAGGGATTGGTTATGAGATGTGGTTATGATGTATGTGGGTAGTAGTTATGAGATGTGTGATTAGTGGTTATGAGATATGTGATATTAGTTATGACAAAAAAGTGTTGGTTACAAGATATGTGACTAGTGGTTATGAGATGTGATGTTGGTTATGACTCAAAGGGATTGGTTATGAGATGTGGTTATGAGATATGTGATCAATAGTTATGAGATATGTGATATTTGTTATGATCAAAGTGGTGTTGGTTATGAGATATGTGATTATGATTATGAAAAATGTGATATTAGTTATGAACAAAATGGTGTTGGTTATGAGATGTAGTTATAGCTAAGTTATGATCAATTTGATTGTAGTTATGAAGAAATATGATTTTAGCTCATAACTATAAAAAGTGACCTAGTAGTTATGAGATATGTGATGTTGGTTATGATCAAAGTGATGTGGTTATGAGCAAAAAGGTGTTAATTATAAGATATGTGATTAGTAGTTATGAGATATGTGATATTGGTTATGACAAAAAGGTGTTGGTTACGAGATATGTAACTAGTGGTTATGAGATATGTGATGTTGGTTATGACTCAAAGGGATTGGTTATGAGATGTGGTTATGATGTATGTGGGTAGTAGTTATGAGATGTGTGATTAGTGGTTATGAGATATGTGATATTAGTTATGACAAAAAAGTGTTGGTTACGAGATATGTGACTAGTGGTTATGAGATATGTGATGTTGGTTATGACTCAAAGGGATTGGTTATGAGATGTGGTTATGAGATATGTGATCAATAGTTATGAGATATGTGATATTTGTTATGATCAAAGTGGTGTTGGTTATGAGATATGTGATTATGATTATGAAAAATGTGATATTAGTTATGAACAAAATAGTGTTGGTTATGAGATGTAGTTATAGCTAAGTTATGATCAATTTGATTGTAGTTATGAAGAAATATGATTTTAGCTCATAACTATAAAAAGTGACCTAGTAATTATGAGATATGTGATGTTGGTTATGATCAAAGTGATGTGGTTATGACCAAAAAGGTGTTAATTATAAGATATGTGATTAGTGGTTATGAGATATGTGATATTGGTTATGACAAAAAGGGGTTGGTTACGAGATATGTAACTAGTGGTTATGAGATATGTGATGTTGGTTATGACTCAAACGGATTGGTTATGAGATATGGTTATGATGTATGTGGGTAGTAGTTATGAGATGTGTGATTAGTGGTTATGAGATATGTGATATTAGTTATGACAAAAAAGTGTTGGTTACGAGATATGTGACTAGTGGTTATGAGATATGTGATGTTGGTTATGACTTAAAGGGATTGGTTATGAGATGTGGTTATGAGATATGTGATCAATAGTTATGAGATATGTGATATTTGTTATGATCAAAGTGGTGTTGGTTATGAGATATGTGATTATGATTATGAAATATGTGATATTAGTTATGAACAAAATGGTGTTGGTTATGAGATGTGGTTATGAAATATGTGGTATTAGTTATGAACAAAATGGTATTGATTATGAGATGTAGTTATACCTAAGTTATGATCAATTTGATTATAGTTATGAAGAAATATGATTTTAGCTCATAACTATAAAATCACTTTTAATGATGTGGCTCAATCTTAACCATTGATTTTATATGTACCGTACATTTTTTATACAAAATGTACTATAGACTTTCCCACGACACAACAGTGTTTGACGGGTTGGCGCGAAAGTAGAAATGACAGACCTTTAACGACCCAAAACACAACCTCCCTCTCTCTCTGTCTCTCTCTCTCTCTGTCTCTCAATGGGTTTTCATTAGACAAACCTTGACCTCAACAGAACCAGAAATCAATGGCCTTTCATTTCCTTTTCAACAGAAGAGATGGAGATTTCAATGACAAGTAAGTCCCAATTCCTCAATTTTTCCCCAATTTTTTTATACTAATAATTCTCAAATTCAAACATTTTGTTGGTGTTGTTGTTGTTGTTGTTGTTGTTGTTGATGATTATCATGAAGAACAATAGCAACCAAAGAAGATCAAGGAGCTGCCTTCGAAGCCTCCAATAGATCCCAGCTCTCCGCCATGGCGGAGGCGTTTGAACAACTCTCAAGATCGGTCAACAAATCTACCAGTTCCGACAACGATGACAATGACGACGATCTCCTCCAATTGAAACCCTTCTGCGATGCCTGCTCTCTCGTCTCCGTCCTCTTCGGTTGCCTCGGCATCGCCTTCAAATTCGCCGAATTTGAATACTGCGGCAAGGTTAATTTTTTAATTCATTTAATTCCCTCCCTCCCTCTCAATCATGTATATACATAATTCATATAAAAGTAATTTGAATTTTCAAAATGTCAAGGTTTCTAGAAGATATGATTCAAGGTCTTAGGTTTGAATACTATTATGAAATGAATCTACAACTCTTCTATTGAAATGAGTTGGATAAGCATAAAGATAAATAGAGAAAAGCCCTAAGCCCCAAGTGAGAGGGTTAGAAGGAAAAAAAAAAAAAAAAACCTTCTAGTGGCTGTTGAACTAAAAAGTCTTAACAACAATTTGAAAATAATAATAATAATAATAATAATAATAATAATAATAATAAAATCATATTTTGAATGCACACAAATTTTCCAGTGGTACCAAACTTGCAACATATAGATATGTATGCGGTACATATATGTTTGTTTATAAATATACTAGCGGCCATGCACAAGCGATGCGCATGCATATTGCAAAAATCTCCTCTTGATTCCCGTCCTGCTTCACTCTCCTCCATCTCCTCTCTCCTATGGTCTGTGTTGGTCTTAGATTTGTGAGGGGAGTTATTATCGCTACAATTGTGAAAGCGTAGGAAATTGATTCCATAATGGGAGTGGAGGAAATTACCAATGTATAAGATGTTGGTTTATTTTTTTCAGTTACAAAATTACAAATGATTTTTTAAAAAATGTGCTCTAGCTTCATCTACATCAAGTGTGTTGTTCGCTGTATAATATAGAATAGATATTTATGTGTATATATATGTATTTATGTATGCATGTAATTGATGAGTCTTCTCACGTTGTGCCCTATTGATGCACAAAATACCTTTTTGGAATAGTTATAAAAAGCAAGGAAAGGATAATAAAAAGTTCTGATGAATGTATGACAATAATGGACATGCATGGATTTTTGGGATCAATGTTATATAGACTGAACATTCAACCACATGCCTCCTTCGGAAAAATTGTGTTCATAAAATTTTCTGTCATATTGAAATGAAGGATAGTCATCGAGATGTCATTCTTGGGTGGGATTTCTGGTTGGAAATCCTTCTTTTAAAGCATTCTCCCCAAAAATTAGTATACTATGTGGCTGTCATCCTTAATTTAACATCAATTGATGCAACCCAGGAGCACACTTGCATATTGTGGAAGATTAATCTGTGAGTAGCATAGTGTAGTCCATAATCAATGATACCAGTACATAAGACTGCACACCCACCCAGATGAATGTATTTCCCATCTTATCCTCAACTGATGGGCAACAAGTAAAAATTCTAGAAGACAACATATTGGATCGTTAAGTGAAACTACACTGAATGACTTACTCAAAGCCAATTAGGATAAAGATAATAAAATTAAAGTTGGGTTTTAGTCAACCATGTAGCCTGCATGCTACTTGGCTAGTTTTGGAAAACCACAATAGGATGTATAAAATTAGGAATGTTTAAGGATATTAAAATTGGGGATGTTTAAAGATATCAATTCCATAGTTTTGCAATTGAAATTTTAATTGCAATTTTTTATTTTGTGAAGTCATTTGAGATAAATATCTGTATATATAAGTTTGCAAATATTTTCAATTTTGGAGGACTTATAACTATCCCTATGATCTTAAGAAAGTAACTCAATCACATTCTCCTTAGTTCCATTCTTACAAATAACTTCAATTCTTAAAACAAGAAGGAAATAGAGAATTGAAGCAAAGAAACAAGAAGAAGGGGGAGAAAAGAAGCAAAAGAAGAAATCTTGAAAAAAATCTTGAAAAGATGAAGAAGAAACCAAAAATGAAGATCGATTTGAAGAGAGAACTAAAACAACAAAAAGAAAAAGAAAAAATGGAAACAAAAGAACAATAAGAAAGACAGGGGAGAACTGAAACAAATAAGAAGAATAAAAGAGAGATAGAGCGAAAGAAACACACATAGAGTTGGAGTGTGAAGATTACGACTTGAAAATGAGGACTGAGTTAAAGATCTAACTTGATGGAAGTCATTTCACTAGCCTTTTGTTTTTCAAATGTTCGCTCTAAATGGTTTTCTTTACATAAGTAACTATGGATTTTTGGCTACAAATATGAGAATATCTTAGGGCGACGAGTTTTAAATTTTTCAAAAAAATCTTGGGGTGGTGAACCTATGTAATTTAGGCATATTCTTAACTAATACTTCTATATTGAAGGAGTTTTTTCAAAACTTTGAGGTAGCGGTCACCCCTGCCAGCCCCCCCTTGGGTCCATCCCTGGAAACATATCTTACTGCAATGTGGGGCAGCACACTTAGAAAAGCAATGTCATGTGGGTGAAGAGGGAAATGCCACTTGTAAATCTCTTTAAACCATTTCAAAATTAGCCACACTCCACCTAGCAATGATTGTTTTTTTGTAATAGTGGGGTGAAGATTAAAAGTAAATAAGATGACATATTCTAAATGAGTGAATGGTGATTATCTGTGTTCTCAAAAACTCTTTTCCTGGCTGTCAAAATGCCAAGTGAAATGGCTGCTTTAGTAGATTTGAATGCCTTTGACCAATTTGAATTTCCTAATCAACTGCGTGAATGACCTTATTTGAAACTCATGGCTGGCTTGTAGATCATGAATGCATGCTTGATTCTTACTTTACCATGCACATATTAGTGATAGAATCTCACTATCAACTCTATGGGGCTATTTGGTGCAGCTTATATGAGTTGCTTATAAATTTTTTTATTTTGAAAGTCTATGTCAGACTGTTCAGTGTAATTTCTACTTACAACTTATTTGACAAAAATAGCTTAAATAAGTTGAAAAAAACAAATTATGTTTGGTTGTGTTTTTTGTAAGCTAAAAGCTGATAATCAAAAAGCATAAGCCAAAAGAACCTCTCCCCATTTTTCAGATAATTATCTTTTTTCAGCTTACTGTTTCTACCTAATAAGCTATAAGTAGAAGTTATACCAAACAGTCTGACACAGATTCTCAAATTCTATGACACGTGTACATCGGCAAACATGTTGTACCCTATACTCAAATTTTTTCTTCTTAATGTTTATTGTACCCTAGACATACCCAGTATATACCTATGTTGTACCTTAGCGGGAATAGTATTTTCTTTTATATAGAGGTGAAGTTAATTTCATTGGACCTTTTCTTTTTTTTTTTTATGTTTAGCATGATTTTAAAATTAAGCTTTGGTTAGTAAGTTTTTTAATATAATGACATTTAATTTTAGTTTATACCATACTTTTGAAATTTAATGTAGATTGTAGGTTGGATCTATGTTACCAAAAACGCTAATACCCTAGTGAATTATGTATTGGTACGCAAGTTCCGAAACATGGTACACTTCCGTTCCAAAACAATAAATTTAGTGATCCAAAGCATTCTCAAAAGTTTTTTCCAATATATTTCCTTAAATGTTATTTAGGAGGAAAAAAATCAAATATAATGAACTAAAATCTAAAATGAGTTAAGATTTGATAAGACAAAAACATTAAAAATGAAAAGGAAAAAAAAAAAAAAAACATTTTGTTGGATGCCTAATAGTTAAAAGAAAATTATTCTAGAAGTACTTTAAATTCTTAAGTATAATATACACTAGTTTACCCGTATAGTACCACATTTTAGAGCATGTGGCATATCACATTCTTATTTCCGTTCCACATACTTGATCGATTCACGTTCCAGGTAACATAGGATTGGATCTTAACAAAATAAACCATTTAACTAATATTTTCATTACTTCAAATTAAAAATAGATATTTTTTATGAATGTACCTAGCCATACCCATACCCTACGTTTTTATTTTTTATTTTTTAGTATTGATGTACTCGTATTGTACCAATACCAATATCCACACCCGTACACATGCTTCATAGCCCAAATTAAATTAAGTTGTAAGCAATTCATTTAAGTTGCACCAAAAAGCTCACCCTTGAAGCTAGGGGAGCAGTGTTTTTGGCTTCTGCTTTCTTGTTATCAGCTTTTAGCTTATAATAAGTTGCACCAAACAGACCCTGTGAGCCAAATCAGTTATGATATTTTTGGGAACCAAATAAATTTAAACAGATCCTATTCAAATGAAATATGTCAAGATTGAGCATTTCAAAGACAAATATTAGAACCAACAAGCTGCTTAAATTGACCAAACAATCTAATAGTTTGAGATGTAGATGGGGTTTAAGTGATCAAGGACAAATCTTTAAGTTCAAATGTTCAGATCCATTTGCTTAAAGCTAAGATCTCAAGATGACAAAGTGAGAAAAGTCTGAGCCATCTGAGAGTGGTACACATAATATAAAAAAGAAATATGTATTCTACCAGATAGATTTAATATAGTTACACTCTGCTGCAATTTTCTCTCAGATATGGCATTGCTGAAAATTTCCCGGATATAAGTTTCCCCTGTTAGCTACTTCATTTATCACATAGTCATTCCTAAGTGCCAGAAATCGAGGGTGCTAGACGAGGTAGACTTGATATTGACCTAACCTTTGGCATAATATGCACAAAGTGACTGCAGTCTGAAACCCACATTCTCGTGCTTTACAGCCTGAGCTTTTATACCTGCACCAAGCAATTACCCCTTTACATCATTTATGACATATTAGTAAATCTGTAAAGGCAACAATGATTGGTCCAAGTGCATATTTAATGCTTGAATTTAGATGAGACCATTGTCATTGTTGTTGTACTACACGATTAAATCTCCTGTAATTTGCAGTGAAGGCTATGTTCCTCTTTGATTTGTTACTAATTGGTTATCCATCGTCTACATGTGGATGATGAATAACAGAATAGTGCAATCTAATATGTGGCTTATCTGGCTAAAGAAACTGATAAAGTTAAAATGTGAATTTTTCTTCTTTTCAGTCACTTTTTATCTGTTGGCAACTTGGCATTGACTTCTTTTTTCTTGATATTATAGATTGTGGGGCCTAAGAATTGTTCATATTTTATATTCCTCAGCAACTAAGAAGCATAGACACGACACGGACACACAAATTTTGAAAAATGTAGGACACAATTCATCGGGGACACGTACAAAGCATATAATTTTATATAATTGTTATGTCATAATTTTTAATATTATATGTTTATTCTATATCAAATATTTATTCTCATCAAATTTCATCAACCTTGGTATGCTATTGTGGTGAGAAAAAAAAAATTAAAAATGGGTTCCTAACGTATCCTTAGCGTGTACCAACATGTCCCCAGCATGTTCCACTCCTTCTAGCATGTCCGACACGTCTGGTCTGGAGCATGTCCGAGTGTGTCCTACACATGTCAGACTCCTGGAGAGGTGTCGGTGCGTCATATCTCAACAACTTTCATTTTAAGTGTCAGTGTATCACTTTGATTTGAGCATTTTTGTCAATTTATTGGGCAAATTGCAAATAAGTGGAAGAATGAGAAAGTAATTGCAATTTCATGGGATTCTTTTTGGTGCAAGTGTTATTTGTGAAATTGCACAAATATGACTAGCACAAAAAACATTCGATTAAAAGTGCAAGTATTTTACCTAAGTCCCATGTTTTTGCAATTCCCCCTATTTTATTGTGTTGTATAGGGGCGGTTTGGGGTTGTTGGTCTTGCCTTCTAAAGTTGAAATGTTATATGTACATAAAAGTGATTCAAATATGGATTCCTCTTGTATTTTGACCACAATTTCTTACTTCTCCCTATTTGACTGATCTGAAAATCATCATCGAATCTAATGCCTTGATTGAAACTTTCAGGTGCGTGATCTTGTAGAAGCATCAAAGAGATATAGCTGTTTAAATAATTTACTCGATGTTGATGTCAAAAATGATACAGTGAGAACACCAGGAAGCCTTTCACGTAATCTGCGCAGAGTTAGGCAGGGTCTTGACCTCATTAGAGCTTTATTTGAAAATTTTTTGTCTTCAGAGTATGTTTCACTCCTTTCTAGAATCTTTCTTTTCTCACATCTAATAAAATGTTTACTGGCACTTGTAAGTTTAAACGGCCTGCTGTTCATGCTTCTTCACATACCATGTGCTTTGGTGATACATCTTATTTCTCCATTATATATTGTGAAGAATTTTTTTGGTCTCGATTAAGATTCTTTTTTTCCTTTGTGTTGTGTTTCTTAGCCTTATGCCTTGGCTGCCATATTTGCAACAGTGTTTTAACTTAACAATCTACAAAACAGTGATTTTGAATCTCTAGTAGGGCTCGAAAATTTGCAATACAAGTTCATTTTTTTCCCATCCAAAACCTTGGAACTTAAATTGCTATCACTTGATTACTTCTTTCTTTTTTGTTGCTTACAAACTATGTTGATCTTTATCCCCGTTGCCAATTCTATTATGACAGACTAGTGTGCCCTACAACCAACTAAAGGATGCATTATTTCCTTTTCTGGACATTATGATTAATAGCTGTAGATATACACTATTTTCTTGCATATTTTGTCAATTCTTGCTAATTAATTAAATTCCCGTCATGCCAAAGCTCAATAATTTTGCTTTTAACATGAATTCAGATTCTCCTATTGTTGTTTAGATGCTTCTACAGAAATTTGATGAAGGAAAGCAAAGAACGTTCAATTTCTTTACTCGATACTCACTTCAGTCCTGTTCTTGCTTGCTTTGATCTTTTAATAATTTCATGGATAATGACTGTACACGCAAAAAATAGCATTATTTATCTAATGAAACAAGGGGATAAAACGAAAATAAAAAATTACTATCACTTGGAGTAGGTCTTCATGTCTGGAGTGTGTAAGTGTGGAGTAGGGGTGGGTACTTGACTCTCATATGAAATTACACACCCAGGAATCACATTTTTTCTCATGTTTGTGGCTGTGTCTGTCCAGTGATGAATTACCTACCTCTTCAGTATCTGTGATTTTGTTTGTGTGTACATGATGGGGTGTCTGTCTAATCTCTTTTATTTGTTTGCATGTTCTGCTGTCATCGTGGGATCTACTTGTGCATCTGTTTAATTACATGGAACCCCTTGAAGGCAGGGCCACTTTGCACCCTATAGATTGACTTATACAATTCTCTAACATTGGTTAAACCAGGAGTTTTGTCTGTATTTTTGGCATGATCATGCTAAAATTGCAGTATGTAATCTTCCAAAGATAATTTTTTAAATTCCAATAGAACACTACTACATTAGGTGAATCAAACATCCATTAACCAGGATATTTTTTAAAACAAATTGAACAATCTTATTGTTCCAAAGCATCTACCACATTAGGTGAATCAAACATCTATTGACCAGGATATTTTTTTTAAAAATTGAACAATCTTATTGTTCCAAAGCATTGTATCTTACAAGGTTCTCATATCAAATCAAGTGCTTTAACTAGTTCTTGATCGTTTCTGACTTTGTCATCATTTTATCTGATTATTGTAATCTTTGCTGCTGCTTTTTTATCACAGGAAACAGAATCTCATATTTCTTTGTTTCTGTCAGCTATTGCACTTTGAAGGACGCAGCGTCTACAGCTTATGCACAAGTTTGTGCACCATACCATACATGGGCAGTCAGGACAGCAGTTTCTGCTGGAATGTATGCTCTTCCAACAAGGGAACAACTTCTGCTGAATCTAAATGAAACCGGTGAGTTTGTGATCACTTTTTAAGCGGTGATATGGCTTTATTGGTTTCTTTTAGCATGGAAATGTGACATTATTGGCAATTTGAACTATTGTTACAGTTTGAATTAAATTCTACAAATTAGGCTCTCTACTGGTACATTTTGAATCAGTAATCATCAATGAAGTGTGCCAAAGTAAATATGTGATTAATGTATGAGGAAATCATTAGTGGACTAATGGGTCAATAAGGGTGGTTTGGGAACATTACATTTTAGCTAAAAAAAACCAAAAAATCAATACAAAAAGTCAACACATTCTTTCTACTTTTTTGCATGTATTTCCATAAAAAATCAAAAAACCACTAAAAAAAATCAATTTCCAAACATCCCTGACCCGAGATTGTGTTTGTTACACTATTCCATAAACTAAAGAACATAAACATCCTCACTTGTGTGTGGTGCATTGGAATAATTTGTGTTCAATCACAGCATCAAAAAGAATCGGTCATTATTTTCACCTAGTTTCTCAAGGTAGGATCATAAATATTTAAGGGAAAGAAAAAATGGAGGAGAAATAAAATGAAAAAGAAAAAGGGAACCTCCAAACCATATTCCATCTCTCTCAACAAAACACCTGAATGATTCGCATATTTTAGGCTTCATTGTATCAAACATTATGTTTTCAGGAGAAATTTTTTTTTTGAATTCTAATGATTCTATTATCGCAGATGAATCAGCAGAGAAGGAAATGAGAAGGTATATCAAATCCTCACTCCCGATTATAGAATACATAGATAAGCTGTACATTTCAAGAAATATCAGCTTGGATTGGTAACTTGTTATCTGTTCTTGGAGGGATTGGACAGGAAATATCAGCCAAGCTCATCCTGTGTTTCAATGTTAGTTGAGAATGTTACAAGGCATTCTGAATTTGCTGCCCTGAAGCAATCATTCAGACTTCGAAGCCAATGAATTTTGAGTTAGTTTGACTTAATTCATTCTACCCAAATTGTAGCAGTTCCAAGGGTCAATGAACTTGAGCACCCCACACCGGTTGTTGCCGAGCATTCTTAGCATAGATGGCAGAGTCGGTAACAAAAATTTATTTGCATTGGAAATTTTCAGGAAATATGTACACTTGTTTTTTTTTTTTTTTTTATCCGAATTCGTTCGTTTGCTTGTACATGAAAATTTACTTCCGAAGAAAGATATTTACACTACAATGGATTGTCAATTAAATTATGACTACTCTTTGCAAACGATCTTTGTTTGGTTGAATTTTTAAGTAGTTTTATTTTATTTTATTTTATTTTTAACTGAAAATTAGTTTGGTTTTAAAAAAGAAGAAATACTCTTCTTTTTTTTTACATGATTTTTTTTATGAAAATATATATTTTTTAATTTGAAATTATTTTTTGGCATTTATTTTAGAAAAAATTACAATCCAATGAAAAGTGGGGCCAATATTTACAAAAAGATTCTACTGTGCTCTTTTACACAAAATTACACCCTCACGTCTATGTAACTATTTTTTTATCATGTTCACTGATTTGGAATTTTCCCTTTATTTTTGACAAATTAGTTTTTAATTTTTGAAAGGAAAAATGGGACATTTTAAAATCTCAACCAAATGGTATAGTTGACCTTTAATAGATTTCACCATATGTGAGAGTCATGCTTAAGCCAAATTTGGGATCTTTCAAAAAAATTAAAAAGTCAAAAAGTTACTCAAAAAGTTAAAAAGTTAACACTATTTACCAAAAATCAACAATTACGGCTGCACAACTCCCAATTTGAATTTTTCCTTACAAATCAATTTTTACAATTTTTTATTACACATTTTTCATAAAAAGTCAAAAAGTTAATCCAAACATCTATATTTTCAATCTCAATTTTTTAGTCTAAAAAGATAAAAAGTAAATTTATTTAGGACACTTCAAACAACCCCTTAATTTTGTGATCGGATTCTATATACTTAAAAGCAATATGATTGCATAGGCTACTTGTATTTAGCTAAACAAAGTAGAGAGAACATCTAACACGTGATATAAAATAAATAAAAACTAAAAACAGCACACTTCATAACAAGACAATCCCTCACCAAGTTAAATTACACTATAAATATTCAACAAATGCTTTTTATTGTCCTGTTTCAAAACTGTTGGATGGTACCCTTTGAGTTCCTTCTTGGCAAAACAAAAGAAAAGAATGAAATGAAGAGTACAACATTTAGTACTGCTACTGCTGCAAATGAGGTTCCTTAACCGCACTCTGTTCTGTTCAATTGAGACACGCTCTAATATGGTCTTTTCACTACAAACCCGATCATTGTCTACATTGTCAGGCTGTCCGGGTTCTCAATGATCTTTGAGAAGGTCTGGAGGAAGGCAGCCAAGTCAGCACCATAGATGATTCGATGATCAGCGGTAACGTTCACCTGGAAAAAGCAAAATTCATGCAACAATTCAGTCCAGTGTCTATAAAAGGAATTCTCAATATATTGAGGTAGTTTTCATGTATACCCCTCCTGGTTCAACTGTTTTACAGGGAAAAGTAAATGCAGACAGTAAAACAAACATATATAAACAGAATTAGTTTGCTCAGAATTAAAGCAAAAGTTTATTTTAAGAATATGTTCCAGATATGATTGCTTGCTTTACTGCAATCGAAAGCAGTTTGGTTGCTTATTGGACATCAGCATGTAAAAAAATGAAGGTAGCAACCAAAACCACTGCAATAACTCCATCCATTTTTCTTTCTGAAATTCTCTTGGGGTACTTGGTGAGGAGGGTTTGGTCATCACATAGAAAATTCTCCTTTCCATTATAGAAATTTGACATGGAACAAGTACAAGTGTTGAGGACTTGACAGCTCAAGTAAACAAAATAATCACATCCTGTACATGCTTGTCAATTGAAGTACAAATCATGGCCACTGAACTCTATTCTCACCTCCCGGTCTCATTAGTGCCATTAGTCACAATTTTTGAGATACAGATATGTTTGTAATGCTCATATGTAAGGACATTAACACATGGAATTAATGCCCATGTCAATTGTGAAGTAATTAAAAGTGGCAAAGCTTCCACTTAGCAGAGCTCCTGGCTAAATAGCTGATAAACAAGGCTTTGGAAGTCTAAATCAGAAGTTCTACTACCAAGTCCACTTGCATATACTCGGCTCAGTAAAAAGGCTCTCAGTGAGGAGTTTCAACAAAATATAGAAGACCCAAGAGGGTCAAAACCTATTGGCTAATACATTCCAGGTTGCAGTTCTAAGGGACAACCATCTATAAGACCAGTAAAGTGGAATATCTGCTACTATTGGTTTTATTGCCCATTTCACTCATGTTGGAGTTAAACATTATCTATGGGAAAGCAGTTCAACTTCAGTAGTATATCAGAGTAAGGTTCGGGGCCTGTGAATTCCCATCAAGAAAGGGACTACAGCGCTTTTTAAGGAGATTAAAGCTTGGTGAAGTTTATGCATGTTTTGGAGAACTAATCTCCATCAGAGTGCTTAGTGCAAATGAACCTAACCGAGCTGCTTGGGAATAACCTGTTAAAATGCAGACTCAACCTCATATGAGAAGTAAGTGAGCCCAAGTTCTAACTGCAATCCAAGGCTCATTTCTTCAAGGAGCTTGGCTTGGTATCCTTTATTAACAAGAACTTCAGCGATCTGAAGAAAGGTATAGAATTTAAAATAGAAAGAACCATATACTTTAGGCATTTGGTATCATTACAAGTATAAGATAAAAACAAACTAACAAAAATGAAGGGAATAAGAAAAACCACACTATATGCACAGCTAGAACAAGTCAAGCTGGCCCTGAGCAATCTATAAAGCCGTTCATCAATTGAGACCAAGAAAGTTTAAATTGCCACCTACAACTTGAATCATTTCATTCCAATTTCCACTAACCGAGTCCTTTGAAATTCTTAAGAATAGAGTGAGCATAACTACTTCACATGGTATTGTGATGACTAATGATAAAGAAGAGCTCAATATAAACTATTGAAAAGCAATTACTCGAATTCCCGACCTGGTAGAGGAGTGATGAAACTGAAACATTAGTGATTTTACATTCTTGGAAACACATAATAAAGTATTATGTGTGCCATATTCTACATTCTACAGATAGAAAAAATTGATATAAAAACACCCAAAGGCACCCATCAAATGGTGACAGGGTCCCAAGGGCAAAAATGAAAAATGAAAAATGAAAAATAAATTGGAGGGCCTTCAAAAGAAAATAACTCAAGGACCACCTGTAATTTATGGACTAATGACAGTGCAAAAAAACCATTCATAAGAAGATAAGAAAAGAAACCCCACTTTGATTCAAGTAACTGCTTGAATCTCAAGGTCTAGTGCAGATCTTATTGCCATCTTCCTGACAGTAAAATTGCTTCTCATGTCCTCACAGGTAATTCTTCTCGTCATAATTTCAAACATTTTCTGAAGCATTTATATAACCATAATGTTATTGCTTCCTAACTCTAACCCTAACTCTAAAAGAGCATCGTATCCATATCGTATCCGTATCGGATACCAATACTCTTGGATACTCGTAGATACGTATCGGAATCGGATACTTCTTAATTAATCTTCACTGTCAACAATCACACAAATGAGAACTCAAGGTTTACCTTCCTAGATGTCCTATCAGTGTCGTAGTGGCAACACAAATCTGATACCACATTATCATAAACCCTAGAACATTTACAAGAATACATTTAACATTCAACTCATCTTAACAAAGCTATAAATTAACTAACGGGGATCAACTAATTGCATCCTCATATTGAACACTACTCTATATCATTTGTCAATCTAATTCTCCAGGTTATCATAAGCTGTTCGTTTGGCATGGAGCTAAAATGAGGTTGGGGGCTAAAATAGCCACAAAAAGACAAAATAGGCTAAAAAGCCAATAAGACAAAATGTCACATCCAAATCATAATCATTCATTTTTTTTCTCACAAAAATTTAAAAAAGCCAAAAAGCCCAACCCAAACGACGTTTTTAACCCTAAGCTAAAATGGCCAAAAAAGCCAATCCACTTCCCAAACGAAGCCTAAAAAACCCCAATCTCAAACCATCCATTTTTTAGCAAAGTCACAGTTCCTTCCTAAGACCACTACCCTATGTTACATTCTAAATGTATACTTAACACTTGGATAAGAGTATGAGATATATGTCTGACATGAGTAGTTAGATACTCACCTAAAATATATATATATACACATAAATTATAACAACTCGGGTTTTACCATAAAGCAATGCATAAAATGCTCCATGCATGAAATGCTCTATGCATCTTGTGAACACTATTTTACCCTAGAAAATAAAAAGAAGTACCCTGTATCCTTGGACACGGTAATTAGATGAATCGGACACTTATAATCATACTCGCAATCGACACTCATGCTCGATTCCATGTAACATTGGTCACAACCTCATGTCGCAAATCCATTTCCCTTATTTTACATGATCTCACCACTTTAGGCTTCCTCCTCCATGTACTCATTAGAACTGTCAACAAGAATGATCACAATGCAACTAAATAAAGTCCGACTATGAAAACAATTAATTTGTCCGTTGAAATTTATATCTGAATTATAAGATTCACAAGGATCTAATCTGCCCATTAATCTATTTTAAACTCAATGGACCAATAAGGTTTGTTGGACTTATTGCACCTTGTTAGTACTCTTCGGTACATTCACTGATAGTCAAATAAATTTTGAAGCATAACTTTTATCATTTGCAACTTGCGAATGGAAACTCACCTCTGATAGCACATTTCTACTTTCTGGGATCACAACTTCATGAAGGACACCTTAGTTGAACTATGGTTCCATGCAGAAATAACGGAGACACTCTACCCATAAACTATTACTAGTTTAAGTCAAAAAATTCTTTCAAACTATTACTAGTTTAAGGATATCCCTGTTGATTAATAAGTTCTATGCAAACAAATGGTCAATGATGAGCACTAATTGGCATGGTGAATGATAAGTACTAGTTGGAGCAACCATGATATCTACTGCAGCATATTTTCACATTGACAAGCTTGTCAACTAGAGGGAAGAAAATATATTAACTTGCATCAAAAGGAACTAGAAAGTAAACTCACCAGCATTTTACTTTTTACGCTGAAGAACCCATCTGCATCAGCAACAACAGTAGGCTTTGATGCTCCAACAGCCATTATAGCCCCCTGGACATGATTAATGTTTAAAGCAAACAGCTAAATATATTTGTGAGTAGAGAACTTCATAAGTTATTGGAGGTGAAAGGCCTCGCCCTCATTACTAACCTGGCCTGGAGGGAGAATAGCATCAAACCTATCCACTCCAAACATGCCCAAATTGGAAAGAGTAAAAGTCCCTATATGCACAAACAGCATAACTCAATTACATTTTCTATTGAAAGTAGTTTACAAAACCAGAACTCTGCATTCAAGTTTACAAATACAAAATATTAAAAACCTGAATTGTACTCATGGGGCTGAAGTTGCTTGGCCCGGGCTTTTTCTACCAACTCCTTCCATTTTTGAGACAACAGATAAAGATCCAACTACACCAGCATAGAGAGATTACCCATTAATAATAAATTCAGACTACTATGAACAAAATACCAATAGAAAAACAATCACACTAAACTAAAAAGTAAATTCACAAATCACTGACCTTATCAGCATCTGGAAGAACAGGGGTTATCAACCCACCATTAATTGCCACAGCAACTGCAATATTTATACTGCTATTATAAGTAAAACTCTTCCCATCTTTACATGTAGTATTCACAACTGGGTGCTGAGCAAGTGCCATGGCCGCAGCCTTAGCTAACAATGCAGTCATAGTCACACCCTTGGGCTTAACCTAACAATTCCAAAGCAAGCCCATTTCGATAACCAAAATTTCAATAGCAATCATATCCATTACAATTGAAATAAACATAAAATCATTATAGTACCTTCTCATACAGAGCATCTAGGGCATCAGTAGTCACAGGATATCCAACCCGAAAAGTGGGCACCGAGAGACTCTCCAACATGTTCTTCGACACAGCTGCTTGCATCGCGGTGAAAGGAACAACAGTAGACCCCGGAATTTCAGTAAATGTAGTGGCAGCAGCTTTCGGAGTCGGAATCGGAGCAGAAGAAGCCACGGCTGCAACCACCGGAGTAGTCTTGGACGGCGCAATTCCGGCAACAGCTTCAATATCCGCCGGAGTAATCCGCCCGAAAGGCCCACTCCCAACCACCGAATTGATATCAATCTTGTGCTGCTTCGCAAGCTTCTTCGCGAACGGTGTCACCACAATCTTCCTCGGGGCGACGGAGGCAGCCGGAGCTGGTGGCGGCGGCAGCGGAGGAGGAGCAGCAGAAGGAGCGGAATGAGAAGAGGAAGTGGCGGCTTTGGCTTTAGCTTCGGCGATTTCGTCTTGGGACTCGGCTAACAAACCAATCGGAGCTCCAACCGGGGCGACCTCGCCTTCGCCGACAACGATGGCAGCGAGAATGCCGTCGTAGAAGGTCTCAACGTCCATGTCGGCCTTGTCGGACTCGACAACGACGACAGACTCACCTTTGGAGAGCACATCGCCTTCGGATTTGATCCAAGAAACGATCTTGCCCTCGGTCATGGTGGAGCTGAGAGCCGGCATGAAGATCTCCCTGATCTTGGCCTGGACGGTGAAGATTCTCCGGCGTGGCATAGGAACAAATGCAGATGAGGGACGCCATTGGAGTCTGGAAGATGAGGAGGAGAGAGAGGAAGAAAAGGAGATTGAAGGAACCCTAGATTGAAGAAGAAGAGAAGAAGAAGAAGCCATTGTAGAGAGAGATAGAGAGAGTTAGGGTTGGGATTTGAGGGGTATAGTAGTATACCTTACAAGAGAACAACTGGTTTAGTGAGTTGGTTCAGCTATATGTATATATGTATGTATGTATGTATGTATGTATGTTGGTTGATCCGATCAGAGAAAGAGAGAGAGAGAGTTGGGGGCGGAGAAGACGAGGGAGGTTGGTTGGGGAGGGGCATTGAGTACTCCGCAGAGTGTTAACATCGCCCCCGAACCCAAACATTCGCAATTGTCTTTGGAACACCTTTTTCTTTTCCTGCTCAATCAATACCAGTAAGGGTCGGCCCGGGCTGGACTGGCCCGCAAATATTAGTGCCCAAATTTGTTGGCCGTCAACCGACCTTAAGGGTTATTTTGAGTATGTTAATTTTTTTACTCCCTCTATCTCAAAATATTAGTTCCTTATTTTATTTTTTATTATTCTAAAATATTAGTACCTCTTTAAAAATTACTTACAAAAATAATATAAATTTTTTACTTTGCCCTTCTTTTAAATTAATAAACAATATAAAAAGTACAATTAGAACATTGATATTCCTAAAAAATATACTATTAAAAGGTTAATTTTGAAAAATCAACTTTTTTCAAATGCAATAATTGTACTATCAAAAAAAGTTAAATTTCTCAAAAGGAACCATTATTTTGGGACGGAAGAAGTATTTATTATAAAAAAAAATTGTATAAAAAAGTAAAATAATAATGGGGTTCAAATAAGTTAATAACCAGTTTATAAGTAAAGTCTCTAAAAAAGACCTAAGAAACTTGATTCATATTTAATTTATTAAAAATTTGTTTGAAATCAATTAGTTATGTAAATAAAATGAGTTTAAACATAACTTTAAACTCATTATGTTTTCTTGTCAAATCTGGTACTCAGCTTGATAAGTTTATATTCACTATATAAAAAAATAAGCTATTCCAGCTATACTGGTTTTCAATTTGTTAAAAACTCGTTCAATACTAACTTGTTAGGTAAACAACACAAGTTTTAACATAATTTTAAATTCATTAAATTGTCAAATCAAACTTAAACAGCTTACTATTTTATTTAACTCAACAATCTTAGAGTTAAATTTAGTGGTATTTTGAAAAGATGATAAAAACTTGACTTTTTACTTTTTTGTGTAAAAAAATTAAAAGATGATATAACTCAAAAAAAAAATCAAAAAATTAAAAAACTAATCTTCTCAAATTGCCCTTTAATGAACTTTTTCTATTAAGACAGATTATGTGTCAATCTTAAACTCAAATCCTGCCTAATGGACTTCGCCCCAAACAAAGCTAATGGGTAGGGCGCGGGCTGACTAGCCGAATCTTACTAGTCAATGAACAGGCCACTTACTTGGCCTTATGCGTTGAGATTGAAGTTTATTTTTTGACATTTTTTTTTGTTCCATTTGCTTCCTTGGTTTTTCATGTTTGTTGTCAAGATTCAAACCTTAGGCTTAGGCCCAGTCCAAACCTCATTTGGGTTGGTCATTTACTAGAATTGTAAAATGAACTTTAGTACAATTTGTTTTATTAACAATTTGTTTTGTTAATTTTGTAAATTACATTTGATAAATTTATATGCATTATAAAAAATTACTTGAGTTTGATTCTAGATGGACTTGATTAAGATTTTAATTTTAATAATTTGAGAAATAAACAAATTAAATTTAAATAAATTCCATTTTGCAGCATTTGTGAACCGATCAAGAGAAAAAATGAGAAAGGATACTTTCAAGTGTGAGTGTAGGTGTGGAGACAAAGACGAGGAAAGGGTTGTCGTGGGTGTGGTAAGTTTTATGTAAGCATTATTCTTTGTTATTTTAGCAAGTGATAGTTAAGTGTCACATTGCTATTTAATTGTAATGCCAGGTGTAAATTGTTACAATTGAAAATAAAATGATAAAAATAGAATTTTGTGTAAAGTACAAGGGCACCAAGTGTGATTTGCCAAACACATTTTGAACTGAAACCAAGTTTAAATAATCAACTCTATTACAATTTGATCCCAAAAAAAAAAAAAACTCTATTACAATTTGTTTGGCATACTAATAGACAAAAGTAAATTAAAGAAATGATTTTGTAGGAAAGAAAATAAAATAAAAGGCAACATCACGTACTTTTCTTTTTTCTTTTTTAAATAATTTGTGGGGGAAAATGTCAAAAAACGAGTGCGATATACTTCACTTTTATTAAATCAATACATTAATAACATATTAAATCAATACATTTGTATGAGAGGGTTCAAGAAAGTAGTTAGAAAATTTGAAGATCCTTGAAGAACAACTTCGAAGTCTCTAGAAAATGATGAGAGGCTTAGATTCTTCAATAATCTCAACTTAAAAACACAAGAGTAAATGAGATGATGGAGATAAGAGATTGGGTGAAGAAGAAAGCAAAGTGGCTAGAGAAAGAATAATGGCAAGGTTCTCCCATAGATTTCTCACTTTCACTCTCAAGGTTGATAATGGAAAAGGGAAATTAGTTCTTTCCCAAGAATTAAATCTCCAAAATCCATCTCTTGTAAAGCTATGGATGGGTGCTATTTATAGACACCTCATAATGTAGGATGGAGCTCATGTGCAAGGTACATGGGGAATATTCTCTCTAATCACCTTATCCGAAGAGGTGACCTCTCTGAGGATAAGGAAAACCCCGAAGAGGAGATCAACCTCTCGGCGAATCCTTCTTCTTAGCCACATCTAACCAATGATCCCCAATCATCCCAAAGGGTCAGGGGTAGTCCCGAAGGACGTCCTGCCGGGAAATATTGCCGAGTCTCATAGACCTCCTAGGGTCGTGCCACCTCAACACGAGTATAGGCTAGCTTAACCGAAGAGTGAATTTATCTTCACTCACCGTCCTCGAGATCGAGTCCTTTGTTCGAACTTCATTATGCCCATGGTTCTGGTGTGTAGATCCCGGAAAGCTCCTAACCCGCAAGTGTTCTGGGACTCATTAACAGAGAGGCTTCTAGGTTGCGTTTGAATCCGTTCGAAGCCAAGTGCTTCGGATCTCTAGGTTCGTGGATTCAAACCTTTTCAAGTCCGAGCCCGAGTAAGTCTCTAAGTTCGTGGATCCAAACCTTTTCGAGGCTTAGAGCGATTCGGCCCGTTTGATGGGGGTTAATCTGGGCCTACCAATTTTGGATTTGTGATAAATTCAGGCCCACTAATCTTGGGCTATTGGGCCTAATTAATTTAGCAGATTCAAATTAGCTCATCTTACAACATTAATAACACATTAAATGGTTTCTTCACTCTAAAAAAAATGGTTTATAAAATGTGATAAATTTGATCAATGGTATTCTAATACAAATTCATTAAAATAAAAAATAAATAAACAAAACAAAAGAACTTGAAGTACACAAACAAGAGAAAAATAGGCCGAGTAGGTATAGTCGATAGACCTGTTCGGCCCAACAATCATAAGCCCAACCATGGTGGGAGCTTGGAGGAGTTTGTTGGGCTGAAAATACCACATGGGCCACACCATTTGGAAAGCTAGTTTGGCCCACCCAATGGGAAGGCCAGCTCTGATTCATTTGCTGATATTGTTATAATAGCAAGTAGGACTGTAAACGAGCTGAATTGAGCTGAGCTTTGCTGAACTTGAACTTGGCTCGTTTACTTATCGAGCTTATTTATTGAATTCGACCTCGACTCGCCTCGTTAATATTAATGAAACTCAAGTTTGGCTCGACTCGATAATTTTTTTTTAATATTATTTACATTATTTAAATAAAAAAGATTCTTTATATTATTTAATATATAAATAATGTATTTATGCTATTATTTTTATATATTTATATATTATTTAATATATAAATAAATATATTTATTGTATAATTTAAATAAAGATAAACGAGCCAAACTTGATGAGCCGAATTTATTCAAACTCGAGCTTGACTTGTCTACTAAACGAGCCTAATATTAGAACTCGAACTCGGCTCATTTACTAAACAAGCCGAATCAAGCATGTTTATGAATAGTTTAATTCATTTGTAATCCTAATAACAAGTTCTTTGGAAATGAACTTTCCTATCTATTGCAATTTTTATTATTCATTTATTTGTTGTAAATTGAGAGTTTTGTATTTGCTATCCTACATGTATTTTTTCAGGTCCTCAACCTTTAAAGTCCAATCCATAAAATTTGTCCCTTAACCTTTACCTGCTTTAGTAAAAGCAAAATAAATACTATATATTATCTATCTCTTGATTGAAACATTTTTTTTCTCAAATCCATTCCAGTAAAAAGCATACCATTATTAAATTGTTTTTGTACGAACTTCTGTCTTTCAAGTTTAACAATTAATGAAAAAGTAAATTGGTTTTATTTTCTTTTCTGTTCCTTTAATCTCCTTGTCTTAATAAATATTATTTTGGGTTGTTTTGGAAAGATGGTAAAAAGTGACTTTTTAGCTTTTAACCAAGCTTTTGGCTTTTTTAGACAAATGATTTGGGAAGTTGGTAAAAAGTGACTTTTTGACTTTTTTAGTTAATAATTTTTTATGTTGTCATATGATCATGGCATAGTGTAAAATGATCAAAATACCCCCTTCTCATTTGCAAATTACATAATTTCACATGCTTTGGCTCCTTAAGTGAATAAAAATGGCTTGTGCATTTGGGAAACTTGTACACTGTGACCTACTCATCTCATGGATGTGCAACGTTTTTTTTTTTTTTTAAAAAATAATAAAATATAAAATTCAGAATATTTCATTTTTACCTCCACATGTCTTCCTAAAAAAAAAAAACACAAATTGTATAAAAATTCACCAAGGATAAAATTTGTTTACAGAAAATAAAAACTATTGTCTTATGATATTCAGCTTCCAGCTTCCCCAACGGGTTTCAAAACAAAATATGTAAATTAAAAATAAATAAATAAATAATTTAAGAAAATAAAAATTGTATATATAAACCATCATAAAAATAATAAGAAAAATAAAAATAAAGCTTCACTAGGCCAAAATAACTCCTCATATGTAATCATATATATTATTCGTACAGATTGATTACAGCCGTAGCTCACGGCGATTTTGCACCAACACATTTCTAATAGATTTTCTAAATTCGTTCATTTCTATATCATCATCACCCGCTGGGTCAAGCTCATCATCATCACCAACACCCGCTGCGTTGGGCATGTCGCTAAAAATAAATTGTTCCGCATTAGCAACCCTGTTGAATGCTTCATCTTCGTTTGAGTTGCGGCGTATGAAATTATGTAGTGCCATTGAAGCCCCAACCAATGGCACTTGCACTTTCCCGAAATCATACCGAGGCATGTTATGTAGAAAACCCCAGCGTGCTTTCCACACTCCGAATGTACGTTCAATTGCACTCCTTAATGAGGAGTGCACTGTATTAAAAACTTCGTTCGCATTGCGTGCTCTTCCAGTCACACGGAACTCTTCTTGGTGATACCGACATCCCTTAAACGGTGCAAGAAAGCCTTTCTGATTCTTGTACCCTGCATCAACAAGGTAATACTTTCCTGTGTGTGTCCAAATAAGGTAATTAGTAACCTTAGTCAATAAAAAGACAATAAATCAGTCATGCTATTGAACAGTGCCACTTCATTTTACCTTCTACTGGGTGTGGGAATTTTTTCGCCGGATCTTGGGTAACTTCGTTAAATACTCTACTGTCATGCATACTACCCTCCCAACCGCAGGAGATAAACGTAAAACACAAGTCAAAATCGCAAACTGCAAGGATATTTTGCGTGTGTCGTCCTTTACGACCAAAATATGGCGGTGCCTCACGTGGATTCAAATTTGCCTCCACGTGCGTCCCATCCAACGCCCCAATACAGTCCTGCATGCTCATATAATGCAAACATGGCATAAATGACTAGTAAAATTACATTTTGGACATACACAACTATTTTGACACATGGCAAATTAACGAACGTTTTACACCTCACCCTGAATGGCAAATATTTTGGTTGTGACTCCAAGTATGGATGTCTACTATTTTGAGGCCTTGTCGGTCGACAGTGGGCTCGTGTAAATTCCTTCATTGCTCTAAGAACACGCTTAAAATGACGCCACACTGTCTCCCCTGAGTGTTGAAAGCGGTCTTCAATATCCCAACTTGGGAAGCCTCGCAACACGTATATAAACATCCCCACACTCTCAACTACATCAATACCATGCGGACGCTGCGGGAGTTCGAGACCAAAATCGGCTACTAATGTGTTACACAATTTTATGAACACATCCCTTGGCATCCTAAAATTACGCTGAAACGCTTCTTCTCCAGAAGCATCTCTTGCATCCATAATCTCCCGGTCAACGCAGATGTGTGAAACGGAGTCCTGTCAACATATGAGTACTCATTGGCCACGCGTGCAATTTCTAGCCATATCATTGATGTTGTCATTTCCATCTCTCCGATTGTCTCGCGTATCCGTATTAATTTGGCCATTGCATACAACACCTGCGCTACTACCCTCTTGCGGATCCATTGAGCTGTATAACAAATTCAACCAAGACCACAAAAGAAAAAAAAAAAAAACCAAAGAAAAAAAAAAAGAGGTGATTCAAATGCGTAACGTATGTTACTCTTGCAACCATGCAAGCCTATTGGAATCAAATTTGAATAACAAGAACATACCTTTACTAGGGGAACGTCAGCTGAAGTGTGAATATCTTAACTGCTACTTAAATTGCTTACCCTTGTGATGCGTATGTATTGGACACCCTCGTGTACAAATAAATAGGTAGGCTATCCCAAAAAAAAACAAATTCATTCCTGTGTGCACGTGAATACCTTGGCCAAGTATTTGTACACCATCACATGGGCAAGTGTATCCCCCTTTAGCAGAAATATCAATTCACATAACTTTTACAAAAGGTATAAGATTCCACTTGCAGTGAGCATGTACAAATAGGTTTCACTTTTTGGATTTATATTAGTTGTTTAATTGAGAACATGTCTTTTTTTTTTACTAGTGAGCATGTACAAATGGCTCTACTTTTACTAGTTTATAGAGTTATTACAGGAAGGGTTCATAGGCCACTGAGGAACATACAAAAAATGGTACAAGATTATGTAGGTACATGTACGAAGGTATAAGATTCCACCTGCACTCAATATGAATGTCTACCATAACAGTTTGGTTTCACACTTGTATCCAAAGAAAAAAAAAAAAATTAATGACACAAAAAAAAAAAAAAAAAAAATCATATACACAAAACCAGGAAAAAAAAAAGTAACTAAAAGTGAATAATCATACTGTACTGTCATGCATAAGCCCCTATTATTTGGAATAGTCACACAACTACCATTCAAACTTGTTTAACATTTGAAACACCATAACAACTGGGTTTCACACAACATAATAGGAAACAAAAAAAAAAAAAAAAATCATATAAATAAAAAACATCCCAAGTTCAGAAACATAAGTAAATAAACCAAAAAAAATAAAAAATAAAAAACTTGTAACTAAAAAAAAAAAGATCATACTCTACTGTCATGCATAAGCTCCTAATATTTGGAATGGTCACACACCTACCATTAAAACGTGTTTAACGTTCAACACTGCATAACAGCTAGGTTTTACACAACATAATAGCAAACACAAAAATAAAGAAAAGAAATAAACATATCCCAAGTTCACAAACAGAAGTAAATAAGAACAGCGACAAAAAAAAAAAAAAACAACAAAAAAGAGCACGAAGTAGTTAACATTGCACTTGTTCCTTCCAAGCTTTAATTAAGGTCAAGCACCCCATCCCGCCCAAATAGAGATACACCACGGGTTCCACTGACAACAGTTGGATGACATATGACACGCTTCTCTTTTAACCACGCAACAATGCAATCAAGGGGGAGGCCCATCATGAGGTCGCGGTTGTCCGGTGAATCCATTAGCGAGCATGCAAACGAAAATAACGGACCACCCAGCTCCAATCCTGGTGTGTTCATAAGCCTCGCAAGACAATCCCCAACAGTGTTCTCGCCCCTTCCTGTGACAACATATTAGGTGATTTTTAACTCCCTGCTTTGTTTGCTAACAGCCTCCACAAGGTTGTCCATGCTACTGGCCACTGTACTAGGGGCTGCCCTCTTTCGACGCTTTGCGTTGGCTGATCCATCTGCGGTGGACTGTGGGGGAGCATCATCAAATAACGAAGAATCAACCACGTTTTCGCCGCCTCTATCAGGCACAGTAGTAGGTGGTGTGCCATCACTAAGAGATGCCATGCCACTGTCAGCGTCTACATCATTGGTGACCACATCATCATCACAAATTTCAGTTGGGGTCCATGCATGTTTTCCTGTTGCAGAAGCGCCCGAGTGCACCATTTCCATAAGCTCCAAGTGCTCCAAGGGCTTTGTCTTGAACTTTGCACATCGCTGGTTCATCTGACAGAGTAAAAAAAAAAAAATGTCAAGCAACTCAACAACAATTACTTTGTAAACATTACAATGAAGAAGGCAGCTGTTATTTGGAAAAGTAAAGTACATCATACCGTTTGCATTTTCGCCCACCAATGCTCAGGTGCTGTGAACAAACCCGTGGCCTGGTCATATCCTATTCCTGTGAAGCCTTGACTAGCATTTTGCAACTTTTTCCAGGCAACCCAATCTTTCTCCAGATTGTCATATTTGTTTTTTATTTGTTTGGCCGAATGGCGCATTCCGGTTTTCTCATAGAACTTTTTGGCAATATTCTTACACCCAGTGCTAGATAAGGCACATAGTTGTCGGTTACCTTCCTTCATTTCACCAAGGACAAGTTGTAGAGTCTGACATTTTAGTGTTGTCACTATCCCAAGTGCATTTGTGGGCGGTGAGTTTTGGCTTGATGTCACACCCTTGCCATGTGTTTTCGAAGAGTGCAGGGGTGAAGTGCAGTGGTTGCCATCACACTACGAGTGGGTCATAAGTGTAGTTCACAAGAAAATGAGCATCTGATGCTAAACAGTTAATTACATGTACAGTAGCAATACAACAACGCATGCAATGCAATTAGTTAATTTGTTTACAGTACAACAACGTAGCAGTGGTTGTAGACAACAAAAAATAAGCTTTCTTGAATAAGAAAATACATACATTCATACAAAAGTTCAGAATGCATTACATCGACATGTCTAATACAGTGAAAGAGGCATAATATGCAAGTTACACAGATAACTACGTCCAGCGTCAGGGTGTCCGGTCTTGAAAATAAACGAAAAACCCACAAAATGAGCATGAATCACATACGAAACAACAAGACAATCACTATGACGCTCAACGCACCGACGACTGTCCAAAGCAAACGTAGGCTCTGATCTATGCGATCAACGTCACTACGTAACCCCAGATTGACGTCATTCGGAGGGAGGTCATTAGCAACCCTTTCTCCGCGAAACTCGTCACACCAGCCTACCCACGAAACACATTGCTGGCATACACAAGTTCAGTAATTAGAGTCATTTATTTATGACATAACCGTAAATGACAAGTACAGGAGTACATGCATTGAATAGCGGTAATACACACCATTGGATTAGGGCAAACATAGTATGCACGACCTAGGTTTTTGTTAGATCTAGAAATCTTTACAAAGCAGTGTCCAAAGCCACATGCACACATCCTTCGTGGCCATGAAGAAGTGGCAGTTGACATCGAGGAAGCCATTTTTGTGGTGTGTAGTGGAATAAGAAATGTTAACATGTCTACTTATAGTGGTGTGGAACAAGAAATGTCAATGGATGTGTTTCTTAAACCCCAGATGCATGTGTCATCATATGGGTGTCGGAAAAATGTAACCTATGGACAACTTGTGACTTATTACATCTAGAGAACACCTAATTTACGTAGATAATCTGAAACTGAAATTTGTGGCTTTTTTGGGCTGGTAAACCATTTCCTCAATTCATGTGAAAAATGGAAACATCCAAGCCATCTTTGCACTTCCCAACAGTACTACCACATCCACCATAGGACAAAAAAAAATTGAAAGAACTGGTTGGGAGCATAAGGACCAATTTCAACATCAGCTTTTCCCGAAAAAATAAAAAGGGAATGGAGGATAAGAGAATTAAACTATGTTGAAGCAATTGTTTTGTAATCAATGTGAATAACTATCATAACATTCTATTAATCCAAGTTGCAATTGTATAGGGACACAAAAGAAGCAAGTCATTATCAACAAGGTTAAAAATCAGTCCATCAATATTCTCCTCATATGTGTTCGAATCTAAGTGTAATTATACTGAGTGTAATTATACTTTGTTCAAATAAGGTAATTCAATTTGCACACCACCATTTCTCTTAAGTTCAGAAATATAATCACTTCGAAACATGCTTAATTTGTCTTATGAAAGTAATCATTTGTATAGTATAGGTGTTTGTCATGAACCCCAGATGCGTGAATGAACATTCTTGATTAAACTTGAAAAAAAAATCATCAAAATGTACAGCTCTTCTTTGAACTTGATCCACTTTAGGACAACTCAAAGTTATCATTCTGTGGGCACAAATCCAATCTGGCTTTTGAATGGTTTGTTTCCATGGTTTTGATAAATAGAGCAATGATACATTCTCTAATTTTAGAATTGTCATGGAACTATAATAATTTCGCAAGGAATAATAATAAATAAATAAAAGCCAGAACGTCACATCGCAATAGGGCCTACTCTCATCAGAACTTATTAGAGTTTCTTTATTAAAGCTCCCACTCATTTTGGTAATAAATATCTGTATTAAAAGTTATATTGTTATAACAATAATCGCAAGTATTAAGTGATGCATATCGATAATCAAGTTACAATTGTGAAATTTTTTAAAATCATCAACAAAATATATATATTTATATATATGTATATATTTTATAACAATTAAACTCATTATATCGACTGTGAATTGACTATTAATTGATACTTCAATGTTATGTTTGAATCATAAATTTAAATATAAATTTAAATACAAAAAGAGGAATGATAAAAAAATTAAACTTATATTTTATTTATAATATTTTTTCTTTTTCATTTTAAAATTTTAATCCATAGTTTGTCAATGATATGATATAACACAAAAAAACAAAGAAATATGTATATAGTGAAATTGTGCTGACTATCCGTGCAGTAACACCTAATTTTTTTTTAATTACCATTGTGTACCTCCATTAAATTACCTTTTTGGACAAATCTCTAAAATCCAACCTCTGTTTGTGTTTAAGAATAGAGAAGATGAGAGTATTTTGTGTTTTTTTTTTAAAATAGATGGTGTATTGAGAAAAAATCAAAAAATTCAAATTGAATGTGAACTGAGAGAATGAGATGTATTGGGATAATAATGACAAAGGTTAAGTCTGTATGCAATCTATCCTCCCAGACATATCAAATTTGGACTAAGATGGACCTACTATGAAATAAAAAAAAAACAGAACAAGAAGCAAGAACAAACATCCAGAGCAAGATTTCCCATAATATCTACTGGAATACTGTAAAAAGATGTCGATAAAAGGGGATTCTTCAATATCAATGTGTGCCTAAATCATGTTCTTCAAATTAGGGTGTCAAACTGTCTCACAGAATGGCATTAAAGTAACATTACAAAAACTAATTAAACACCATAACTGAGTTCTTGAATGAAACAAGATCAGATTTCAATCATCATACAAAGAGAATAACACAGACAGATTTGTGAATGTAATCAATGTGAAATTAATAAAGTAGAATATAAAATTTGTGTTGCACAATCTATAAAAATAAAATAAAAAAATCTTTATTCATCAACTCTGTTTTTCCTGTGGTTGGAGATGCAGTTCAGTGGCTATAAATACGAATAGGCCATTTTTTCTTTTTTTTTTTTTTTTTTTTTGGTGTAGTCGATAGATGCAGCCATGTACACAAGCAGAATGGGTCATTGGTTTTGTACAGAACCAGGTACATAAGCAGAATGAGTCATTGTAAGTTTCCCCAACTCATTGTTTTTGTTGTTCAAAAGCAGATTAAGCGAGGAAGAGGACTTGTAATGGCATCAGACAAGTGTTTACCCAAAAAATCCCCAAAAAACAAAAAGAGTAGCAGATGGTAGTGAGAAAGCCAAATAACACTTGTAATGTCATCAACGGAACTGAAAAATAACAGATCTATTTGTAATTTAATAGTTTCTACAGAATATAATGCAAATCAAGGGTAGCAGATTTCCAGCAGAGGGAAGAGGCTTACATGATTGTGTAGATCAACCGAGGAAGACGACTTGGTAGAAGGAATTCGGTGGCGATGTCGATGGCCGACGCTAGGAACAAGTCTTACGCGGCGTCCACAACAGCGGTGCAGAGGAGCGAAGACGATTTGGGAAGAGGAGAAGAACAAGAGGCGTGAGATGAAAAATGGTGAAATGTTTAGAGGAAACAAACCCTAAAGTGTATGGAGGGTATATTCGTAAATACCCCCTCATGCGTTTATCCAGCTTCCCAAATGAGTTTTCGAACAAAAAAGTCACGTTCAGCGTTTTCATCGAACGCCCAAACGCGACTTTTAACCACGTTGCCAAAACAAGCCTTTGTACAATATTCTTGACTAAAACCACAAACTTTTTTTTTTGAGTGGCACTTGATTGACATGGGGAGTGTTTGGGATGTTAATTTTTTATTAAAATAGTTAATAAAAATAAAATATTATATTTAAATCATAATTATTATTTTATTTTTTTTTACAATTATCAAATTAACTATTAAAAAAAAAAACGAATATCTCAAACACAAATTTTTTAGCCCAAATAAAATAATTAAAAAGTTAAAAAGCCAACTAAAATAGTTAAGTTTTCAAACGAACCCAAAGTAGATTTTATAATTAATTTGGATACACCTTCCTTTTTAGGATTAGGCTACTCTCAGGTTCGAAATCGGATTGGAGAATACTTTTAGGCTTATGAAACTTACTACAAGTCTCATTTCGATAATCCGAATCATTAATATTTAGGAGTCATCAAGTATTTTATCCCTACAAAAATTTATATTAATCAGATATCGACAGTCATTTGATTAGATAATATTTTTTTCAATAATAAATATGATTTTAACAATAAATTGTTGACCAAAATGAGTTATAATCGAATTTAATATCTAATCCATGTAATTTTTACAAAAATGAAACACTTCGTCTTGACAAGTCGAGCTTATTTGAATTCGAACTCTGCTCGTTTATTAAAGGGCCTAATATTCGAGTTCGAACTCGACTTACTTATTAAACGAGCCGAGTCAAGCATATTCATAAACAGTGTAATCCTAACAGCAAGTTCTTTGAAAATAAACTTTCCTATCTATTGCAATTTTTATTATTTATTTATTTATTGCAAATTGTGAGTTTTGTATTTGTTATCCTTCATTTATTTTTTCAGGCCTTCAACCTTTGAGTCCAATCCATAAAATTTGCCCCCAACTTAACCTTTACCCGCTGTACGAAAATCAAAATAAATACTATATATTACAGGAAAATATAAATGCCATCATATCTGTCTCTTGAATGAAACATTTTTTTCTCAAATCCATTCCAGTAAAAAGCATACAATTATTAAATTGTCTTTGTACAAACTTTTTCTTTCAAGTTTAACAATTAATGGAAAAGTAAGTTGTTTTTATTTTCTTTTCCGTTCCTTTATATCTTAATAAATATTATTTTGTGCAATATTCTTGACCAAAGTCACAAACTTTGTTTGTTGAGTGACATTTGATTGACAATCTTAAAGGAGACTGTTTGGGAAATTAATTTTTGACTAAAATAGTTAATAAAATAAAATATTATATTTAAATTATAATTATAATTATTTTATTTTATTTTTTTTTCACAATCATTAAATTAATAATAAAAAATTAATTAATTAATATCCCCAACACAAATTTTTTAACTTGACTAAATCAAAAAATTAACTAAAATAGCTAAGTTTTCAAACAAGCCCAGAGTGTAGATTTTATAATTCATTTGGATGGACCTTTCTTTTTAGGATTAGGCTTCTCTCTTGTTCGAAATCAAACTGGAGAGTAGTGTTAGGCTCTGAAACTTATTACGGGTCTCATTTCGATAATTCGAATTATTCAATGTTTAGGAGTCATCAAGTATTTTATCCCTAAGAAAATTTACATTGATCGGATATTAATAACCACTAAATCTAATAATATTTTTATCAATAGTAAATATGATTTTAATAATAAATTATTAACAAAAATAAATTCTAATCAAATAAATATTAATATTCAATCTATATGATTTTTTATAGAGATTAAATATTCAATAAGCCTTAAACAATTTGAATTATAAAAATGAGTCTCTTAGTGAGAATCTAGACCCTCATAAGTACAGACAACAACATTTATTAATCCACCTGGTGAATCGGAGAGAATCTAGACCCTTCTTTTTATGCACTTTTGAAATTCTTTGCCAATTATTAATTTTGGATTTTGGTAAGCAAAAAAAAGTCAAAGCTTGAACTAAAAATTGATAGGGAAGCAGAAAATTGGAGGACAACAAAAATTTTGCCTTTGAAAACAATGGCTCATCCTATTATTATCAAAACGGCACTGATTGAGAGCTCTAATAAAATTATTTTAATAGTAATTTTATTGAGCTGGCAATTCTTTTAAAAATAAAAAAAATAAAAAATAAAAAGCAAAAAATGACAAATTAAAAGAAAGAAAAAGACAATTTAATGTCAATTTAGAGCTACATTTTTAGAGCTCTAAAGCAATTTCCTTATCAAAATATATTTTAAAGTTAATTAATTTTATTTTATCAAAATATTTTCAGTGACTATTTTCAAAATATCCTTAGGCCTCATTTGAAAATTTTATTATTTTAATAGGTTATTTTAGTTTTTGACTATTTTAATAGGTCAAAATATTTGTATTTGGAAAGATAGTTGATTTTTTTGTTGTTGAATATGATGTTAGTGAGAGAGAAAGTAAAATGATTATGAATTTGTTATCTTATTGACTATTTTAACTTATTTTATCTTTTGTAGATTTTAGCCCAAAAGTCCAAAAAAGCCTTTGCCAACTAATTTCATATTTCAAACTTTAAAATTATATAACTTTTGATTTATATGTCGATTTTGAATAAAATCGGTACTTTTAGAATTTTTTTCGTCAATATCTATTGAACAAAATCTATATTAACCATGAAATTCTTTAAAATTCTAATCAAAATTGTTAATGTTGAAACTAATGTCAATAGTGAAATTTAATTATGTTTCACAATAAAATTTTATTATGATTCACAATAAATGTTGCTATGAAATTTTAGTATCTAAATAGTGAAATATCATCATCATCATCATCATCATCATCATCATCATTAAATACCATAGTCACTATAATTGTTATTGTCACAAGTATAAATATTGAACAAAAAAATTTATCTAAACAATGAAATGATAATGTTAACAAAATAAAATTTTATTGTTAATTTAAATCAGAATCAACAAAAATAAGACAACTTACATATTGCCCAAGCAAACCAAAATTAAAAAAAATAAATAAATAAAAATTGTCACTAAAACAAAGTAAAGTTAATATAATAACAAACAAAAATATCGTTACTCAATCAGACTCAATAAAAAATAATCATAACAAATGAAATACACAGTATTCAATCTTCAGTCTCACCAAAAAAACTTTTAATAATTATTCACTATTTCATCCAAAGAAACAAACAAAATATACATTTCTTGTACGACTCAATCGCAAGTTTCGAACCCAAACAGTCATCGAAATACTTGTGGAACCATCTTTTGCAATCTTATAAAAAATTTCAACTTAAAATATTGAAGATATATATGGATGAGAGAGAGAGTTTATCACGCTAATGGTTGAAATAGGAAGGGAGAAGTAATGAAAAATAAAATGATAAAGTTGTCTAAAATATAAAATAAAATTAAAAAAAAAAAACATTTTGTTTGTCCTTAATCCATGATAGATAAATTTCAAAAAACTTTATGCATTATAAAATATAAAATATTTACTTGTCTTTTTAACACTACACAAAGAGACATTTGATTAAATTTTCCAAAATTGAATGCTGATTGGGAAAAAATGTCAATAAAAATAGAGAAAATATTATTTTAGTGGAATGTAAAAAAATATTATCAGTTTAGTGGAAAAGTTTATGAACTTCTCTTTTAATGTTGCAAAGATTTTCATTAATATGTGTACGGGGTGATTTTCTCACATAGATTATGAATCACTGGAATTCTTATTTCCAAACTTTCTGAATGGCAGTTTTCTTTTTTTTTTTTTGGTGTAATTTCATTCATATGTTATCCGTATAATATAAAGGTGCCGAATAAAACCAAAGTTTTATGTTTGGTTTTCAATTAGAGACATTAAAAATGTTGAATTCGATGTCGACTATAAAGTAACTTGCAAGACCAAGTACGGAATGCTTAAGTCAAATCAAGAATCTAAAAAGCGATAGAGAGGAAAAAAGTTTAAGGGTTAAATGCTAATCTGTTTGATTGAGAATCCAAGCTATGCTTCACCTAGGATCTTCCTTTGAGTTAATTCCCACTATGTTATGAAGGTGATTAATACTTGTCCAAATCTTACTAGAGTCATGCACTTATCCACAACTTTCATTAGACTAGTGTTAGTAGCCAAGTGTCTTCCTAACTCCACTTTGACTTGATATATTCATGAATGCACAACCATGTCTGGTAATGGTAATTTGCAATCCTATCCCGAGCTAGACACTCTTCAATCATCTAGGTTACTTCTTCTGAGAAAGATGCATCTATTCTGGCCTATCTAAGGACCTAGTCATTGCTTGGCCAAGATATGATCCATATTAAAACCCACATTTATGCCTTGTCCACAATATTCATTAGGCTAAAGTGCCCTTCTCTCATTATCTATGGCCTTTTAAACCATCTCAAATTAGCTCAATTAATCTTACCCTCTTCAATATGATATTCTTTTTCCTACTTTGCATTGAAAAATAATGCTACAAGCTCATAAAAAATCCCACATCAATCATAAGTTCCATATTGGATTTCTTGAAGAATACTTGAAGAAATTAAATGTACAAAATAAAAGATTATCATGACCTTAAGTTGTGGTAAAATACATAAATGTTCTCCATGTTATTAGAATTTCACTCTTCAATTTATTTATACTGGTGTGAGAAAATTTACTTATACTGATGTGACCACATCAATGTAAGTAAATTTTAAAATAATATTTAAGAATTTATAATAATAGCATATAAAAAATATCTTAGATTCAATAACAATATAATATCCACAAAATAAATAAATGAATATACAACTAAAATAAATCAAACATTGGGGTTCAAATCCACAACTAAAATAAATAAATATACAAAATTTGTTATAAAAAATATATATATTTTAAACAAACAAAATAATAAAATGTAAAGTAAATAAAATAATAAAGTGAACACAAGATATATAAAAAATTAAGTTCTTCATGAACCTTTAAGTATAGATCTTGAAGATCTAATTACGTTATTGTTGATTTTTTTGACTTTCGAAGGTTAATAATGTAATTTTGAACGTGCTAGTAAGGATCAATAAGTCTTTACAAAAATTTTAATTGTCAACCAATTATCAAACGATTGTGTTAAATTTTTTTCAGTCTCAATGAAGAGGACTTTTACTAGTGACTTTGCTCAGGAGAAAATTAAAGATATTGATAATGACAATAGATAAAAACAGTTTCACGAACTGAATTTGATTAACTAATAAGAACTTACAATGATATCTTCTCACTTTCACAGCCTCAAAGGGTTTTACTGTAACAGACTACTTGGAACTACTCTTAAGAATTGAAATGCAGTACAGGAATTGAAGAACAGGAAATGTAAAAACTGGAAATAAAAATATAAAGTAAATAACTGGTTTCTAGATCTGAGTCTGGGTCGTTTCTGACGTTCTCTTCTATTTATACCCTCTAATGGTAGCCGTCAAAATGTCCTTCCACGATCATTGGTTATGGCCTTGAACAGTTTACTTCCACTACGCCATTCTTGCAATTAGACTTCCCTCTTGAATTTGAATTGCGAGTAACCATTGGGCCACGTCACCTGATGCCTTCTAACTGTTTCAATGCTGCGCAGATCAATTGTTACTAATATAAACTATCACGTGTCTGTCGTTGACTGGATGCTTGCATTAACTCCCCAAATTACCCTTTGCGAGCCACATGTTAAGCTGCGATTAGTTTATACAAAATATGTAACCAACAATTATTTATTCAGTAATTTAACTACATATTTCAGTATAATTCTCACAATTTCTCTCTTTTTCTTCTAAATCACTACTCACTATTTGTTTCATTCATCCTTATCCATCAAACAAATGGATTGCATCTCTATTTATAAAGCAAGTCCCATGATATGAAATAACAGAGGAAATTATTTAAACTACTGAATAAACAAATACATATATTTCATTACCCTATTAACCTAAAATTTTAATGACTATTTTAATACATTAAATATGATCATTCATGTCATGTTGATAACAAAGTTGGCATATCCCATTGGCATGGTCCATCCTTGAAGAATTGACAAAGTTGGACTACCTTGCTTCCCTCTACAGTATACCACACCACATGTCTTGTTTGTTTATAATTAATATTTGGGTAAATAAAATATTAGTGGTGTTATATACACTAATTAATACATACATTAATATATTAATTAGTATTATATAATTATTATTGGCTCTCTATATTATATAAATTATAAATATTTAAAATTTTAAAAATTATACTACATCATTTATTAATATATATATACAAATTAATACATATAATATTATTTATAAAATATTACAAGTAGATTGATCTTTTTGTTCTGTCAGATTAGCCTAAGTGCTGTCGAGTCCACGTAAGTGTCTCGTGGACAATCCTAGTCAATGCCTACCATTTAAACTTGTAGTCACGTCCACTTGAAATTACCAAATGGTCCGCATTTGATTTTGCATTTTTAAAAATATTTTAAATTTTTAATTCATATTTGTTAATTAAAAAATAACAATTTTTTTGCTTTGTTTTGTTGATGCATTTATTTAATCTAAATGTACTTAAAAAACATAAACTATTTGTGAATTTTTTTAAAACAAATCAATAAATACAAAAAAATAAAAATTAATATATATAAGTATACATTTTTTTTAATTAGTATTTAATGAAGTTTTAAAAAATCATAAATTTTATACTTTTTAAGTGTGTCTAAATTTAGTGAATTGAAAGAGAAATTTTTTTATTAAAATATTTAAAAATCTCACAAAAAAAAAAAAACGAATTAAAAATTTAAAACTATTTTTTAAAATTCCGAAATTAAATAGACTAAAAATTCATAATCTAAGTGTTATAATTATATTCATAAGGGTATGACATATTATGGGTCAACTTTTGCCTCGTTACAAACCTAACTATATAAAGCATAACTTTCTTACTATATCATTGTAGATAAATTTTGAAATTTAAATTATTAATTTCTAACATTTTTTATAGAGAATTTTTCGTAGAATTATAGCTTGCGTTATATTATCATTGCTTTGTTTTATTTGATCATATTTCTAAATCAAATTTCATTACCATCTCATTTCATTTGTTATTATTGTGTTAGTTTAATAGTTTTCATCTCTTATCTCAGTTATAAATATAGTGTTCACTTTAGATAAAAATAAATAAAATATAATAAGAGAAAGTGATTATTAAAGTATTATTATTGTTGAAAAAATGTGATCAAATATAGCTATTAGAAAACATGACCATTAAAAAAAATAGGATCATTACAAAAAATATGATTACTACACATTAAAATGATAGATAATGATATATATATATATATTTAAATTTTGAATTATTATTTTACTCATTATTACATGAGATGTGAGGCTCATATAATTTGATAATTTTCACGATTGAATAAAATAATAGATAAAATTTTACTACTTATAACATTATCTTAAAATGATTTAAAAAAATTATACATTAATTATTGAATATATTTTTATACTTAGGCCTCGTTTGAAAACCTTCTATTTTAGTCAAAAAGTTACTAAATTAGTCAAAAAGCCAATAACCCATGCCAAAAAGTCAAACATTCTCTTTTCTCTCTACTTTTTGCACATCTTTTCGTAAAAAGTCAAAAAGTCATCCCAAATATACTAGTTTTTTTAACTCATATTTTAGTCAAATAGTCAAAAAGTTACTAAATTAGCCTGTTTCCAAACGAGACCTTAGGTGTCGTTTGGGAAGTGGGTTGGTATTTTGAGTTTTTGACTATTTTAGCCTGGACTAAAAAGTTTAGTTTAGGAAAGACTTTTTTGTTTTTTTGATTTTTTTGACTTTTTTTGTGAGAGAAAAGTATAATGATTATGGATTAGATGTGATGTTTTGTTTGTTGTAGTTAAAATAGCCTATTTTGTCTTTTGTAACTAAAATAGTCAAAAAAGTTTCCAACCCACCTTCCCAAACGGTGCCTAGTATATCATTTTTTTTTTAAAATATGTGAACAAAAAATACACATATTAACAAAATCTAATTTAAAATCAATAATCTGTAATTATTCTGTTATTTTGATATTTAAAAAATATTTATTTATTTTTAAATTAAAAAAAAAAAAAGAGAAAGATATTGACGTCACCTTCTCTATGGACTTCTTGACATAGGTGATAGGACGCGTGATTACCGGATAATTGACTCCACGTTAAACTATGGGTCGCTGTCTACCGGCAAAATCAGGTATTTGGAAACGAGGCGGCAAGTCATGTTAGGAGAAAATTATTCGGTGGTTTGAGGGCAAATACATGTGCTATCCTAACTTTTTAGGATAAATTATAGATATCATTATTGTGATTTACTTAAAATATGAATTAGTTATGTAATTTGAAAATTACAAATAGTTTCTTATCAAAAAAATATAGTTAACAGAATTAATTAAAAAAATTAAAATTCTTAATTGCTCTTATATATAATAATAAAATTATCTAAATTATTAATTAAAATGATATCATTAAAAATTATTAATTGAGTTGATAATTTATTAACAAAATGGGTTATTTGTTATAAAATTAAAATTTTCAAAGGACAAGATGTAATTTCCATAATTATAAGAGATAATTCGTATTTTAATTAAATTTCATTGATAATTTATTCTACTTTCTATTAGCTAAAATAATAAAATTGAGTATTTTATATTATTTTAAAATAAGCATAAATTACACTTGTATTTGTTCGTTTTTTCATTTTGACTTTTATAGTCTGTTTTTTTTTTTCACTTTGACTTTTTATATTTCAAGTTTTTTCTTACTTTACTCGTAAGGGCCAAAAAAAATAAAATAAAACAAAACAAATAAATAAAAACAAAACAAAACAAAACAAGCCAAAATATAATTTACCATTAAAATAGTAATATGACAAATGTAAGTGTCTGGGAGCTTCGTTTAGTGTTTTTTTTTCCATCCTAAAATTGTTAATAAATATAAAATAAGTTAAAATAATTATGAAAAATACATGAATCCTATTTTGGGAGACCCCATGACTCCAAATAATTGTAACTAGTCATGTGTGTTTTTTTTTTTTCTCTCTGACACGTGTGCGTGTGGTCGTGAGAGTGGAATATTTGTGGAGGTCTGTATCATTTTTGAATAATTATTAAGACAAAATGTTATATTTAAATTATAATTATTTTATTTTTTTCTTACAATCATCAAATTAATTATAAAAAAAAAAATCAACTATCCTTCTAAACATAACTTTCTTAATTAAGCTAAAATAGTCCCCCAAAAAAATTTAAAATAACTAAAATAATTCTTTTTTTGGTACATCATAACCAAAGTAATCAAATGGTAGGGAAAATGTTTCAAAACCACCGAATAAAAGCTGCGGAATGATACAGGGGGGAAGATTCCAAAATTTCTTTTTGAGTAAAAGTTTTCCCGCGAGCCCGAACTGTGTGGGGCCCGCCTATTAGCTGTCCTTTGGACACTTTTGTATCCATTTCCTATGGCTTACGTCATCTCTTTTGACTTTGTCTGGAACCTTCCAATTCCAAACCTCTTAAATTATTCCTATTATTTTAATATTTTTACTGCAGTACATTATTGTATTTTAAGAAGTAAGGATGTGTTTGTTTGGACGGATTGGATAAGGGGGGATTGTAATCTATCGGACTCTTAGTCTCGGGATATATTGTCCCGGGACTATTTGGTTGGATTTGATTTGTATCCTATGTTTGTTTAGTCATGGGATTAGATGTCTGGATTGGATTATTTTTAGTAAATCCAATGTTTGGTTAGACGGACTGGATAAGGATAAATGTTCAAAAGACTATTTTACCCTTATAATCTATAATTTTTAATTTAACAACACTAAAAAAGTTTAATTTATAAGGCCACAATTTTTAATTTATTATTTTCAATTAAATTAAATTTATAATTTATAATTTTTATTTTTATTTAATATATAATTTTAAATAACGACAATAAAAAAATAATTTTATTTAATATATAAATTAAATTTTCAACAACACTAAAAAAATTTAATTTATAAGGTCATAATTTATAATTTATTATTTTTAAATAAATTTAATTTATAATTTATATTTTTTATTTAATATATAATTTTAAATTAACAATACTAAAAAAAAATTTATTTAATATGTAAATTTAATTTTTTAACAACACTAAAAAAATTTAATTTATAAGGCCATAATTTATAATTTATTATTTTTAAATAAATTTAATTTATAATTTATAATTTATAATTTAAATTTTTTATTTAATATATAGTTGTAAATTAACAACACTAAAAAAATAATTTATAAATATTCAAAAGACTATTTTACCATTTTTTAATTGTTTACTAAGTAATAGCATGAAGGGTAAAATGGACATTTCACAAAATAATCCCATGGGATATCAATCCCATGGTTTCTATCCCACACCCCCCCATGGGATAGAATAGTCCCACATTTGTGGGACTAATAGTCCGGGGCAAAATTTTTCAAACAAACAATGGACTATTAGTCCGATGGGACTAATAGTCCAATCCCACCCCCTTATCCCTCAAAACAAACATGCTCTAAAGGTCGTGTTTATCCTCTTATAGGTAATGGAATTGGATCAAGAGCAAGGTGAGTCTTAGCTAAATCTTAGAGGTTTTAGGATGATTTAAATAAGTGTATTTTTTGTTTTTTTATAAAAAGTTATATAGAAAAGTAAAGAGATGATGTGATGAAAAAAAGATAAAAAGATAAATTATTTTTGAGTTGCCAAACTTGACCTTATTTGGTTGTAGTAATAATTATAAGACTAAGGGTTTGTTTGGGATGATCTAAATAAGTGCATTTTTTATCTTTTTACAAAAAAATATATAGAAAAATAGAGAGGTGATGTAATGAAAAAAAGATAAAAAGATGAATTATATAGGAGATGCCAAACCACTCTTAATAATATTATGGAATTGTTAATACCTCAAGGGGTGGGATTGGTAATTCCAAGGAAGAGGTGTGATTCACAAGGGAGCCTCTATTTGCACACACCAATTCCACTCTTTGCACACACTTAATGAATTTTATTTTTATTACAATTTTGTCCCTAAATAAAATTACCATTATAGACATCCCACACAATTCAAATAACCACACATCCTCTCAATACACACACGTTGCAAAGCCCATGCTTCCTCATTTTACTAAATGATCCACACACACACACGTTACTCCATACCAGAGCTCCAAGCTGTCTTCCTCATTTTGCACAAGCTCCACACTCCTTCCACAAGCTGTTGGACTTTATTCCATTTTTCATTCCTCAATTCTTAATTGCCACCAGCAGAAGAACAAATAGGCTTTGGACTAAAGTCCAACACTAATACCCCGAGGAAGATATACAGTGTGAAGTCAGTTTGTTCCACAAGCTTGTGCACTGTATGTCTTCCTCAATTCTTCCTTCCTCATTCTTCATTCCATTTTTCATTAGTTTACACAGTAAATCCCAAGGAAAAGTGAGTTTTGCTCCATTTTGATTTTCTAGCGTTGTTCGAAAAACCTGGGTCGAATTATATGAAATTTTTCGATAGTTGAAAATCGAAAATTAAACTTAATTTCAGAAGTTATCCTCCGAATGATGTAAAAAGTTTCGGAAATCAACATCCGAATGAAATGAAAATTTTCGGAAATCAACTTCCGAATGAAATGAAAATTTTCAGCAATCAACTTCCGAATGAAATGAAAAACTTCGGACACCAACAGTTAAATAGTAGCAGTAATTTCGGTCTGTTACTTCCGAATGAAGGCACATTTTTTTTTTTCATTTTATCTTCCAAATGTGTAACTTTCAGACTAAATTTGCAGTTTCAAATAGCCATTCACATGTTTAATATTAGTAAATGTTTAAAAATTTGTAATGTCAATTCACATGTTTAAAAATGTTTAAAAATTTGTAATATCAATTCCGCCATTACAATACCATTCTAAAAATTTGTAATAAGACAATATCACTTACAAAATCAACGACCACTGTTACCATTCCATTCTAAAAATAAAATGTCATTACAATACCATTGTTGCCATTCCATTGTAATAAGAAAAATGTTAACCACTGTTACCATTATAACAATATCATCTTACAAAAATCACCAAAACAAATTCATCAACACGCAAATAACATGTCACGAATCAACTGCATGCCTACGCCTAGGCCTACGACTGTATGTCAACGTCGAAGATGGAAAGTGACCTCCAGCAGAACTAGGTCCAGCTTCGTCAATGTGCTGACCTTCAAGGACATGTGTCATACTCTCGATAGCCTGGTAAAGTCGATAAGGATGGCGAATCCCCTCCTGATAACCAGCGTCAATAATAGGATGTGAAATCTGCAGTGCATATGCAATACACTGCATTTGAAAAGAATATCACATTTTAGGGAACATATCAGAAAAAAAAAGAGTAAGTTACATATGCATAAGAGAGGATAATAGATTACATCTGCATGTTCGCTGAAATCCTGATGGTCATGGACACACGGTTCATCAGTGCGCTCCACATATAGGTGCGTGATATTCTTATACCAATCCATGTAACCCGGTACATATTGCCAAGGCTGACGAACTGGTGTGCTCTTCCGTTGCTCAGATAACATGTGGTTATCCCAAGCCTCCCAGATCCTATCCAAGTATCTGTACATGACTGTATATCGTACAGATATGTTGCCTCGCGCACCACGACTAAGAGCTAGCGGTGCATCTGGGATGGTTTGAACCCTGCCAAACTGCCTTAAAACTCTATCTAGATGATAGGGTTCGACAACGTCTAAACATTTTAAGCATCCATGGTAGAACGTAACCGGGTTACATGGATGCCGGTCTCTGCAGCTGTGGTATGGATCCCAAATAACCTGTAAATGTAAAGTGTTTTTGCATTAAAGTACATCAAGGGTAAGATAAATGGAAGTGTTCAAATTATCGCTGGATGAGTAAACTTACATCAGTAGCTACTAAACTGTCAAGCTGGGCTCGAAAAGATTTCAAATGGTCAATGGAGGAACCCGCCTCTCTCCTAGATGCCCAATGGTACACGTGTGGCATGTCTTCATTGTAGCCCATGTTCTGATGAGGTCGGAATGCTCGGAAGTGCTCATAAATCCACGCCTCCAAAAGAGTCATATAACCACCCATCTGCTTAACCCCAGACCGGCTAGCAAACCCCAACTGTCTATATAAAAATGCTAATGCAGCAGCACCCCAGGCATAAGTATGTATGGATCCCAAATCCATCAACAAGCCGAGGTAAACAACGGGAACCCTGCCGCCACTCTTGTCACTGAAAAGTGTACATCCCAACAGGAACAACAAATAAGCTCTTGCAGCGCACTGTATAGCCTCCTCGGGGTCTGAATCTGTGACACTAGCGAACTGACTTCGCAACCATTCAAGCCTAACTAAATTGCCACCAGCAGAAGAAACCTCTTCGTATGCTGCACGTTCAGTAACCCCCAAGCCATAAACGAGTAAACAAAAATATTTTTGGCAGTTGAAAGCCGAACCAAGTAAACATTTTCGAAACTAGATTGCCGAACAAAACCAAAAATTTTGGATAACCAGTTCCGAATGAGGAAACACAGCAATCCCTTACAATGGTGGACGGAAAATTTCGAAAATGATAAAAATTAACCATACATTACAAATAAAATATGAATGAGAAGATTTTAATCTGTGTAAACTAACCTAAAATGTGAAGATTTCAATGCTCTTCAATGCCCTTCAATGCCAATACTTCAATGACAGATGGATGAATGAAGCTTTTGGGAGGAACGGTGAAGAGTGTGAGAGATGGGTGTGTGTGTGAGAGGGGTTTTCAGATGGTGTGTGTGTGAGAGGGGTCACGGGTGTGTGTGTGAGAGGGGGTGTGTGTGTCTGATTTACATTTGGGGGTATATGTGGAATGATAGGTGTGTGTAGTGAGTCAAATATATTAGGATTTATTTTTTTAGTGTGTGTATTGAGAAGGATTTGTATAGAGAGGAAAGGGTGTATGTATATAGAAGCTCTCGATTCACAATCCATGGTATTGGGAGTGAAAAGATAAGATTATCCTCATTTTACAAAAATAATAAAGTAATCTTTTATATAACGAGGATTTTTAGGTAATTTTATAGATTTAATCGTAACTAACTAATACCATTACACTAGTACATAAATAACTACACTTTATATTACATTTCCAATCTAATATTACCACATTAATAATCTTCTCACTCAATCCCATCATACTCATAATTCTATCTAAACAATCTCCAAAGTTTTACGTATTTCTCATTTTAAACTCCAGTGTTTCAATCTCAACAAATTAAACCCTAGAGTCCATTCATGTTTCAATTTGCTCCCTCCGTGCATCTCCGTCGGTGTAAGGTAACAGAAGGGGTTTAAAGTGAAAAACATTAGGATTTAAAGTGAAAAACACATGAAACCCTAGGTTTCATTTTGTAATTAACCTTTTTTTTAGTGATTTTAATTTTAAAAAAATGGTTAATTACATAAAAAAAATCCCGAGGTTTCACATAATCTTCACTTTAAATCTCAATATTTTTCATTTTAAACCCCTTTCGTTACCTTACACAGACGGAGATGAACGGATGGAGCAAATTGAAACATGGATGGAACTCGAGGGTTTAATTTGTCAAAATTAAAATATTGAGGTTTAAAGTGAAAAATGTATGAAACTGTAGGGATTTTTTTTTAATCAACCGTAAATTAATTAATTATAATACATAAAAATATATATATTTTTGTTAGGATCTATATTTTATCTATGTTGATTTTATTCAAGCTCACATTTGTGGTAATATGTGATTGAATTTATTTAAGAAATCTTTCAATTTATACACAAAATTATTCAATTTATAATGATATTAATATATTTATTTAAGAAAACATAATGTGTGATTGAATTTAATTATAAAATATTTTAATATTTTTTTAAACATATAGCTCTATGGGTGGTCTTGGGATTTATCTTGGATAAATGTAAAGGCCCGATATTAGGGCCAAGCCAGGCTTGGGCATATCTTATTATGTAGTGTCAGCTTGGCTTGGCCCAATGTATGCCCATCCCTGGCTGGCATTGCAGTCTATGCAATGCTGGTATTGTACACATGGCCTATAAATTTGGAAAAATTATTGGTTAGTCTTAGGGCACCACGTGATTATGTTGCAGGCCAATCACAAACTCCCATGTTTCCTCATACTTCTCAATCATGCAACATAAAATCATGGGTTCCACTTCCTCCACCAATCACAGTACATGTGGAGTGTCACGTGGCTCTGCCCTTGGACCAACCAATAACTTCTCATAAATTTGGCACTCAAAAATAAAAACAAAAATTTAGACATAGGAGGTTTTGTTGGCCACTGCCAAAACGACCGCTAACAAAAGACAATCACCCAATCAAAAAGATCCAACGACTACAAAAATATATCCACTGACTATGAAATAAATCAAACAAACAGATAACGGGGGAGAACAAAAAAATAACAAGGTACATCATCTCGCAAATCTTCTGTGAGGACAAATTCACCATCCATACGTGTAAATACATTTATTTTAGATATTTAAAAGGGTGAAACTGATATAATTTTATAGTTAAAAAAGTTAGAATGTGTAAATTCAGATATGGGTGTGTGTGAGTGATATTCCGATCACACTGCCCTCCTTAGTAATCCAGCTGTAGAACACAGGCAGAGTAGACGGCTCCCTGTAACCTGCACAGAAAGAAAAGGCTCCGGCGGTGGTTCTTCCACCCGGGGGCACTCCGACGATCAAGTCAGTATCTCTCAAAGATAACAAGTGCTAAAATCACTGCTCAAGACTACAAATTGCGTACCTTAGACCCGCCGGGGGTGCCCTTCTTTTATAGCTTAACTTTCTCCCAATCCCACTAGAAGTCTTACTTCTATGGACTCTAATTCCGGATCTACTTTGGACTCTTCAAGAGATAAGGATAAACTCCCTAAGAGTTTTACCTTTATCCATCTTGTAGTCTTTCTTCTTTCTAGGACTCCTGTCCCTTATCCGATCTTCTCGGATTCCGATATCTTCGGAGATAACCTCGGCAACCCCGAGATCACCTAGACGTAACTATCAAGTCACGTGGCACCTCGGCTAACACTTCGGTGTCACCTCGGCCACGTGCTAGTACTCAGAAAATACTTCCCCACAACTGCCCCCTAGGTTCTATTACCTCGGCATTCTGAGGTAATGGAACCTATATTCGAACTTTTTCTCGTATGTCGGCTTAAGAACTTTCTAGCCGAGATCGTTCATTTCAGGCCGATATGTCTTCTTCCAAGAACAAGAATTCAGATCAATCTTACTTCGTGCATGAGCTGTCATGCACCATTTTTCAACCGTTTCACTGACGCGTTTTTTCCTTATTGATCCGTCTTTGGTGACGCACCCTAAGCCGTCTTTTTCACATACTGCGCCGCTTTGGCGAGTCGTTTACCAGCGCGTTTGCCGCCGTTTCACGCTTTTGACAAAACAATTGCCTCTCTCCTCTTCGATTCACTTTTGTCTTTTGAATACTCTACACCTTCTCTCTCTAAAGCATTCTCTTCTTCGTATCCGCCATTGCTCAAAGCTCTCAACTCTGCTACTGTCTTGCATCTGCCATTCCTGTGAAGCTTTCGCCACTGTAGCGTCCGCCATCTGACCTCGGCGTAGCTTACTCCGGTCTTCACCCATTCTGGTAAGCAACTGGCTTTGCCTCTCTAGTTCTTGATTTATCCCTGAAATTTCTTGCCATTGTTGTTCTGCTCTAGTATTTAATTTGTGAATCATTCATCTGAATACGTCTTTATTTCCTGATTTTTGCACATGTTATACACACTCGCACTGTTGCACCTCTTGTTCTTGGTCTTCCACCCTTTGTGTTCTTGAATCTGAAGCTTCGCTCTTGCTTTTCTGTTTTCCAGATTTTTGCCTTCCATACTCGTTCTTCGTAGATCTAGGTTTGGGATTTGTCTGTAGGACCTTCATTTTTTAGGAAAAATTGAAACAAATTTACCAATACATACCTTAGGCTCAAGCCAAGGTCCCAAGAGCCCATTAGTAATATTCTGTCTCTGTAGCCAAATACTCGTATACCAAAACCATGGGTATGTGGAGAAATAGGGTTAACACCCCAACCAAACTAGAATACTTTAGGCAAGAATTCTCTGTTCCCGCCGATGTTCACCTTAGGCTAGCTGGTGATGACGACTCCATCATGCCTACAGAAAATACCATGCCTTTTTCTATTATAGCTTTTGTTGAGTGTGGACTTCGGCTCCCACTTAATCCCCTTTTTCGCGAAGTACTCCACTTCTACAAACTGAACCCCATGCAGCTTACCATCAACTCCTATAGGGTGATTAATGGTGTCATAGCCTTAGCTCGGCGAGAGAAGGTTAGGATCACCCTAGCCGACCTTCAATACTGTTATACAATATGCCCCCTTAACCTGAAGGAGAAGGGCTTCGTATACTACCTTAAGCCGAGGTCCACTCAATTCAAAATTATAGCCGATCTCCCAGATTCCAACAAGGGGGCTGGAGATGATTATCTCATTGCTTCAGGTAATTGGGAGTTCGGCCCCGATGAAGATGTCCATATTTTTCCTCTGCCTCAAACAATTAAAGAGGGCAAGGGTAAGAGTCCTGTGTCACTGCTGACTTCTTTTCTCTTTAAGTCTTCCATACTTATCTCGTTTCTAATGTCAATTTGTTTGTCTTGCAGACCTCCATCAACCACCCAAAGGCTTCTGCGAAACCTACTTCCCAGGCTCAGACCTGAAGAAGCTTCTAGATCTTCCTATCCACAAACGCAAAGCCCCACTGCTGTTAAATTTCGTCCCCACCTATAAGTCAACTTTTCCTGACGTCCCAAGAGCGAAGAAAAAGAGCCCATCCACAGCCACAACTCAAACCACATCTACATCCCGGACAGACCAAGGTTCCGCCGACCGGCCGATCTTCCATCCACTTCACCAATACCGATCCGGTAACAAAAAATGTCGTGACGACTTGTCAAACAATGAGATGGTGCTTAAGCCCGTCGTTCTAGATCTCCTCGCCGACCTTCCGGTAGCGTGGATCTCATCTGCGTCTCAAGCGGTGCCTCCACCAAAACCAAAAAAAGTCAAAGGCCCACCAAAGGCCAAAGCCTCGAGGCGAGGTTGAAGATGCTTTGCCCATCTCTCAACTAACTTCAATTGTGAAGACCACTTCTACATCCGCCAAAAGATCTACTGAGGCCCAGCATCGGGTCGACTTCGACCAAAAAAGGCGAGGTCGCTGTAAATGCGACTCGGGGTCGGGGTTCCCAAAGTTCCTGAGCCCAAAATTACACTTGAAAACCGGCCGTCTCGCCATGCAGCGCCACGACATCAACATCGGCGTGGCACTCGGCCTTCTGCGATTCTCCTTGAGGGTGATCTTGAGCGTAATGCCAAGATGAGCGAATATGAGAACTACGCCCTCATCTTCTTGGCCTTTCTGTCCAAGTAAGTCTTTGAGTTTGATAATTTTCCTTACCGCCACTTTTCTTCATACTTGTAAAGTTTTGCAATATTTTGTGATAACTTCTGTCTTGTGAACTTTCAGGCCATTCAACACGCCCACACCTTCTCCATGCAAGCATTTGAAGCAAAGGAGAAATTGTCCGAAATGGAGAAGGAGTTTGCTGCTCTCTAGAAACAGAACAAAAGTCTTAAAAATAAAATGAAGACTCTAGAGGACCAAGCTGAGGCTGCAACTCAGGCTCAGCAAGAGGCTGATGAAAGGGCCGAGGCTGCTGAAGCCATTAAAAACGTCGCCGAAGCACAGAAGAAGGAGGCCGAGGAAAAGGCGGCCCAAGCCAAAAAGGAACTACAAGATGCCCTGGCCACCAAAGAAGCCGAAATCAAGGCTGCAAATGAAAAAGCTTACAGCCAGGGGATGGCCGACGTCGCTGAGGACTACAAACTTCAAGTCAGGGAGGCATGCAACAGGGGATTTTCCCTTGGTTGGATGTCCTTGGCCAAAAAGCTGAACATCCCAAATGACTCGCCATGGCGCAAGGCTGATGTTGTCCCTTTGCCTTTTCCCCCTCCTCCTCCAAGTCAGACTGAAGAAGCTGAGTCTGAGTCTAAAGCCGAAGATGAAGATGAAGATAATGATGAAGCCTTGGTGAGGAAATCCAAGGGTGCCACTGAGACCAAGTCCCTTCCTCCGACTGAGCAGGTTATCAACTTAACCCAAGACGAAGAGGGTGATGAGGTTGAAGAGGTACCCAAGGAAACTCAACCAATCTAGTCATCATCCAACCTTCTTCTGGCTGAGGGAAGTGTTGAGGAGACCCTAGCCGAGATAGACGCCGAGATTGCGGCAGATAAGGAGGCCGGGGTCGACGTGCAAAAAGACGCCGAGGTTGTTCTTCCAGAGACTTCCGAGGTGCAGATTCAAACCGCTCCTGAGGCTGAAGATACTTAGCTTTCATTTTTGCTTTAACTTTTGTACTTTCTTTTGTTTTCTGAACAATGTAAGCTTTGCTTTGTGGCCGATGTGCCTTTTTGTTGCTTAAGAACAATTCACTTCAGCTATGCCATTGTGCCTTCTTCATATACAACTGTTTCTCTTTATATGCTGTAGTCTTTAATTTTTCTTCATTGCTTCTGTTTGATTCTATACTTAGAAAATTTCGCATGATTCATATAATTCTTCCCTCGCACAATCTCCTCGGGGTTACATACCTCGGGCATGTTTACCTGAAGATTTACCTCGGCTAGGACTTCACCTGTAAACTTGCCATAAACTTCAACAAGTATAAAGCATATAAACTCAATTAATCTTCATCTTGTAAATTGCTACAAATTTCAACAAGTGAAGATAAACAATTATATCGGCTTATCTTTAATTTGTAAATTGCTACAAATTTCAACAAGTAAAGATAAGGAATTCATCTCAGCTTAACTTTAACTTGTAAATTGCTACAAATTTCAACAAGTAAAGATAAGGAATTTATCTCGGCTTAACTTTAACTTGTAAATTGCCACAAATTTCAACAAGTAAAGATAAGGAATTTATCTCAGCTTAACTTTGACTTGTAAATTGCTACAAATTTCAACAAGTAAAGATAAGGAATTTATCTCGGCTTAACTTTAACTTGTAAATTGCTACAAATTTCAACAAGTAAAGATAAGGAATTCATCTCAGCTTAACTTTAACTTGTAAATTGCTACAAATTTCAACAAGTAAAGATAAGGAATTTATCTCGGCTTAACTTTAATTTGTAAATTGCCACAAATTTCAACAAGTAAAGATAAGGAATTTATCTCAGCTTAACTTTGACTTGTAAATTGCTACAAATTTCAACAAGTAAAGATAAGGAATTCATCTCAGCTTAACTTTAACTTGTAAATTACTACAAATTTCAACAAGTAAAGATAAGGAATTTATCTCGGCTTAACTTTAACTTGTAAATTGTCACAAATTTCAACAAGTAAAGATAAGGAATTTATCTCAGCTTAACTTTGACTTGTAAATTGCTACAAATTTCAACAAGTAAAGATAAGGAATTTATCTCGGCTTAACTTTGACTTGTAAATTGCTACAAATTTCAACAAGTAAAGATAAGGAATTTATCTCGGCTTAACTTTGACTTGTAAATTGCTACAAATTTCAACAAGTAAAGATAAGGAATTTATCTCGGCTTAACTTTGGCTAAGCATTACTAATGTCTTCTCTCTGCCCCCAATGTGAACGTAAGTTCTTCTTGGGTTCTCATTATTCAAGAAGCAACATTATGCAAAGTTGTATAAGTTCGGAAAAATTCTGCTAAGATTTTATTGATTATATCGGCAAAAAATCAAAGAACATCTAATGATAGAAAAACTTTAAATTACAAGTGTTCCATGGTCTAGGCAATGCTTTGCCCTCATTATCTTTGAGCCGATATGCCCCATTTCCTAACACCGAAGTGATTCTCAGGGCCTTCCGATTTGGGCGAGCTTGCCCTCTCTGGGATCCTTCTTATGCGACGACTTTTCTCAAGACTAGGTCGTTGACTTGAAAATCCCTTGGATTGACCTTCTTGTTGTAAGCTTTGGCAAGTTTGCTAGTATCTTTGCAAATTTGGATTGCAGCTTTCTCTCTTCTTTCTTCCAGTAGGTCCAGATCTCGGGCTAAGAGCACATCATTAGACCCGTTCTCAACTCCCTGTGTTCTGATCCCTGGGATGCCGATCTCCAATGGAATGACTACTTCTGTGCCATAAGCCATGGCAAAGGGGGATTCCCCTGTTGATCTTCTCGGCGTAGTGCGATATGCCCAGAGCACGTTGGGCAATTTGTCTACCTACTTTCCTTTTGCTGCCTGCAGCCTCTTCTTTATTCCATCAAAAATGACTTTGTTTGATGCTTCGGCTTGCCCATTACTTTGGGGAAAGCTTGGTGTTGAAAAATAATTCTTTATCTTGAACTTTACGCAAAAATTCTTGATGAGTTTGCTGTCAAATTGTGTTCCGTTGTCGGCAACGATTGCTCTTAGAATCCCAAATCTGGTGATGATGTTTTTCCAGATGAAGTTCTTCACACCCACATCTCGGATTTTGGCAAGGGGCTCTGCTTCTATCCATTTTGTGAAGTAGTCTGTTGCTACCAGTAGGTACTTCCGCTGCCCAGTTGCTTGGGGCAATTGTCCAACGAGATCCATGTCCCATTGGGCAAATGGCCAAGGGCTAGAAACAGGGTTCAGGTCAGCAGCTGGCTGATGTATCAATGGTGCAAACCTCTGGCATTGTTCACACTTCTTCACATACCCTCCTGCATCTTTTTGCATATGGGGCCATCAATACCCTGGTAATGGCCTATGAGCTAACGATCTGCCCCTGCGTGGCTTCCACAAACTCCTTCATGAATTTCATACAAAAGTCTTCGACCAAGAGGGTGTACACACCTTAAAGAGGTCCATGAAGGATCTTCGTAGAGATGTCCTTCTGGCTGTCGGATGAATCTTGCCGACTTGATCGACCTTGTGTGCTTCCTTTCGATCTTGGCGGTTTTCCTCCTTCAGAATGCAACAATTGCATCCATCGGCTTGGTCCCATGTCTACACATAATGCTTCTTGCATTGTGTGTGGTGACTCTCTTTCGGGCACGATAGGTGTCGATCATTATTGTCCTCGTCTTTCCGGTTTGCATTGAGCTTGCTAGATTGGCCAACGCGTCGGCGTGGTTGTTATCTTCTCGGCTAACCTGAAGAAGTCGGCAGTTTTGAAACATGTCTGCCAGCCTGATGACTTCTTTTGCGTATGCCGACATCCTTTCATCTCGGGCAGCAAACTCTCCTGTAGTTTGATTCACTATAAGTTGTGAGTCACAAAAAACTATTACCTCATCTGCCTCTGCTCTTGCCCGGCCGGTCCGCAATCAGTGCTTCATATTCCGCCTCATTGTTCGAGGCTTTGAACCCTAGTCGAATGGACTGCTCCAATATCTCCCCATCGAGGGAAATTAACACTACTCCTGCCCCTGCCCCCTGCCGGTTTGAGCTCCCATCAACGAAAAGTTGAAAGGAGTCGCCGATGTAAATGCTGCAAGGTCTGAGTTTTTCCTTCCTTGGTTCCTTAGCCTTTGGCTGGGCTTCTCCCTCTTGTTTGGACATCGTTCATCTCGGCTCAACGGAGCCCGATGTTCGATGTATTCTGGTGAGAACTCGGCCACGAAGTCGGCCAAAACTTGGCCCTTAATTGCTGTTCTCGGTCTGAACTCCAGGTCATATTGGCCCAAAACTACAACCCATCTTGCGATTCGTCCAGTCAAGTCTCCTTGTTGCAACAAGGATTTTAGTGGGTGCTCTGTCAGAACCACTATCTTGTGAGCCTGAATATAATGGTTTAGCTTCTTTGAGGCCATTACCAAGGCTAGCATTAATTTCTCCAGTGGTAAATACCTTGTTTCTGCATCGGCCAAGGTTTTACTTACATAGTACACTGCCTTCTGCTCTCCCTTTTCTTCTCGGATTATCACAGCACTTACTGCGTGCTCAAGCGCTAAGTATAAAAGCAGTTCCTCCCGGGTTGAGGTGTTGAGAGGATCGGAGCCGAGGTAAGATATTTCTTCAATTCGGCCAGCGGCCTCACATTCTTCTCGTCCATAGAAAATCCGTGGCCTTTTTCACAGATTGAAAAAGGTTTACATTTGTCGAACTTGGCTTATGAACTGTTTAGGTTGCGGCCCTTCCAAGAAGCATTTGAACTGTTTAGCGATGTCGGACTCAGTAATTCCAAAATGGCCTTGATCCGATCTGGTGGCTTCAATGCGCCTTCTAGTCACGGTATCCCAAGAACTTCTTGGATCCGACTCCAAACGCGCATTTCGATGCGTTTAGTCGGGCCGATATGTTTTGAGTATGTCAAAGACCTCTTCTAAGTCGACAAGATGATCCTTTGGTTCCTTGGTCTTCACGACCATATCATCAATGTAGACTTCTGATTCGGCCAATCAAGTGTTTGAACATCTTGGTCACCAGGCCTTTGGTAAGTTGCTCCTGCGTTCTTCAACCCAAAAGGCATGACTCAGAATAATACAAACCTTTGGGTGATGAACGCTGTCTTCTCTTCCCAGGGGTACATGGCTATCTGGTGATACCCCCTATATGCATCCAAGAAGCTCATCCTTCTATGTCCAGATGTGGCGTCCACCAACTGGTCGATCTTTGGCAGAGGGAAGCTGTCTTTGGGACAAGCTTTGTTCAAATTTGTGAAGTCTACGCAGACCCTCCACTTGCCATTCTTCTTCTTTACTACCACGGTATTTGATAACCATGTCGGATAATTGGCTTCTCGGATGACCCTGGCCTCTAGAAGTCTGGCTACTTCTTCTTCCACTGCTTCGACGTGCATCAATGTCGGTCTTCTGGCTCGTTGTATCACAGGTTTGGCCGACCTGTCAACGTCGAGTCTGTGACATGTGACCTCGGGGTCAATGCCTGGCATTTCATATGGTGTCCAGGCGAACACCTCAATATTTTTCCTTAGGAAGGCTTCCAACTCCCTTTCTTCTTCTTCGGCTAATCCTGTGCCAAGAAGAAAGAAACGTTCCTCATCGCCCTCTTGGACGAAGATTTTCTTCAATACTTCTTCACTTTTCTCGGTCGGCTCCTTGCCGACGTTATCTAGGACCTTTATGTCCTCTTTTTCAACTTCTGTCTTCTCTGGTTCCCGAATGCTGCAGGTTAACTTCATTGCTGCCATGGAGCAATTTTACGCCTGCAACTGATCTCTTTTGACTTCCTCGATCCTATGTTCTGTTGGGAACCGTAGCAGTTGATGCAATGTTGAGGGAACTGCCCCCATTGCATGCAACCACGGCCTCCCCAAGATGATGTTGTAAGGCGAGGGCGTGTCGATCACAATGAATTCTGTCTTGATCTTTTTCGTGCCAGCTTGTACCTCCAAGCTTGTTGCGCCTAAAGGCCATGTCGGCGTTCCATTGAAGCCGACCATCGGGCCGTTTGACTGCTCCATGTCATCAGGGTGAAGGCCTAACTCCTTGTAACATCTGACATACATGATGTCGCAGGAGCTGCCTTGATCAACCAGGATGCGTTTCACCTGGCACTCCCCAACCTGGAGGGATACTACCAGGGCATCATTGTGCGGGTGCTGAACCATGTCAAGGTCGGCCTCTGTGAAGGTTATCATCGGTCCTTGGCAATCTTCAAGCCGAGGACTTTTTAGTCCGACCTGGTTGACGTGCTGCAGATGTTTCACCCTCTGTGTCTCCCCCCGTATGTCGTTTTCATTCACCTTTGAGTGGATCACATTAACCACCCGAGGTCCACACTTTGTGGTTCTGCTTATTTGGGAGAGGAGGGGCTGCTGGCGCTTGAGGCAATCGCGCCTGTTCTTCCCTTGTTTTGGCCTCATCCACAAGGTCTCTCAGATGGCCTTGTCTCACCAAATCTTCTAAGTGGGCTTTAAGGGCTCTACAACCCTGAGTTGGGTGCCCCTGCTCATTGTGGTAGGCACAACACCTACCAAAGTGTCTCCCCATAAATTCTCCTGGTGCTCTTCTTGGCATACCAAGTAGAGTGATTTGAATTTGATCAAGGACTTTTGGACGGAATTGAACAAGTAAATCCTTGCTTAGCCCTCAACTCATCTCTGTTTGTTCATCCATTGTTACCTCGGCCTTGCTTTAAGGCCGTTGCCCTTCGCCGTCTCCTTATTCCCCGACGTATCTTCCTCGGCATACTTCTCGATTCTCGCCATGAGCTCTTCCATACTCTTTGGCAGGGTTTTTCCCAAGGACTTCCGCAGTGGACAGTCATCCTTCAGGCCGTTCTTGAAAGAGACGACCGCCACCTCCTGGTTGCATTCGGGTATTTGATTGAACACCTCGTAGTACCGCTTTGCATAGGCTCTCAGGCTCTCATCTTTGCCGATCTTCAGAGCCATCAATGCATTCACCCTCAATGGCTGCAGTTTGTTTGTTATGAACCTGGCCACAAACATCTCGGCCAGGCCTTCCCAGCTCTTCACGCTCCCCTTCGGTAGTTTGTGGAACCAATCTGATGCAATCTCCCCGAAGGATGAAGGGAACACTTTGTAGAACAACGACTCGTTCCCACTGTATAACGCCATCGAATTCAAAAATAATCCAACATGGAAGTTAGGGTCTGACTTACCATCATATATCTGGAACCTCGGCATACTGAATCTTTTCGGCGCGACGAATCTGTCCAATTCCGTCGAGAATGGAGTCCTCGGCTTAACCGGGGAGGTCACTTCGGCTCCGGCATTCTCTTGCTTTCTCTTGAGGTAATCTCTCAAGTCTTCTTTACTTCTTCCTGCAGCCCGGCTGTCATTGGACTTCAACCTTTTCGGCGCGCTACTCTCGGCCTCATGGTGGCCCCTTTTCGATCCTTTTCGCGGGGCGATCGAACACAATACCCGCTCGAACATGCCGATGTTCTTTGGGGTCCTTCCTTCTCGCGATATGTCGCCGGGATCCTTCTCTTCTCGGCTCTTCTCGGCTGACTTCCCTGGAGAGTCGGTGAGAGTGCCTTCCACTCCCCGTGTGCTGAGGGGCTTCGAGGACTTCTCTCCGCCTTCTTACGGGCGTTTCTCTGCGGCATTGGTGTGTCTGAGCGGGTATGGCTTGCATGACATTATTTTGCATCATGAAGTTGACGATTGAAGGTCGCCAACTTGTTTGCCATCTCCTTTACTTCTTCATCCCTCCTCGACATCTGTCTTTCCAGTCCGAGGTCATCCTCATTATAGTATTTGCCTCTGTCCGCTTTCTTTGATGTATCACCATCTTGTCCGACGGCTTTCTCTGCGTGATTCTGATCACGAGTTTCTTCGTTGTGGTCTCCTCCTTTAGCGTTAGAGTCGACGGGTTTTCCACTCCCAGCCGGAGCGTCGTCCCCAATCTTTTCCTTCTGCATGTTACTGGCCATCTACTCTTCTTTCGTTCCCACAAACGGCGCCAAATTGTGTGAGTGATATTCCGATCACACTGCCCTCCTTAGTAATCCAGCTGTAGAACACAGGCAGAGTAGACGGCTCCCTGTAACCTACATAGAAAGAAAAGGCTCCGGCGGTGGTTCTTCCACCCGGGGGCACTCCGACGATCAAGTCAGTATCTCTCAAAGATAACAAGTGCTAAAATCACTGCTCAAGACTACAAATTGCGTACCTTAGACCCGCTGGGGGTGCCCTTCTTTTATAGCTTAACTTTCTCCCAATCCCACTAGAAGTCTTACTTCTATGGACTCCAATTCCGGATCTACTTTGGACTCTTCAAGAGATAAGGATAAACTCCCTAAGAGTTTTACCTTTATCCATCTTGTAGTCTTTCTTCTTTCTAGGACTCCTGTCCCTTATCCGATCTTCTCGGATTCGGATATCTTCGGAGATAACCTCGGCAACCCCGAGATCACCTCGGCGTAACTATCAAGTCACGTGGCACCTCGGCTGACACTTCGGTGTCACCTCGGCCACGTGCTAGTACTCAGAAAATACTTCCCCACAGGGTGTAAATAAATATTCGTTAATAATTGAGAAATCTCGGTGTAATTAATCTATTTTTAAACTGATTGTTATTATTATTGATGTAAACCAAAGATTTTTTTTATTTGTATTTTATAAAAAGTGACAATTAACAATTGAAAGCGTATTGATTGAACGACACTGGCTTGTTTTGGAAACATCAAATTATAACAAAAAAAAAAGTTGACTACATTTAAAAAAAAAATTGTATGTATTTTTGTAAAAATAAAAAATCACTGAAAGTCAATTTCAAAATAGTGAATTTCCAAAGTCAAAAATTCAGTGAAAATAAAAAATTTCAGAAAAGATGAATAAACCAAACAACGTAATAATGTGTGTTTTCATAATTTATCACCAAAATTTTAAACTAATCACCAAGTCATTGAATCCAAACGGAACATAAGTCCCTTTGGTTTATGTTTATGATTTTGTTTGTTATGTTTACAAAAATTTGAGAATGAAACTAAATAAAAAAGCGTATGATGTCGATTTTCATTTTTAAAAATTTCCAATTGATTTGCTAAATTCATGTAATTTTTTTTTTTTGGGGCAAATTATACTAACAGTCCTTATAATTTGGAGCTCGTGTCACTTTAATCTCTAACTTTTTAATTGTGACACATCTAATTTTGAATTTTGAATCTTTTGTTCCAAATAAAGACAATTGAAGATACCATGCTCAATTTTAAGGCAAAGTCGTCAATTTAATAAAATATAAACTAATTTGACAAAAATAAATATCAAAAAAATATTTTTGAATTTTTAAAAATTATTTCTATCCACCAAAAGTAAAATTATGCAAAATTGATAAATCTTTTACACATATATTTATTTATTTTTTCAAATTAATTTTTATTATATATTTGGATAATGGTCATGTAACTGGTAAGTGTTAGGCTTTTAATGTGTAATTGATATATTTAGTATATGAAATATTTTTAGTTTTGAATTTTTGAATTCAATAGATTGGTTTAATACTGATATCAAAATTATCGTCATATTTGAGTTTTGAAAAAATAAAAACTAATTTGATGAAAATAAAAACAACTACCCATCACATAATCATTATTCAAATAAATAATAGAAATTAATTTGGCAAAAAAATAAAAATAAATATATAAAAGATTTATCAATTTTACATAATTTTATCTTTGGTGGGTAAAAATAACTTTTAAAAATTTAAAAATGTTTTTTTGACATTTAATTTTGTTAAATTAGTTTATATTTTATCAAATTAACGACTTTACCCTTGAAATTGAACAATGGTATATATTTAATTGTTCTTATTTAAAACAAGATTCAAAATTCATGATCAAATATATTATAATTAAAAAATTAAAAGCTAAAGTGACAATCCCCAAACTACAGAGACCTTTAATGTATTCTTGTTTTAAAAAATAAATTTTTACTCAATATTTTCTCCCTCACCACGTTTCGTCGCCACCCACTATTTTTCACACAACCACCACCGCCACCGATAATATTTGGCCACCTAAACCCTTAGTCACCATCATTGTCGATTTCTTTTGATTACCACTTTTAACAACAACACAATAATCCATTATTTTTTACCATTGACAATTAATTTCATCAGAAATCACTCCTGACCTAAAAGCCCAAAATTAAAAATTAAAGAGAAAGTTGAGGGACTAAACTAATACAAGATTCTCAAAATAGTGGTAAAGAGCTTTTATTTTTTATTTTTCTATTTTTTGGGTTAAAAAATTGATTAAGATATTCTTTTGCATCCGTATAGATAAAAGAGATTAGAGCGCTACTGTAAGGTCCGTGTTCATAAAAGGACGGCAATTAATACATATACACAACAACAACAACAACAACAACAACAACAAAACTTTCAACTTGATCATTTAACTTGAATTGATAGAGTATTTGGGGTTGATGGGTCTATTTTAGAGTCAATTACGGTGATTTCAATTATTTATTTTTTAAGATTTGTTAACTAAAATATGATACAAAAATTAATAAGATCAGATAACAGTAGTTATATGTTTGAATTACATATATTTTAAAAAAATAGACAACTATTATAATTTCAACAGTAGCCATTCATTTTTTACAATGCAAATGTAATTCAACCATATAGGTACTGATATCCAATTATATTTAATTTTCTGGATGAATATTTTACTTAATCAAAGCTAAAAAGTGAATGATTCATATCATTGAGGTCGACCCCAGATACTCTGTCAAGTTGAAATGGCCAATTTGAGAGAATCCATTCCCTAAGAATGTATTTGTTTGAACGGACTGGATAACGTGATATTGTAATCTATCGGACTATTAGTCCTAGAATACATTGTCCTCAGACTATTTGGTTGGACTGGATGTTTATCCTATGTTTATTTAGTCATGTGATTAGATATCTGAATTGGACTATTCTATTAAATCTTATGTTTATTTAGGATATTATGAATAAAGATAAATGTTCAAAAAACTATTTTACCTCTTTGAATTGTTTGCTAAATAATAGAAATATTAAATCTGAGTTATAAATTTTATCTAATTTTTTTACTAGAACTTTTAAAAAATTAAATAAATAGAATATTAATAAAAATTACGTAAATTTATTTTAATTTATAGTTGAGATTTTTAAATTTTATTTTACTTTACTAAGTATAAATAATTTAATAAATAAATTTTATTTTTAAAAAATATTTAATAGTAGAGGGTCAAAATGTAATTTCACTATCTAATCTCATGGGATGAGTTATCCTAGGATTTGTGGCCCACTCCTCCATGAGATAGAATAATCCAATATATTTGAGATTAATAGTCCGGTGCAAAATTTTTAAACCAAATAACGGACTATTCCATTGTAATAACTCCGACCCATAATTAACGTTAATCCATGATTTAATATATCTAATAAGTTATTGAGATCAAATCCTGAATTAATTGCATGTGTGATGTATTAATTGTACTTTTATCTGTCTCTCGTAGGAAGATCTGTTCATATTTCCATTTTTGGTTTGCGAATTGAAAGCCTTATCGGCATCCAATTCAGAAATTGACTTGATTTATGTGTTATTTGGGATTTATAGAATTTTGTGGTAGGTTTAATTGAAATTCGATTTGGAACGATTACATTAGAATAAATTAATGCCCAATTGATTAATTAATCAACAAAGTAATTAGGTCTTTAGCCAAGCCTATATAAAGCCACCTCAAGACCTCATATACACTTTTTATACTCCCATTTCCTCTTGATTAAGTTCAAACATGTAGAGAGAGAGAAACTAAGAGGAGAGTGGCTTCAACATAGGAGTTGATTGAGAATTTGGAGATTTGGCTAGGAATTTCAACCAAATAACTCTAGAAAGACCATAGTTGAGCATCTAAGGTAAGAAGTCTAACCCTTAGCTGTGTAATTGAGTTAGTTTTTGTAAGAATTCAAGTAAAGATGGTGGACTAAAATGAGAATGAGCTAGGATTAAAGAATTGTAGCTCAAATCATACATACATGTGCATATCATGAAGTTTTGAAGTTGTTTTTACAAGAATTCTCACATGCATGTTCATATCTTAGTTTTGTTCAAAGAATTCAACTTGTTTTTGAACTTAATTACTTATTTGATCATGTTTTGGAAGATTGGAATTCATGACACTACATACAAGTTATGTTATCTAAGATTCAAGTTTTGTTTACTACAATGGGCTTGATTTTGCAAAATAGTTTGTAATTCATCATTTACTATGAGTTTCTTAATGTTTTACTAAGTTTTGGTCCAAAAGGATGTGTTTTGAAGATTTTGAAATTGAGTTTTGAGCTTAGGAGCAAATCTAGAAATTCCAAAATTCTACTCCTATGCTTGAGCAAAGGAATCCATGCTCGAGCGACCAGAAGTTCGCTCGAGCGTAAAATGCATACTCCTAGAAGTTTTTTTGTTTTATAGGCCGCTCGAGCGACAAAAGTTGCACCCGAGCAAGGGCATGTCTCTCACGGTTGAGTGAGTATCGAGCAGAAAAATCAAGCAACCAGCACTTTTGCAAAAGTTTACAGACCGCTCGAGCGATAGATCTTGTGCTAGAGCGACCACTCACATTTTGCGTCTCTGCTCGAGCTTAGGAAGTTGCGGTCGAGCGAGGACCCTGTTTTCAACAAGTTTTGTTAAGTGTTTTCAAGTGCATTTTTGCATTCTCATTCCATTCTAGGCATTCCTAGGCCATGATTAAGGCACAATAATGAGGATTAAAGTAGAGACACACCAAGATAAGAAAGAACAAAGTAAATGTTTCCAGGTGTGTAATTTAGTATGTATTCATTTTGTACCTGTGTAGGTCACGCGCTGCAAGATATTTGAATTGCCTATGCTATTCGTCTATTTGGAGCCATCTGTTATTTGTGAGTAATAACTTTGTAAAGTTATGTTAGACTTTGATTATTTTCTGATGATACAACATGATTAGTTTCCTGAAATGCTATGTTTTGTGCGAATGAATGATCGTCCAAGTTTCTGAAATGTACTCGTGGCATCCATAGTATCATGTGATATTTTGCGTCCTTTTATGGGTCATCAGGTCCCTTTATGGGTCATCGAAATGCCTATACGTCGTCTCTTTATGGGTCATCGAAAACATCTCTATACACATGAGTCATCGGAATGCCTTATGACTGTCTTTTTATGGGTCATCAAAATGCCTTCACGGCTGTCCCTTTATGGGTCATCGGATTTGTTAACGCTAATGGGTGTGCCATGTAATATGATATGAAATGTATGAACTTTGAAAATGAATATGAACATGTATATGAATCTGTTTCTAATTTGAAATCTGAGTATGCATAAGACTCTGTTTCTGATATAAACTCTGATTTCTAACTCTATGATTGACATCATTCGTTAAACCCCTTTACTTTGTTATCATTCACTGGACTCCCGTTCACTATTTATATTTTATATGTAGGTGACCAAGCGCGCGACCAGGCTTAAGATGATGCCTAAAGAGTTTTGTATTTGTCAACCACCCTTTATGCCTCCCGAGGAGATTCCGGATCATGTCAAGTCCTGTGGCCATGTTTTTGTGAATATTTAAGACTTTGGTTCTTTTGTTAATTATGGACAAATTTTTGTTTATATGTACAGTACATGGAGTGACGTGTATCAACTGTATCTTTTGACGTCATACGCATCTTAATTAAAGTTTAAAAATATCTGTCTCATATATGACTTCGTAGCTCAATGGACTATGTATATTTCTGTTTATTGCTTCCGCAACCCGTAATTTCATGTTATTTTGTTAAGAGGCCTTCGGTAATCCAAAGGTTACTGGCTGGTTATGACGCTAAACCTATAGGGGCGGGTTTCGGTCATGACATCTATCCACTAGATATTAATCATATCCTATGGCTCAATCCCACCAAACAAACATGCTCTAAAAATAAAAGTAAAGTTTATAAAAAATACAATAAATTTTACAATTTGATATAATTATATTACTTTATTTTTTAGTAAGATTTAAGAACCAAAATTAATGTAGAAATCATAAAAATAAAAAGATAAAATATGTATTTCAGTGTAAAAGAGATGATAATAATATAATTTTTGCATTCATATAACTAACGAATTATTGATGAAAAATGAGCTAAAATTATGTGAATTAAAACCTTACATAATCTCCATGTAATTATGGCAAAATTGTAAACTTTACTGTTATAGTGGTTCCGATTTAGACCCGACCCATTTATTACTTTTGAATTTGGGAATGCATGTTCTTAATTGTTGTTCGTGTCATTTTCATCTTGTTGTTAGTTGAGTTTGGTTGTTTAGGTATAGCGATCCTAGTTTTGACCCGACTTTTGTGATGTTCCGAACTCGGGTTCAGTGACTTTGTATTGTTGTGTATCTCCTTCTTCCCTTGTATACCTTTGAAATTGGTCTTTGGGTGGTTATGGGTGTGTTTGGAACAGGTGGGTTGCTTAGTTTTCAAATCTTGTGTTCCCTAGATTTTTGGTCTTCCGCTCGAGTGGTTATTATTGCGCTCGAGCGGGATATGTAAATTTTGGTCCTTTGCTCGAGCGGTCTTTCTTGCCCTCGAATGAGAGTTGCAAATCTTAAGTACTTTACACGTCTGCAAAAGTGCTGGAGGAGTGTCATTCACGCTTGAGCGGCGTTTCCTACGCTTGAGCGGGTAGGCGCTCGAGCGTCCTTTCTTGAGCTCGAGCGGTTGGTCTGTTGTTTGCAAAAGTTTTGGAGGTGTGTGTTCTACGCTCGAGCGGGCCTCTTCTTGCGCTCGAGTAAAACAAAAGTTTGTGTCTAACACTCGAGCGGATTGCGCGTATATCAGATCACGAAAAGAATTTTTTACATCACTTTTTCATATCTTTTCACCCAAAATCCTAAAGTTGAGAGTTTCTCTTTTTAAAACTCGCATTCTCTCTGCATTTTGATATAGATCCTTTTATCTCTACACTCTTGTGCCTTCTTTAAAAAGGTAGAACTCTTCAAATGCTTTACTTTGATCCGAGTAGAAGTTGGTTTCGTTACTTTTGAAGTTCTAACCTTGCTTGGCTCGTCTTCTTTCTTTGAGGTGGGGACATTTTACACCTTAATATGATTTTTAACCTAGGCAATTATTGTTTTGTATAAATGGTGGGATTTGGGAGGATTTGAGTAAAGTTAGGGTTTAAATTCAAATTGAAAGAGGGGTTTTCCATGTTGTTTTTACAAAATGACTATGGGGCTTGTATATGAGATTTTCTAGTGTTAAAATGTTGAAATTTAGCCGTTGGGTTGATATTTGAAAAAGGGGGAAATTTGCCCTAATTTGAGTTGGATAACCAAATTGTATAAATAATGAAATTGATATGGGAAATGTGAAATTGGAAGGATATATGAATGAATAGTGTAGTTAGATTTGTTAAATCACTCACCTATGGAAATTTGATAAATTATCTACTTAAAAGATTGTGTATCTGTCTAGAAATATCTGTTTTGGGCTATTGGTTGAGGATAGCTATGATTGTTGTAGAAATTGCATGAGCATTAGGTAAATTGAAACTCATCATTTAAATTGTGTCATTGAATAATATGACGGTAAGATTGAGACATTGAATATGTGTTGTAGATTGTCATTGTATATGACGATATTTTAATACATTGTAGATGTATAATTGTTTGGGAGAAGAAAATTGATGTACTCCACTGTTTGGGAGGAGATAAGGAATGGACTTCATTTAAAATTTAGTTGGCTAGAGTGTTCAGGGTGAAAGTCCTAAAATCTTGTATATATATGGGTGCTGGTTCCCTCGGACAAGAGTTTCATAAAATGGCAAAATAGAAGTGTTGGAGTGATGAATGTATTAAATTGTGAACCATTAAGTTGTAGTCTCATTTTGGTTGATTGGATAATAATGAACTTGATTAATGGATTAACCCAAAATCAATGAATGGAAATGGATTGAGATATGGTCATCTTTATTGAATGGTTAAAGAAAGAATGTAAGTTGATTATGATTATGAAACATGTATTTGACACTTATATCTTAGTTAAACCTCATATACTGTGTTAGTTTATCTTTACTGGGCTTTGGCTCACCTTACTTGGGAAAACATTTTTAGATACTGGTGACATGCCACCTCCAAGGACATAGCTTGGAAGGATTAAGGATTGAAGACTCTATTTTTGTTATATTTGTGCTTAAATGTTATTCAAGCCAAGGGCTTAACTTGTATAGAGCTTAGAACTCTTTCTTTGGTTGTAACCGAGTGATATCTTGAAAAGATATAAGCCCATAGGACATTTATTTTGTTATCATTAATTTGAACTACATACTGTAGATTCAGAATGATTGTTTATGAATGTATAATGCATGTAATTCCCTTTTGTAATAAAAACTCTGATGAATGAAGTAGATCATTTTGTTATGTTCATAGATCTTATGGAATGGATTGTTATATTATATTTTAGGGTGTTACATTAAGAGTTATTGTTGCGTTTGGAACAGATTGGGGGTTAGTTTTTTAAAGAGTTGTTGTCCAGTTTTATTCTTGTTCGCTCGAGCAGTCTTTCTTACACTCAAGCGGTTTTTTACCGTTTGCAAAACTTCTAGAAGTAAAGTATCTTCGTTCGAGCGGTATTTCTTGTGCTCAAACGGTCTTTTACAGGTCTGAGCTTTTGGGAAAGGGTCATTATGCACTCGAGCTGTGTTTTTGGTCGCTCGAGCAATGTCATTTATTGTGTTTGACGCTCGAGCGGTGTATTGGTCGCTCAAGTGGTTTACGTGTATATCAATTCGGGAAAAGGGTTTTTGAATTTCATTTGCTCTCTTTCTCTAAAACATTTCAAAACCCTAGTTATTCTCTCTCTCTCTCTCTCTCTCTAGTTCTTGCTTAAAACCTCAAATACACCATCACCCATTGATTTCTCCACTATATCACTTTGAAGATAAAGGTAGAGCTCGTATAAAGTTTCATGCTAATCAGAGAGAATCTCGTTTTCAACTCCGCCAAACTTCAAATTTTGCTTTCTCTGTCTTCTAAATCTTGAGGTAGAGATTTTTTCAACCTTTTGTATGATTTTTACCCTAGTTATTTGTTCATTGAAAGAATCTAATGATTTTGAAATTTTGAATTAGACTTAGGGTTGGTTTTGAAATGTAAAAGAAGGATTTTTAAATGGGTTCTCAAGAAAAGTTGTAAGGATATGTTTATGATTGAGATAAGTTCAAATGGTGGATTTTTATACTTAAAATTTGATTTTGAAAGTAAAATGGGGTTTTTGTTTTAAAATTATAGATATTTGGTTTGTGGAAAGAAAAGGGAAAAGATGTTGGGTTTTGAAAGAATAAAACTAACGTATATGTTAATGATGACGGTAGAGTTGGATATGTAATATCACTCCTATCTTAAAAATGATGAGATTATATTTTTTGTTGGAAATTATCTATTGAATAGAAATATCTGTTTTGGGCTATTGATTAAGGATACTTTTGATTGTTGTAGAAATTGCATAAGGATTAGGTCAATTAAAACTAATTACTCATACATCTTGCATTGTGCATTGTTTCATACTTAAAAATTGAAAATGTATTGTTTTGAGAAAAATGAGTAAATACCTTGGTAAATCTGATTAAGAGGTGTATGTCACGACCCAAACCCGCCCTTATAGGTTTAGTATCATAACCGGCCAGTAATCCTGGGATTACCGAAGGCCTCTAAATAGATTAAACAAAATTAAAGGGTTGGTAGAAGCAAATATCGGAATATGATGTCTATAGGATTGTATAGACATACATGAGACAGAAAATTCAAAACTTAATTTACATTATTGTGATGCAATATCATATACAGATAAACCAAAATAGGTCTTAGCCCGATACACAAACAAAATAGAATCTGATTTAGACTTAACAAAAGAAATGCAAAAAGGTTTTAAACCTTGTTCACAAAAACTTGACCACTTCAAAACAAAAACCTCCTCGGGAGGCACAGTGATTGGCTGACTAAAGGAATCTCCAGGTAATCATCACTGAGCTTGGTAACGCACTTGATCACCTACATACATAAATAATACGGTGAGTTGGAGCCCAATGAATAATAACGGAGTAAAGGGTTTTAATGAATGATGTCCATAACAAATTCACGAATCAGAATTCAAATTCAAAAACAAGGTCATATTCATAATCGTAATCATATTCATTTTCACATTCAAAATTCACATATGATCAGATATGGTACATCCTTTAGCGTTAACAAATCTGATGACCCATAATTATATAGGGCATAGTTCTGATGACTTATGTGTATAGAGACATTCATAGCTGATGATCCATAAAAATACCTGATGACCTGTAAAAGGACTTGATGACCCATAAAGAGACCTGATGACCCATAAAGAGACCTGATGATCCAAGAAGGGATGTAAGATATCACATGATGTTAAGAATGCTACGAATACATTTTAGAAATTCGGACGATCATTAATTGAATCATAAGATAGCATTTCAAAAAACAAATCATATCATATTATTCAAAAAAATACTTACAGTTAAACATAGCTTTACAGAGTTGTTACTCATAGATAGCTCCCATAGCAGAACAGATAGAGTAGACAGATCAGACAGTCTACGGCGCGTGACCTACACAAACACCTAATGGATACACATTGAAACACACGTTCGGAAAACACTTTAACATATTTCTTTTCTATCTTGGTGTGTTTCTTATCCTTATCCTCATTGTTATGTCTTAATTAGGGCTTAGGAATGCCTAAGATGCAATGAGGATGCCAAAATGTAATTTGAAACACTTAGTCAAATTTGCTGAAAATAGGACCTTTGCTCAAACGCAACTTTGGTTGCTTGAGCGGTTTGCAAAACTCTGCAAAAATGCTGGTTGCTTGATTTTTACGCTCAATGGTCGCTCGACAGTTGTTCGAGCCAAAGACTGAGGAAAAGTGGATTCGTTCGTGCGCACACTTTGCTGCTCGAGCCACCATGTCATTGTCTGCAAAACTTCTGGGAGCTTGAATTTTTACGCTCGAGCTAAACTTCCTTTGATTGAGCTAAGGTTCAAAAATAAGAGTAGTCGCTCGAGCGTAACTTGTTCCGATCGAGCTAACCCCCAAAATCTGCAATAGTACTAGGAGCTCGTATTATTCGCTCTAGCTCAAACTCCACTGCTCGAGTGAAGCCTGCGAATTCTGAAATTTCCAGATTGCACTCCAAGTTGCAAAACTTGATTTCAAAGCACCAAAACACATCCTTTTGGGCCAAAACTTGAGAAGACACTTGTAAACTTGTAAAACATTATGAATTAAAGATCATTTCGCAAAATCAAGCCCAAAAATATACCAACTTTTTTGGAATCAACTTGGAACTCACATGAATCAACATGCATGAATTAACATGATCTCATTTCTTCTAAAACATGATCAATTGAGATAAAATGTCATGAAATGTGATGAACTTTTAAAACCCAACTAGAACTAGTATATGCATATGAGAATTGGTTGAAATTCAAACTCACAGTGAGATGAAAATGCATGCATGCATGATGTGATCTTCTTTCCTACTTCAATAACTCAATTCTTGCATTGATCAACTTAATTATTTCGGAATTCATGTGTTAAGTGACTCAATGACTCAACTAAAAGCTTGAATCCTTACCTAGACTTTTCGATTAGGCTCTAGATTGCTATGTCTTTGCGTTAGCAAGCCAATTCTCCAACTATATTTCCAAATTCTTCTTTTCTCCCTTAGATTTCACTCTTTTCTTCAATCTCTTTCTCTCTCTCTTTCACGGTTGTGTGCTCAAAGATGATGAAGAAGATGTGTAGAATGTTGTAGGTTGGGTTAAGAGTGGCCTTATATAGGTTTAATTAGGTTGTCTTAATTAACTTGAGTTAAGGGTAGTCAATTAGGATTATCTTATTCTAATTAATTGGGTCCGAATTGAATTTCAATTAAACCTACCATAAAATTCTAAATAACACATAAACGAAGTCAATTTCATGTTCGGAAGTCGATAAGGCCTTCAATTCACATAAGGAAACAAAATCACAAATAGAAATTCCTAGGACTAACAAATATAAACACAATTAACACATAACATATACAATTAACTCAGAATTTCCACTTAAGTACTTATTAGGCATTCTTAATCATAGTTTATTAGCTAATCGCAAGTTGGGGTTATTACAGTGTGGTTGTGGTTATTATGTTGGCCTGTGTGCCCTTGGTGAAAGTCCAGAAATTCACGTGGTTAGGTGTCGATCCTTCCGATTAGTACCGGTAAAATGGCTTTGGTAGTGCTTGTATAGCTTACTAGTAGACATATACCTAGAAATTCTTGATGCTTTGTATCCACTGCCCTTTTTTTTATAATATAAAAGGTTATTTTCATGAATTGATATATAATTTGGCATTGTATTGTTTTGAGATAGAAATGTAAAACGTTTGACAAATGGCATACATATGCATCCACCTTATGATTTCGTTAAGATTCATATATTGTGTTAAAATATCTCTACTGGATTTTAGTTCACCCTATGTGGAAAACAACTTTCAGGTACTGATGATATGCCTCTACCAAGAACATGCCATGGGAGGACTTGGAGCCAAGTGTTTCATTTTGCTTATTTGATGTAATTATTTTTGTACAAGCCTTGAGTTTTAATTGTATTGAGTTGAACTCATTTCGTTATACCCAAGCATTGACTTGGATAGATATAGCCATTAGGGTTTAAAATTACTTTATTCTCCTTTTATTTTAATTCATGTATACATGTTATATGTTATAGATTCAGGATCTATAATTTATGAATATATACAGGCATATGTCATATTTTGTATGATTAAAGATTATGAATGGAATATTAAATATGATGTTATTGATCAATTGTAAAGAATGTTATGAGATGGGTTATTATTATTATTTCAGGGCGTTACAACTTTATTATTCAAAACTCAAAAGAGATCAGTATAATTTACCTAAAAAAACCAAGAAAGAGATGGAGAAAGATACAATTTAAAGCATATCAAGTTGAAAATCCATATTTCCCTATGCTCCATTTGTTTAGAAATGAACGAATGATAGAAAATAAAAATGGTAGAAAGTAAAGTGAAAGAAAGGAAAAAGAAATAAGAATTTATTTTCTTGCATGCATTTGAATAGATGAAAAATTTTGTAAAAAAATGATGGGAAAAAAACATAATCACTACATAATAGGAAGTTGTGGAAAAAACATGGGCAAAGAGAAAGGGAAAAAAAAAAAAAAAAAAGAACTTGTCAAGATTTGTAGGAAAAAATAAAATTTTGTGTATATTTTACAAAAAATTGTTAGCCTAACTAACAAATTAATTCGAGTTGTATAGGAAACTTTTGTTTCCATTACTTTGTAGGATTCTCTATTTAAATAAACACATAAAAAAAATTATTTTCTTTTTCTTTTTCTTTTTTGTATTGTCAATCTAACCAAATTGAACCCAATGAAAAAAAGAAAAGAAAAAAGAGTTGAAGTCCGTATTTATGCTAGTATTTGTTTGATCCATTTAATGTTATATTAATAAATTTCATTGAAGATAGAGGTTGTTAAATACGTTTCAATGTCATAAAATTAGTTTTTAGGTGATGATAATGTTACAACTATGTTTCAATGTTCAAACAAATATATAGAGAAAAAGAGAACGAAAGAAAGAAAATAAAAGTGACAATGTGAAGATAAATAGTGTGAAACCAATAAATGTATTTTTGGAAATAACATCACCCTTTGTTGTTACTTAAATTTGACAATTTGTTTAATAATAATGCTATATATACTAATTGGTATACCAATTAGTGTACTAACAGATAATAGTTTTTAGAGATTTTGAATCTTTATAATTTATATAATGGGTGAGATTATAGTTTTTATATAACAATGTCATAACTATGTTGGTATACTAATTAGTATACCAATTGCTACATGCAGTATCACCGTTTGTTTAAATATGTTTTATTTGAAGTAAAAATAGATAGACATATGCAAAATGACAAATTTGTCCTTATACGAGTTGGAAGAATATAACTTTTAAAGTTTAGTTATTTGTTTGAATGTTGAATGTCATAACTTTAGAAAAAATGAAATTTTGTGTAACAAACTTCTTAATCTCAGTAATATACTAGTAAAATATTAAGCCTGAAGTCCACGTTACTATTTTAGGTAGTTTTTATTTTTTTAAATATACACTCCAACAATGCTATCTATTTTAACAATTTTCTTTTAATTAACTTTCATTGAAGCTTCCAATTTCATTCATTTTGTCAAAGGAGAGGCGCAAACGCACACAAAAATAATAATAATTAGCCTAAGAATTTGAGAAATTGAAAATATCAATTCAAGTTAGAAAGTGGAAAGAATTTTTTTAATAATTTAATTATAAGAAATTTGAAAATAAATTGTTTGCTTATTATGGCCTCCTTTCCTTTGGCACTCAATTATCAGTTAACATATTAATTTTTTTGGGATAAATTACAAATACATATCTGATATTTGATTAAAATATGAATCATCTCCTATAATTTTGGAAATTGCATTCCAGCCCTTGAGGTTTCTAATTTTGTAACAAATTACACCTTTTATTAATAAATTATGAAGCTAATTAACAGTTTTTAATGATATTAGAAATATGTTTCAATTAATAATTTAGGTAATTTTATTATTGTATCAGAGAGCAATTATGAATTTCGTTTTTTTAGTTAATTCTGTTAAATAAAAAATTCTGATAAGGGGCACTACTACAAAATCATAAATAGGTCATACTTTTTTTGTGTGATGTATGTTATTTAATCACGCTTTTTAAGTTTTATCAAAGTGAAATTTGGGAGTGTAATTAAAAATGGTCATTTTTAATCACACATTTTGAGTGTCATTAAAAGTTGATTCCATCACACTTTTCGCATGTGATAATAAATATTTAGATCACATCTTTTAAGTGTGATTAATAGCATTTAGATCACATTTTTTAAGTGTGATTAATAACATTTAGATCACATCTTTTAAGTGTGATTAATAACTAATAAAACCTGTGACAATAAACATTTGATCAAAGATTTTAAGTGTGATTAATATCTAATAAAACATGTGATTAATAATCACACGCTTTATGCATTTCTCATCATAGTTAATACGTGTGATAAAAAATGGGTTCAACATATTTGAAGAATAATCAATATTATTTTTGTACGCGCTTTGAAGAATGTAATACACACTACATACTATACTTTGAATCACAACCACATATTGAATGAAATAACGTCATATATTTCATAAATGAAAATTAAATGTTCAAAAGTATTAATGAAAAAACTTGAAAAACTAAGTTATTGAATTCTTTGACCATATTTTGCATCTCTCTAAGAAATTTCTAACCTGAAAAACGAAAACACAAATTAATTTAGAAACCGCTAGAAGCATATGAATAAACTAATTATTTGTAGAGACTGTTCTAGTCTTACAAAAGATAAAGTTGGACATTTTCTCATCACACTGACTCTTCGTCTCCTGCATCAATGGAAAAAGAATAACTGCTTTAATTGTTACTAGTTTAAATGTTTAGATTACCATATAGATATGACATATACATAGAATCAGTAAATTCAAAATGAAAATCATAAATGCATGCCTAGATATTTTAAAGTCATAAAACCAAATATACATAGAATCAACAAATCCAAAATGAAATCTTGAAGTGATTATGTATTCCTCACCAACTCAAGAAATTGTTTATTAGCAATTTAAAGAACGAAAGTTATATCATACTTACATGTTGGATTTCAACTCATATTCTTTAGGACGAAATTAATCCATTCAACTCTTACTTCATCAAGTTCGATTTCCATGTAAGTATTTTTTCTATTAAACTGCAAGAGGTTATTTAGAAGCAATTAGATAATGAAGAAGATGTACAAGTATCATGAGTATAATATAGTAATAAAAGTTAGAATTTATCTCACATTTTGTTTTCTTAGGATGCTTTGATCTTTAATGAGGTCTTTCATAGACCTCATTAAATAAAACCCACATTCCACGTTTGTAGGTTATTGTGGGGATTACATGAAAGCATTTTCATTATTATTAGAAACTACATATAAATGTTATGATCAAGCTGAACAACCATTAGCATAAATATAAGTATGATAAAATTAGAGAAAATAATATTGATTACCTGAACTACTTTCCAAACTGGATTGGTCATTCTCCTCTTTTGGATAGTTTCACAAATTTTCAAAGCACTTTACAAAAGAAATTTTAAAAGTCAAAATATTTTTAGAGTAACTCAAATTGCTTAAAAATGTACGAATCAGCCAAACTTACATGTTTATTACAATTTCAAGGGTTGTGTTTATTTTAGAATTAATCAGATCAAGCAAGTACACAATCATTAATGTTAGATCAATGACTAACAATATCCAATGGTACCTACAATTGAACAAGTCACACAAGTATAAGCTTACTAAGTTTAATATCCTTTGAACACATGAAATAAATAGTTTTAGATAATTACCCAATATTATAAGGAATTAAAATCATTTGTTCTAGCATAGGCTCCTTTAATCTTCTTGCAAGAAACACTAATTTTGATTTCTTCCCAGCCATGATTTTTCCACTAACGACACAAGGGTTAACAAATACAAATTGTTTCCTCCAATTGGAAGCCTTTAACACCTGATGAAGATGACTAATAAAAGAAACAAATGTTAGTTAAATTTGTAATTCATAAAATCTGTAGAAATAGCTATTGATGTAGCAAATTCTCCTTACCTTACATACAACATGATACATGTAACAGATAATTCTTTTACATGACATATGTACTCTATGTCTACTCTTTGAAGTTGGATATTGATCTCCTCTCCAAATATGTCTTTCTCTAGTGGAATGTTTATGGCTTCATCATACTTGTGTGGACTCGTCTTTTTCTCGCGCCCGCCTTTCAGAAAGGATTGAAATGAAAAGGCCTCACAGTTAGGACTCCCGCAGTTCTGAATCTAGTCTCACAAGTGCAATGTGAAACTGATAAACACCAAAGAGTTCAAATCCGGCTAATCTTTTGGAAAATCGATTTTAAATTAAATAATGTCAAAATTGGACTGTTTTGCCAAATACAGAGTCGCCACCTAAATATTTTATTTTGGAGAAATTTAGGAAACCCTGACTCGTGCCGAAGGCCACGTGTCCGTCATCACCAAAGTTGCCTCGGCTCGGGAACTTGGGTACAAGGGGGGAAGGTTATGAAATGAGCATCCCTGTCCCATCGAAGATCGGCCTCTACTAATCATGATATGCACTTTTATAAACATTAGGTGTTTTTATTCCGGTTATTAGACTAGCTTTGCTATGTGACGCACACAAGCAAGTATAGACTAGTCGCAAGACTTGGACCAATTCAACTCATGTTTGTTTGCGAAAATGGTTTGAATTTGCCACCCTCAAGTGGGCTTAAAAGATGCGAATTTATCACCTCAAGTGGGCTTAAAACATGATTTGCGACAACAAAGTGGGCGTAAAATGAACATTCATTGAATCGTTCCAATTCAAACAACAAGCCTTCATCTACAGACATTCATGCAGTTTAGCAAGTAAGCATATAACCTCATGGCAAGCATGCTAATCATGACAATATGGCAGTCACACTCATGCAAGTATGCTAAAGCATAAAGACTTACCGAGTACTCCAAGCCAAAACAAAAACTAGTTAGAAAAATGCATGATCCTAATTATGCAAGATGCGTAATGCAACACATGCGATAATGCAATTAATAGGCTCGGCTACTAATATGGTATATGGATCGATTTGAACAACATGCGATTAAACACGTATTCAAAGAAGTATTGAAATTGCAATGCAGTTTAAATGATACGCCGAGCCTCGGTGCATGCAAGACAAAATGAATGGATGCAACCATGCGATATGCTAATTGAAACATGACCATAATCTAACCATCAAAAGTGATTAAATAAAAGGGAGAAAGACATGGGGTTGGAAAAACATACACACACGCACGCACACTTATTACAACATTATGCCCTCGCGAATGAGGGTTCGAATGAATAAGCTAACTAACTAGTTATGCTAATTGAGCTAACTAATTATTACAATACAAAATTTAACTAACTATTCTGAGCTAATTAAATATTACAAACCAATTTAGCTAAATACTTAACTAACTAATTACAAAGCAACTAGTCTAATTAATTACAACATAAAGTAATTAACTAACTATTCTACTTAAATAATTACAACGTTTTCATGAATTAGCTGCCACGAATTAATTAAGCAAATATTACAACATAATTCATTATACTAATGAATCAATTAAAGCAATCAAAAGAATTCGATATGAGCACCAAGGAAGATGGATGGAGGTTGCATACGCATTGCTCGAAGTCGCTCGTCGCCCCAGATCGCCTCTGCTTTCACCTTCACCATCGCCTGTTCAGAAATCGCACTGGCCACATACCAAGGGCTGGCCGTGCATTACTGATGGCCGACCGGGCCCATAGAGGGCCGGTCGTGCGTTGATTTGGTGCAAACTCTATTTTTGTTCTCTGAGGTGAAATCGGTGCAGACAGAGCATTTTCAAGCTCTGTTTGTCCTTCATTCCTTCTCTGTCATAGAAAAGCCTCAAGAGAAGGTTAGGATTGATTCCAAAATCATCAATGAGAGATGTAATCGCTTAGTGATCTCGAATATAATTTTGGAACAAAAATCAATGAATGCAATGCAAATGGACCACCCCTCCCATTTTGTCATGGAATGAACTCAAAAAGATGAAGTTGAGATACTTCAAGGACATCAAAAACACCATGAACTGATGCTTTATGACCCTTGACACATGAAACTTGGCATAACATCCGGCCAAGTTCAAGCTATTCAAGCCATTTTCTTTAAGTGTATTGATTCAAATTTCAAACCAATTGTGTTAGGCCTAGCCATTCATTAATCAATTTGTCCAAATATGATGTTTAAAGTCCTCTAACCGAGAAGTGATGTCAAATAAGAGGTCCCTCTAAAACATGAAAAAGAGACTACATCGTTGATGATGAATCTTCGAAGAGATTAAGCCATTAAGTGTAGGTCTCCTTTACATGCATTGAATTACCTCGATTGGTTGAAATCATTCTCATGAATGAAAGATATGGATTCATTGATTGATTAGTGAATTTCAGCCTCAAAGCATGTGAAATGAACCAAGAAAGCATGTTAAGCAAAAGGTATGTTAACTATGTAACCTCAAGGGTGTCTAACAAGGTGTGAACCAAATGGAAAGGCTTAGATAACCTCAAAAAAGTCCCAAATACATGCAAATCAGAGATAAAAACATGCATGAAAAGAGGGCAAAAAGCTAGGCAACAAAGATAAGAATTGAAGGCTAAATAACAAGAATAAGGAGGGGTAGCTAATCCCTTCATTTTTGGAGCTTCAAAGTATGATTTTCAGCCCTCTTAAAACCTCTGAAAATTAGTTTGAATACTAAAGAAAGAGAGTGAAAAGGAGAAGAGTTTAGGTTATGAAATAAAGGTGTAGAAAGAGCAAGCTCTTTCTACCCTTTTGGTAACCCTTCAAACTCAACTCCAACACTTCAAACAAGCTCAAAAACAACCAAAACAGCAAGAATGATGGAGTAAAGAACAAAAATGAAAGCAAGGAAAGAGAAAGCAGGCTTATACCTTTCAAGAAGCAAGCTTGCTCTTAAAGTTTCCAACTCAATTTCAATGCACTCTCAAGCTTGAATTACACTTTCTCAAGATCAACCCAGGCTTTAGGATGATCAAACAAGGTTGTATAGGGTATGTAGTGGTGGTATAAGCAAACTAGGTTAGCTCAAAGGATGTCTTGCAATAGAAGAAGGAGGAGTCAAGGCTCTCAAGGTGTATATCTCTTTTTCAGATAATTGTTCAACCCTCAAAACAATCCCACAGCTTTGGTTTTATAGAATTCGAGTTGAAAAGGTGACAAATATTTTCAAAAATGGACGGCTGGCGGCCTCCAACCCAGAACAGTGTTTATCGCCATTGAAGGTCAGCCGACCATTAATAGCCACGGCCGGCCATCACCAATGCACGGCCGGGCCTTGATGGCCTCCCCTATTTTTTTGGTTCAAACTCAGCTCAATGTGAGAAATGGTCCAGAAATGAGACCCAAGGATTCAAACAAGGTAAATGTTGAAGATGTGAAGCTATTTCAAAAGCCTGATTGATTTCGAATTGCTGCGAATTCGTAATTTAACTTTCATCATTGAGTGCACTGAATCAAGCGTCTAAGTCTTGTGGGCAGTCAAAAGTGGGGTGTCTACAACTTGATATGCTCAACTAATGAAATAAAATATTGAATAGACTCTTGATATTTTCCACATTCAACATTAATTGAAGCTCCCTAAGTTTAAAATTTTCAAAATAAACAAAATAAGTCAACTTTAATTTTAAGAAAGTGTAATAAAGTTTCTAAGTTTGAATATTTTACCTCATCACCGACCAATACAAGATTTTTGGGCCAAGCAACAAAAAATCCCACTAGCATCTCATCTGGGATAGGTATAGGAAGAGAGGCATCTTTTTGAATAACAACTTGAATACACACATGTACATTGGATTCTTCTAATGGCACCGTCTAAATGGCTTCATTGAGTTCAATTCTCTTATACACTGTATCATGAGCAACAATATTTTCAATGGAACCTACCGCGAGTTTATACAGTTTGCCCTATAACACACAAAGTTAACAATGGAACTTCTAAGAATATCACTAATGGTATTAGAAATTATAACAACATCAATATATAAAAACTGTACACCTTTCTCTTATTTTGTTTAGGATCTTGAGGTGGAATGTCGTCCTTAGTTCTCACCCTATTTTCTGCTAAGATAGAATCATGCTGAAAATTGCCTCTACCACCACTTTTCAACGTGTTTGAACATTTGCTCTATAATAAACACATAGATAACAACCAAAGTACTAATAAAATCACTAACAGTATTAGAAAATATAATAACTTTAGGTGTTCTAAATGCTATACACCTTTATGATCTTTTGGGTAGGAGCTTGGGGTGGAATGACATCCTTAGTTCTCACTCTGTTTTCTGTTGGGAGAAAATCAGATTGAAAATTTCCTTCATAACCACTTCTGAAGGTGTTTGAACTAACATGTTAAGATTGTGGTGTATGTGGTGTTTGTTATTCTACTACACTAAGTCTAACTTGCAATTGTACCACCACTATCTTAAGATCATTATATTTATTTTCCCAATATGATTGATTCCCACGTCTAGGCAAGTGAAAGTAGGTGCTAGGTGTGACAAAATTTCCTACACTGCTTACTCGACCAGAAGATTCAGGAGTGCCCAATGCCATAGTAAAAATGTCATTGCATCCTTCAGTCGTTAAACTCCCATCACTTTTTTGTTTGGTCAAATCATCCTACAATATTACATTACTATATAAGAAAGATGAACAGTTGAGGTAACATAAAATAAATGCAATCAGTACACACAAATATTTTACAATTCTTGTAGCTTGTTCCATAATTGTCTTGTCATCATATTCTTCATTTTTATTTTGACGAGCCTTTTTCCATAGAACGCTTCTGTCCAAATCTTCAATAGATCCAGTCATACGTTTCTATTAATCAAACATACATCAATTTTTAAAAATAATCATATCAAGATTGTTATTAAATTATAAAATTTACAACCACTTACATAGTCTTCTTCAAAGCGAGCATAGCCCTTTCGACTGATTCTATGGCTATTCGTAGTTTGACTTCGTCTCCATTTCTGAACCTGACTCAAAATCTTTAAAAATGCAACACATAAAGTTAATCCAAATGTACAGCATTTAATATTGATATTTTAAATAGCTAAAGTTTGATTATTTTTACCTCAAACTCTTTCGATAATCACCTTCCAAGAAATGAGTCCCAATGTCTTTGCTCAACGAATCCATAAATTGCTGGTGGTTTTGATATGATCTCAGGATTTGACTTGTTTTCATGTATGTGCTTGCTAAGTTCTTTCTTCAATGTCCTTCATTTTGAACAAATTGAAAATAACACTTTTTTCTTACTTCTTTTATCCACTTTGTATGTTAACTGAGTAGTCAAAAAATATAATATTATAAAATTCAAATTTTGAGTGCGCTTAAATACATGTTTATTAGTCTTACTTATCTTCACACAACACCATAATTTTTCTTTCAGTTCACTTGGCACCTAAAACCAGTCTTTATAGCATATCGGAACCATTGTGCAAGCCAACACCCCATGACAGTTTGAACATTTGATTGAATTGTTTCCAATCAGTTGAACATTCTCATTATACTCAAGGCTTTTCGTACAACAGAACTCCTATCCTTTATGACATCTGGTAATGTTGTCGAACCTCTGCCTTTTCTTTTATTAGATTTTGTTCTGTTATTGGTAACCATGCATCCCCTCTATTAGTAGGCAGGACATGAGAAGTATCCATCCTGTGAATAAAATAATTTTTTTATTTTTAAAAAAAATGTCAAATTGTTTGACGATTAAATATAAGTACATTAAGAAAATGAATATAAATCAAACATTTTAACATGAAAATACAACACTGAGACATACACTCTTACAAAGACATCTTTTTTCATCATGGATTATCGAGCCAAGTTCCCTTACAATCTCCTCGCATGTAAGATGACATAGAATTATCAACCACATCTAATGATTCAACTTCTGGCAAAACTTTTGTAAAGCCATGATGCTCTATACAAAAATCATTGAACTCATCATCCTTTTCACAAGAATATTGTTTTTGAGGAGGTTCTAGTACAACTGACCATCTCAGATCAAGTTGATCTTGTACATAAAAAACTTGCTTAGTTTGGGAAGCCAAAATGAAGGGACCGTCTTCATGGCTTATCCTCCCTAGCTTAACTAATGTGAGACCCAACTCATCTACTCTAATTCCCTTTGTGTTGTCAACCCAATCACACTTAAATACTGGAATCTTGAACATATTGTAATCAAGTTGCCATATCTCAGTAATAACTCTATAGTAACTCATATTCGTAAACACTAGGTTTTTATCCTTGTAACCGTAATATTATGACTACTATAAAATACAGATATCAAAATACAATAAAAAAAGAGATACAAAAATAAAGAAAAAAAAAAAGAAAAAAAAAAATCGCTTAGACAACTTGAAGAACCTCTTGAAATAGTGAGGCACAAAAAGACCTTAAATGAACTTGCTGAACGCCACGCTGAAGCGGTCTCATAACCTACTCTAACAAAATATACATATATGTGAGCTAAAACAGAGAATAAATGTGAAAGTAAAAGTTAGAAAGAATGAAAGAAAATTCATTGAAAAATAGATTGAAATCGTATATTTATAAGAATATACATATATTTCGAAAACATCCAATAGCAGCATAATCATGACACAGACAAGAGCAATAGCGAGAAAAAAAAATTTATGTGATGGCCAGCGATGGTGGTTCATATCGAGAATGAGGTAAGATCCAAGGAGAATAATAGTACAATAATAATAGAAATATTAATATGCTACCAATAATAAAAAAATTGACATTTAAACAACAAACAATCAAAATGGACACGAATTCATTTTGTAAAAGGAATCATTTCAAATCGATACATCACGAAAATAGAACATATCAACAACAACACATATCTTTACAACATTGTTACTCACAGAGGCACTGCCATTGAGTTGCTTAAGCATAACGGAGTTACGCCTACAAGCATACAGTTACATACGAACAAAATTCGGTTATAAAATATAAATCCTAATTTTCTCCTAACCTGGTTCTACCTCAATATCCTTATCATAAGATGCCTTAAATATGCCTAAGGAATGCCTGGGATGGAAAAAGATAGGATACTTCATACACTTTAAAAAATTTTCAAAAAAATTTAAACAAGAGTGATGCCTTCGAAAACTTTTTCAACCAGCGGCGGATGCAAACCGAAAAAAGGGAAAATGGTAAAAAATATAAAAAACAAACAAAATTCATCAAAATAAATTCTAACGAGATTAGCTCGCTCGCCCGCCAGCTCCTGATTCAGTGTGTTCGGAAACTTTCAGCCATTTTTCATAGAACCTATTTTCATCGTGGATATGCATTTTCCGCTTTCGGCTCTTTTACTTGAACCGCTTGGCTAGGTCAAGCGCTCAAGCGTGACGCTCTTCTACTCGAATTTAACTCCAAAAGTGGTCAAATATTCAAATGAACGATTTCAAGCTCAAAATCAACTTTCGGCGGCAAAAATTTCTCCTCTATCCTTAAAAAAAAACTTCAAACTTGTAAACTCAACTCATAGTATAACATCAGATATGAATCAAAAAAAAAAAAAACAGTCAAAGTAAAAACAATTAATCAAAAAATTTCAAGAAACAAATTTAAAATTAATCAAATACAACATAATTGAAATCAAAAATCAAAAAAAAGCTCAAAATGTAAGTTTTTAATCTCAAAAAAAAAATCCAATTCATAATTTATAACTATAAACCACAATATGGACATGTAAACAAACATGCAATAAACACAAAAAAACAATTATACACATGCATGCATGATTTAAGCAAGCTTCAATTCAACAATCTAACTTTTGACTTTGAAACTTAAAATCTCTGAACTGAATTACTTAAATTAACAAATTTAACAATCAAGAAGATGATTTATGCCTTGAAATGCCTTGCAAGTCTTCTAAAAAGAATGTTGCAAATCAAATACAATTCCTTCCATTCAAGCCAAAACAAGAAAAATCAAGCTCTCTCTCCTCTCTCTCTTTCTCATCAATGGCTTTTGCTTTCAAAATTTTGAAGTTGTGTAAAAATCAAGAAGGAAGGCAGGGAGGGCCTAGAGAGACCCACTAGATAAGAGGCAAATTTGTAGATAAATCCAACTTTTTGTAATTTATCAATAATTAATCTAATTAATCTGCCAAAAATCACATTCAATTTAAATTAAATATAAAAAAATTCCCAAAAGCATAAAACATAAATCATTAATCAATAAATGATGGATAAGGCCTTCTTTCAATTTTCAATAAAAACAACAATAATATACATAATTGATGATGACAATGTATAGGAAATGCTATAATATAATATCATCATCTCAATCATCAAGATTCGACCATATCCAAATAACAAATATAATCATTCATTATAGCACGATGGTAAAGAGGTTTGTCACATTGTCACTTGCATTGTTGTTGCCACTAAACTAACTCCACTGTTTTGGCTGACTCGTGAGTTATTCCGATCTTTGTGTAATAACGGCAACCATTGATGATATAGCCAGGGTATTTTATAACATCTAATCGAGGTCCTTGTGCTATCCACTTCAGGTTATTTGAGATATTATTTTGGCCACTTAAGTCCTTTGAGACCTGTATATGGTTGAATAGTTAACTAATTTTTTCTTAATAATATTTGGTATTAGAAAAAGATAAACGCTGAATTACCCTAATACTTTTTCATGAAGCCAATACATAAATGCTTTATTATGCTCAATTTGTAGCCACTTTTGACTTTGTGATTGATGATGATATTTTAGCTTCAACCAAGCCGTATGCTCCCTATCAAATCATGAATAAAGCAATATATTATGAGATAAATCTCTAACTTGTGAGAATATAATTGTAAAAAAATGTATATGAAATATTCTTATTCAATGTATGGTTGAATGTCACTTGTATTTTCTAACACATAACGATGTGCTTGCTCCCATTCATTACGATCAATAGTAACAACATAACCACTTGATAAAGGCCTTCCACTTTCTATATCATCATCAACTATCATGTTCCTATTAGAAGGAATCCCGATTGGATCCACTCCAGATAAGTACTCTACGCAAAACTTAACAGCTTATTCTACAATATGACTTTCAACAATGCAACCTTCAGGACAATTACGATCACAAACATAACCCTTTAAGATCTTTATGAGCCTCTCAAATTGGTACATCCATCTAAAGTGAACTAGTCCGCAAAGTCGAAATTCTCTAACATGATGCACTGTCAAATGCACAATGATATCAAAGAACGAAGGTGGAAGGTACTTTTCAAGCAAACATAATGTGACCACAAGATCTTTTTGAATCTCATCTAATTTTTTCACATCCACTACTTCGCTACAAATAACATTGAAAAAGAAACATAACCTGATAATGGCATGTCTCACATGCTTAGGTAACATAGATCGTATTGCCACATGTAGTAACTATTGCATCAATACATGACAATCATGTGATTTTAGACTATAAAGTTTCAAATCTTACATTGATACACGACTTCCCAAATTTGAAGAGTATCCTTTTGGAACCTTCAGTTCCAATAATGTTGTACATACTCTTCTTTTCTCCTCCTTAGACAATGTGTAATATACTGAAGGCAAGTATGTTCACTTTTTTCTAATTTGTGGTGACAATTCTTCACGCAAACCCATTTCTATAAGATCAAGACGAGAATTAATTCCATCCTTTGTTTTTCCTAGAATATTAAGTTCCAATGAGGCTCTCACACGCATTCTTCTCAATATGCATAACATTCAAATTATGTCGAACATGTAAGTATTTCCAATATTCAAGATCAAAGAATAATGATTTCTTCTTCCAACATTTTGTACCACTAACATCTAATGCTTTTTTTATTTCTCTTTCCCTATATGGTTACAAGCCTTTTAACCTTATTTAATATCTCCTCCCCACTTAATGGTATTGGAGCTAATCCAAACTCTTGGTCACCATTAAAAACCATTTTTTGCCTTTGACATGAATGGTAGCGTGGAACAAATTTCCTGTGGCCAGCATATGTGTTCTTCTTACCATATTTTAATCTGTGAGAACATGTTCCTTCACTACAAATTGGACATGTATAATATCCCTTTACAGTACAACCGCTCAAATTGCCTAATGCTGGAAAGTCGTTAATTGTCCATAACAATATAGTCTTTAGCCTGAAGTGTTCTTCTTTATAAGCATCATAAGCTTCAACACCTACCTCTCACAACATTTTCAAATCATCAATTAGTAGTGACAAGTAAACATCAATGTCATCACTAGGTTGTTGTGGACCTGATATTAACAATGATAACATCATAAATTTCCTCTTCATACATAACTACGGTGGAAGATTATATGTAATCATTATAACTGGCCAACAACTATACCTACTATTAAGGGAACTGTGTGGATTTATTCCATCTGCAGAAATAGCTAATCAAAGGTTTTTTGGCTCTTTAGCGAAATTTGGCCACTTGTGGTCTACTAATTTCCATGATAGAGAATCCATAGGGTGACACATTGTGCCATCAGAATCTCTGTTGTGAGCATGCTATGTCAAATCCTTCGCTATTTTGCTGATTGGAACACCCTTAAAACCTTGGGATAGGTGGAAAATACCATAAAACTTTTGCAGGCACATTTTTTCTTATTTCAGTGGAATTCTTCTTCAACTTCCATCTTGATGTACCATATGTAGGACATGAAGTTGCATCTTTGTACTCCTTTCTATAGAGCATACAATCATATGGACATGCATGTATTTTCTCATATCTCATTCCCAATGCGGCAAATGTCTTCCCAACCTCATACATGGATGATGGTATTTTATTGTTCATTGGCAGCATATCACCCAACAACGTTAGTAGATCTAAAAACCCAGTATGAGATAGGTTATTCGTAATTTTGAAGTTATATAGTTTAACCAATGCAGATAACTTGGTAAACTTTATGAAACCCGAATACAATGGTTTTTCTGTATCTTCAAGTAATTCCTTAAACACTTCAGGATCAGCTGTGCAATGATCGTATTCATCTTGAACCATTTCTATTGTTTCAGCTACATTATCTATAAGAGACGTATCAAATTGTTGTTAAGAAAAATCTTGTTCATTTAAACATAGTGATGCCTCGCTGGTGATTGTTTCTCCATGCCATATCCATGTGGTATAACTTTGGTCAATACCATTGAAAAGGAGATGATTTTTAATCTCTCGAATAGGTTGGCTTCTTAAGTTTCCACAGACTCTACAAGGACAACGTATGGATTGAAGATCACTTGCATGGATCATAGCAAAATTAAGAAATTATTCAACTCCATTCTCATAGTCTTTTGATCTTCTATCCTTGAACATCCAAGATTTTTCCATTTTAAATGTATTTTTGAATACCTATATCAACAAAGAAATTAGAATATAAAACAATAAACTAGAGGCTACACAGTTGATAACCTCAAAGGAAGGTCATTAAGAAGGCACAATTCCTTTGACAGAACATTAAATGCCTCAAGCAAACTTACAAAAAAAAAAAAAAAAAAAAAGGGACAAGATGTTATAACAAATAATTTATTTGATCTATAAATAATTGCAACTTCAAAAAAAGCAAAAAAAAAAAAAAATAATTCCATAAAGTCTAAACAGTCTAGGCATTCATTATTCAATACTATCATTTATGTTGAATGTTTCACATCCAAGAGGAGCAGTAACTAAGTGCAGCAGCAATAGCAACTAAGTGCAGTAGTAGTAGCAAAAGCAACAACAAAGTGAACTTACTAATTTCATCAACAAAAATGACATGGTACTTGTAATCTATCATAGAAGGTGATAAAGGATCCCAAACATCTATGTGAATTAGGGCAAGAAATTTATTGTAAGTATAATTAGACAAGCTAAAGGAGAGTCTGTGCCTCACTCTTAGACACATAGTAGTGAGTGCACATATGTTTACAATGTTTATTAAAAGAAAGTTTCTTCATTCTTAACAAGGTGATGTTACTTCTGAGATGAGGGATGCCCCAATCTGTAGTGCCAATTAGGAGAAGAAGAATTGCTTTGAAACCATAAAGCAATTCATGGAATGAAGAAAAATATCTCTTGTATGAGTTCTATACAGAGTACATGAACTTACATACATATATTGCATAACTATCTAACTAAACTATAGTTCTAACTACATACATATCTATTATATACATATATTACAGCAGCAGCAGCAAGCAGAATAACAAGAGCATCAGCGAGAGTAAAAAAACGCGCACCATGCTCATTAGGCTACTTGAAGGTTAGCAGGCTACTTGCTGTGTTGTTGTTATATGCTTGCTGATGCATACTGCTGTCTGCCTGCTGTTGCTTGGTGTTTTGTTGTTGCTTAATGGTTTATTGTTACTGCTGTCTAGAAAGGCTGTGGTGGTGTTTCCACAATCTGTAAACTTTATTTTGTTATTATGGTTGTAACAGTCTCTAGTGGTTATTTTTAGTATTTCTAGGACCTAATTTTGGCCTTCAATGTGGGATGTACATGGCTTTAATTATGGAAATAGTTCTTGTATTTATTTGGGAGTTATATTTTGGATTTTGTTTAGTGGTCAGGTTGCTCCCAGTTTTGTAGTATTCTGCAGCTCTGTATTTGTGACAACCCTGACTACTATTTACTAATAAGACCACTGCTTACTGCTAAACTGTGATTGAACTGGATAAGTAACTGATTAGACTGAAATTCCGAATTAATTGCATGAATATATGGTGTTATTTGCATTTCTATCTGTTGACTGTTAAATGCATCTGTTCATGTTTCATGCTTTAAACTGCAAATTGAAGGCCTTATCGGCGGCCGAATCCGAAATTGATTGATATTTTGTGCTAATTAGAATTAATATGATTTTATGGTGTATTTATCTGAAATGTGATTTGGTATGATTTAATTAGATTAAAATAAGCTTTACCCCACAAGTTGCATTATTTACAACCTTGCCCTATTAGTGGACCACTACACCAAACATTTTGAGGCTTGGTTTATTTCATCTTGGCATCATTTTGATCATCTCATTTTGAGACCCTTAACCGACCAAACTACACCAAACATTTTGAGGCTTGGTTTATTTCATCTTGGCATCATTTTGATCATCTCATTTTGAGACCCTTAACCGACCAAGAGAGAAGAGAGGGAGAGAGTGAGAGAATTTGAGTTCCATCTTGTGATTTGCTTGGTGAATTAAAGAGATTGAAGGTTGATTTCATAATTGAGCTTCTACACTTGATAATCAAGGTCTAAGGTAGAAAATCCACCTTCTTAAACTTGTCTTTGAGTTAGTTCTTGCTTGATTCTTGTTATATTGAAGATTAGAGTCAAAATTAGCATAATACATTGAATTGAGTAGGAATTCATGCATGCATGTTGCCATTCTTGAGTTTTGAGGATTTTTGTCCATGAAATTGTACATGCATGTTCATATTATAGTTCTAGTTCATGAATTCCTCATGTTTTTGAAAGGATTGGCTCATTTGAGTAAGTGATTAAAGCTTTGAATTGGTTTAAATTCATGCATGTTATGTTTTACATCATGTTCATGAGATTGGTTTGAAATTGTGTTTAATTGAACTACCCTTGGGCTTTGATTTCTCAAATTGAGCTTTGAAACATGTTATACTATGAGTTTACAAGTGTTTTCCAGAAAATTGGCCCAAGAGGATCGAATTTGGTGCATTAAAACTTGGTTTTGAGCTTGAGGTTCCAATCTGGAATTTCCAGAATTTGGACTCACGCTCGAGCGGGGAAAGTGGCGCTCGAGCGTGAAATTCGTGCATCCAGCACTTTGCATTGTTTTACAGTTCGCTCTCGAGCGGGGACTTGTGTCACACGCTCAAGCGGGTGTCGAGCGCCCATCGAGCGTGATTTTCACACATCCAGTACTTTTGCCATGTTTTGCGGCGTGGGAAGTGACGCCGGCGGGAACCTGCATGTCCGCGAAAGCACGCCGGCGTGACAAAAATTTTGTAAAGTGTTTAAAAGTGCATCCTTGCATCCTCATTCCATCCTAGGCATTCTTCGGCCTAGTTTAAGGTATCTTAATGAGGATATTGATGTAAAACCACACCGAGGCAAATTAGGGATTAAGTTATTATTTTCCCAACTGTGTAGCTTAGTGTGTGTTCATCCTGTAATTGTGTAGGGTTGGCATCCGAGGACGCGCACTAGCTTATCTGTAACCCAGAACTCTGTGAGTAACAATGTTGTAAAGATATGTTCAATAATGATTATCTTGAACAGCATCGCTTTTCTAAAATGATATCATTCTTGATTGAATGATGTCCTAATTGTGAACTGTATTATGGCATCCTTAGCAACCTACTATTACTGTACTGTACTGCTACTGTCACAGAGATCTCTGTCGATTCCCATATTGGAACCACTACTGTTTATTGATATGATGGCCATCAACTGACTGTTCGGTCTGTTTAGACCCACTGTACTGTTTTGCTATTGGATATACCACATAAGACTGCTATGACTGAGTAACTGATATACTGATTGAAATGAAAGGACATTCATTCTTAACCTCTTTACGTATTATGTTATTCACTGGGCTTTAGCTCACTGCTCATATATATATATATATATGTAGGTGTACAGACACCGAACCGTTCCTAGAAGCGTCAAGTTAAACTCCAGTTTTGTCGAGCCAACCACTGTGCCTCAGTGGAGGTTCCTAGTCCTTCAAGCTAGGGCTTTTGGGGTGTTTTAGATTTTTCCTTTTTGTATCTGATTTTGTAATACTGTATAGACTGAATGATGTTTTACTATACTGTTCTAATAGGGATTAGGTCCCTGTCCTGGATGACTGTATGTGGATGTATATGTACTGTTCATGTGGTTATGTATGAAAAGTCTTTTTGCATACAGACTGTCACAGCTCATTGGACATCTTCTATTTATTGTTTTGGCTTCCGCCAACCCTTGTACTCTGCATTACTATTTCACTATTAAGCAGGCCTTCGGTAATCTTGGATTACTGGCCAGTTACAGTACTAAACCCATAGGGGCGGGTTTGGGTCGTGATAGTATTGGTCTTGTTCTTGCCCTTCATCTCCTTCTGTGTTTATATCACTTTGAGATTACTTAGTTGTATAGCCTCAAACTTTACCTTTTTCGCTCATTAGGTGGTAGCACATTGAGTGTAATGTTAGGTGATACAAGCCTTCCTTCGAAAGCAAAGATAGTTGGCGGTGCCGCAAAAAATAAGATTTTTTTTGCTAGCTTAAGTGCCCTGAATTTTTTTGGTTAAGCTGGAAAAATTATAATTTTAAAGGATAATTGTAGCAGCACAAACTACTTTCATAATTTTGGGGAGGTTAGTCTCAATGTTTTTGGAAGGCTACTCTTCTTGGGATGTGACTTTCCAAAGATACTTAACCTTTTGTGGTTTGTTACTTTGTTGTCTTTTGTTTTAGTTGTTATTGAGAAATTAGGCTTTTATTTGTCTCCTTTTGTTTTATTTATTTATTTATTTTTCATTATGATCTAATTGTTCTCGACTAAAGATGGAGACATCACATTTGTTCCACGTAAACTTGCTCCTATAGTGCTTTTATCGAAGCAGTCCAATCAAGGAAAGAACCGGTCTTTCCTTACTTTCTTGTTCATAAATTTTAAGAGGGGTAAGATACAAAAGCATGGTATAAAGGATAGTTGATTGAAAACTTGGTATTTCACCTTGGTTATTAAATCAAGTAATGTGTTCTCTATATTGAAGTTCTTTCTTTTTACATCTCATGAACATCTGATATAGGATCATTTGTCTTATCTGATATAGGAAACTGTTTGATATTCATTTATTTTTACAATCTTCAAATGCTCCTTGTTTGCTTCTTTGTTCTTGTCTTATGACTTGATATTGCTACAGTCATTTCTTTACTTATATTCTTACTTCTACTTCCATTTCATATGCATTCCTCAAACACATAGATTTGATTTCTCATTTTGTTTTACTTTAATAGGTCTCTGAGGGAAGAGAGTTACAGTTTTGAATGATTTATAAAGCCTAAACTCAGCGCGCAAACTGGTTTGATGGATATGGGATGTCATTCTGTCTTCTAGAATTGATGATAAATAACCACTTTTTTGACTTAAAACATGAATATTTGCTTGTCAGGGAATTTTAGCAAATCTATTTGGATGTTGTTTTGATCTTTTGTCACTATGTGCTGCATGTTTTTCTTATGATTGATTTTGCCTTTCAGATAGTTCAACGTGGGCTCAGGCCGATTATGATGAAGCAAGTAGGAAAGCATTAAGCTTATTTGAACTTGGGCAGGTGATGGAATTTATCTTTTCTTGCTTTATAAATGCTTCCATTGTAGTGTAAAAACTTGTAAGACAATTACTGGACCACATCAATCAATATTGGGAAGTTTTAATTAGCATTTTGACTACCAACATCAATTCTGTTTCAATGGGCCCTTAGAACAAAAAGATTAAAAAAGTGATGTTCCACTTGAGTAGGCTTTGAAAAGAAATAAAAAAAAGAGGAATGATGCTTGAAATGTTCCTTGGATTCTTAGCCTCTATCCTTCCCATTGCTCTTCATTCAATTCTATGTGATAGTTAAATAAGAATTCTATTTTTAATACACTTATCACCACACATGACACTGCTTTTTAACTAAAAGGTGGACATATTGTTAGTTTATCTTTTCAAAACCTTTAAATGCATGGTTGACTTGTTTGTTTCTGGTTATCACTAGTCATGGACTTTAGCCATTGGGAAGCACGTACAACTTAAATTTTAGTAGTCACTGTAGGCAAGGACTTATTTGCTTACATTGTGCCCTTATGAGGGTACTATTGCTAAACAAACTTCTGTAACTTATGTTGGTCTGTTTACTGGTTGTTATGTATTGCCAACATGTGGCTTCAGAACGTGGCTTGATATTGGTGGACACAAAATATCAACACAGCCTTGTTTCTCTTCTCTTCAATTGGGCCTATTTGGTCCTTCTTTTTAAAAAAAAAAAAAAAATTCTAAAACACAAAATTATATCTGGGAGCCCTTATTTTTAGCCCAAATTTGGAAGCCCAAGGCTCAATCCTCTCTTGCCTGCCCTCAGGGCCGGGCCTAATCATATACAACATTTGTAATCAAAATTTTGTTTTATGGCATTAATGATGCCTTTGCTTTGTTCCCAAATCAGATATTGGGGTGGTTGACTAATGGAATTCATAGAATGGGATTTACACAATATGATCAACAAAAAGCGTTTTAAACAAAACAAAACAAAAGGCAATAGTAAAAAAGCGTTCTAAACAAAACAAAAACCAACAAAAAACAGTAACAACTAAGTGCAGTAGCAACAACAAAAGCAACAGGAGGTATAGTTAGATTAATTGTACATAACATGACTCATAGCTGAAAAGGTAAATTAGAAATCAATTTAGTTACTGTTATTGATCATTCTTCAACATTTGTACCATCGTTTCACACAAAAAGAATCATAGAATCACATTATTAACCTAACTGCACCCCTTGTTTCCCCCAGAAAAATAATAAAGAAGAGGAATGCTAGCTACCATTATTATAGACTTCTTCACCCTTTGTTAAGCCCACCGACCATCAACAAAATTTTTACCCAATCATATACTGAATAAGAAAACCTAGAAGAATTGTATTTGAAGGTACTCTAAATTTTACCATTTCCTTAAAATCGAAACATACCCACTAATCAAACAAACCGCCTATTTTGTAGCACAACCCACTGCAATCCCCACCATTTCATCAACCCTAAACCACATCTTCCACACATACAGATACAGATACAGTATCAACATACGAAATTTTGAATCAACATACAGTATCAAAAAAAAAAAAAACGTTCCAACTCTAATTTACAAAACACAAATACAGTATCAACATTTCCACCCAAAACCCTCATTCCAAATGAAATGCTATATTTATATAATTCTACTAATAATAATCATAATCATAAATATATACAAATATATCTTATGAATGGCATACGAAAGGGGCATAAAAAAGAAAAAGAAAAAAAAGGACGGACTCACTAGAAGTTTAAAGATTCAACAGAGACGAAGACGTTGAGTGAGCAATAATGGTGATTTTGGAGTTGCAACCCAAATTAGGGCTAATGAATCAGAAAGAGAGGCAAAACTAATTGGAAAAAAAAGAGTTTAATATGTTTGAAAATTCTAAATCTTCTTTGGAAAAAGTCGTGCCTGCTAGAGTAGTGGAAAAGGAAAAGACGCCAATTTTAGGATATATTTTTATATAAAAATATATATTCAAAATATATATATATATATATAATCACATTTATATATATTTTTTATATATAATCATACTTAATTAGAAAGTGTAATTAAAAAAATATATCTAATGACATTAATTGAAAAGTGACATAAAAAATAAATATATCACATGTTAACTAAAAAGTGTGATTAAAAAATGTATATATATAATCACACTTAATTAAAAAGTGTGATAAAAAATAAATATTATCACACTCAATCAAATTAAGTGTGATTAAAATATCAATCTAATTTTTTTTATCACACTTCCAATAAAAGTAAGATATTTCATTTATCAAAGTATGATCTTTAACTGTTTTTGTAGTAGTAGGGGTATTTGTAATTTTCGAAATCACAAGAAATAATCTGTACTTTAAGTAAACTTTTGAAGTGTATTTGAAATTTACTTCTTTTTTTTTTTTAACCCAATAAAACCAAGAAGATGTCATTTGCCATATATCTTAAATAAATAAATAAAAACCAACTTATTTTTTTTTAAATAAGCCATTTTTAAAATTAAAAAAATCATAAATTGATTTTTATTTTCGCTAAAAAAAAAACTTTTTTACTTTCGTTATTTTAAGTAACGAAATTCTAGAAACGGAAGTGGTGCAAACCATTGCCTTACGAGATTACAACAGTGCTAAGACCCCAGCACCCCACCCCCACCTAGGGGACTGTAAGAGTAAGATTAAAAAAAAAAAATTTGAGTCAATTAAAAAACAGTGGGAGTGGTGGGGGTCACCCCCACTAGGGGGGTCTAAGGCATTTTTGACGAGATTATAACATCGATATTTTGGAAGTGAAAAGTGGTGCAGACCACTACCTTATAAGATAATGGGACATTTTTTTATAAATTTCTTTTTACCTATTTATATTTCATTTAATTCATATTATTTTCTTATATTTTATTAAGTCTTATGAGTGATATAGTTACTAAAATATCTCTAATAATATTCACATTTACAATGTGAATGTTCCGTAATATGAATGTGTGGGGATATATTTTCTAAGTACCAACACGTAGCAAGGTGACGCCAACGTGTCAGCCGAGGCGCCACGTGCCGTGGTAGTTATGCCGAGGTAATCTCGGAGTTGCCGAGGTTATCTGCGAGAATACCGGAATCCGAGATAAGCGGAGAAGGGACAAGAGTCCTAAGATGAAGAAAGACTTCAGGATGGATAAGGATAATACTCTCAGGGAGTTTATCCTTATCTCTTAAGAAATTGAAAGTAAGTAGTGAATTGGAGTCCATAGAAGTCAGGCTTCTAGTGAGACTATGTTTGAGTAAACTATAAAAGAGAGGCGCCCCCGTGGGTCTAAGGTACGCAATTGATACTTTGAGCATTATTTTTAGCACTATTGATTATCTTTAAGAGATATACTGACTTGATCGTCAGAGTGCCCCCGGGTGGAAGGACCACCGTTGGAGCCTTCTCTTTCTGTGCAGGACAGCAGGGTGCCATCTATTCTGCCTGTGTTCTACAGCTGAATTACTAAGGTGGGCAGTGTGATCGAAAAAACACTCACACAATTTGGCGTCGTCTGTGGGAAAGAAAGACGAATAGATGGCCAGTAATAGACAGAAAGAAAATGTTGGGGACGACGCTCCTACTGGGAGTAACAGACCTATCAACCTTGACGTCGAAGGGGACAACCACAATACAAAAACTCGTAACCAGGGGTACGAAGGAAAAGACGTCGGCCAGGAAGGCAACACTTCAAAAAAGACAAACCAAAGCAGGTACTATAACGAAGATAACCTCCAGGTATGGAGGGATAAGTGCCTACGGAAGGACGAAGAAGTGAAAGAATTGGCAGAGAAGTTGGCAGACCTACAATCGGTCGTCAACTTCATGATGCAAAACAATGTCATGCAGCCACCGTACCCGCTGTAGGACACGCCGATTCCAGCAATTAATACCCAGAAGGGAGGAAGAAAAATAATTCCCGAAGCACCTCAGCACACCAGGAGCGGAAGGCACTCCCACCCCCCTTCCCGGGAAATCAGACGAGAGGAGCCGAGATAAGAGAAGTCCCAAAGGACATATCATACGAATGACCCAGAGCACAAAGAACATCGGTATGTCTAAGGGCAGGCGCTCTGCTTTGACACAACCCATGGAGAAAGATCAAAACAGGCCCACCACGAGGCCGAAAGTAGTGTACCGAAAAGACTAAAGTCCAAAGATAGCCGAGCTCTGGGGAGGAATAAAGAAGACTTGAGAAATTACCTTAAGAGGAAGGAACAGAATGCTGAAGCCGAGGTTACCTCACCCAACAAGCTGAGGACACTGTTCTCGGTAGAACTGGACAAATTTGAGGCACCAAAGAGATTCAGTATGCCGAGGTTTCAAATATACGATGGTAAGTTAGACCCTAACTTCCACGTTGGATTATTCTTGAACTCAATGGCATTATACAGTGAAAATGAGTCGTTGCTCTGCAAAGTGTTCCCCTCGTCCTTTGGGGAGATTGCATCAGATTGGTTCCACAAACTGCCAAAGGGAAACGTGAAGACTTGGGAAGGCCTGGCCGAGATGTTTGTGGCCAGGTTCGTGACAAACAAGCTGTAGCCATTAAGGGTGGACGCATTGATGGCCCTGAAGATCAGCAAGGATGAAGGCCTTAGGACCTATGCAAAAAGATACTACGAGGTGTTCAATCGAATACCCGAATGCAACCAAGAAGTGGCAGTCGTGTCTTTCAAGAACGGCCTGAAAGATGATTGTCCATTACGGAAGTCCTTGGCAAAGACATTGCCGAAAAGCATGGAGGAGCTCATGGCAAGAATCGAGAAGTATGCCAGAGCCGAGGAAGATACATCAGGTAATAAAGTGATAAAACAAGAAAGGACCAACGGCTCGCCGAAGCAAGGCCGAGGTAACAATGGGTTCAACAAACAAGAAGCAGAATTGAGGGCCAAACAGGCAGTAATGAGTGTGTTCTGAATCCCGATCCACAAAGTCCTGGATCAAATCTGAAACCAACCCTATTTCAAAGCACCGGCAAAGACCCCAGGAGAATACATGGGAAGGAATGTTGGTAGGCGTTGTGTTTAGCACAATGAGGAAGGGCACCCAACCCAGGGCTGCAGAGCCCTAAGAGCACACTTAGAGGACTTAGTGAGACAAGGCCATCTGAGAGACCTTGTCAATGAAGCCAGGACAAGAGAGGAACAGGCAAGATTGCCTCAAACACCAACAACCCCGCCTCCCCCAGCACAGCAACCACAGGCAGGGGGACCACGGGTGGTTAACGTGATCCACTCAAGGGTCAACGAGAACGAAGTCAGAGGAGAAACCCAGAGGGTAAGGCATTTACAGCATGTCTACCAAGTTGGGGAAAAGAGACATCGGCCAGAGGAGTGCCAAGGACCGATGATAGCTTTTACTGAAACCGACCTAGAGATGCTCCAACATCCGCATAATGATGCCTTGGTAGTATCCCTCCAGGTTGGGGATTACCAAGTGAAGCGCATCTTGATTGATCAAGGCAGCTCTTGAGACATCATGTACGTTAGATGTTACAATGAGCTGGGCCTTCACCCAAATGTCATGGAAGGATCCAATGGCCCGATGGTCGGCTTCAATGGAACGCCGACATGGCCACTAGACGCAACAAGCTTGGAAGTACAAGCCGGCACAAAGAAAATCAAGACAGAATTCATTATGATTGATACACCTTCACCTTACAACATCATCTTGGGAAGGCCATGGTTGCATGCAATGGGGGCAGTTCCCTCAACGTTGCATCAACTATTGCGGTTCCCAACAGAACATGGGATTGAAGAAGTCAGAGGAGATCAACTGCAGGCAAAAAATTGCTCCATGGCAGCAATGAAAACTACCTGCAACATTCAAGAACCAGGGAAGGCAGAGATTGAAGACGAGGACATGGAGGTCCTAGATGATGTTGGCAAGGAGCCAGCCGAGAAAAGTAAAGAAACACTAAAGAAAATCCTCGTCTAGGAGGGCGATGAAGAACGCTTCTTTCTTCTCGGCTCAGGCTTAGCCGAAGAAGAAGAAAGGGAACTGGAAGCTTTTTTTAGAACAAACATAGAGGTGTTCGCCTGGACACCTTATGAAATGCCTGGCATTGACCCCGAGGTCATATGTCACAGACTGAACGTCGACAGGTCGGCTAAACCTGTAATTCAACGAGCCAGAAGACCGACGTTGATGCACGTCGAAACAGTGGAGGAAAAAGTAGATAGACTTCTGGAAGCCAAGGCCATCAGAGAAGTCAATTATCCGACATAGCTATCGAACACTGTGGTGGTAAAGAAGAAAAACGGTAAATGGAGGATCTGCGTGGATTTTACGAGCCTGAACAATGCTTGTCCCAAAGACAGCTTTCCTTTGCCCAAGATTGACCAGCTGGTGGATGCCACATCTAGACATGGAAGGATGAGCTTTCTGGATGCTTATAGGGAGTACCACCAGATAGCCATGTACCCCCAAGATGAGGAGAAGACAGCATTCATCACCCCAAAAGGCCTGTACTGTTACAGAGTAATGCCTTTTGGGTTAAAAAACGCAGGAGCGACTTACCAAAGGCTGGTAACCAAGATGTTCAAAGACCTGATTGGCCAAACAATAGAAGTCTACATCGATGACATGGTCGTGAAGACCAAGGAGCCTAGGGGTCATCTGGCAGACCTAAAAGAGGTCTTTGAAATCCTCAAAACATATCGGCTCCGACTCAACGCATCAAAGTGCGCGTTTGGAGTTGGATCTGATAAGTTCTTGGGGTACCTAGTGACAAGAAGAGGCATTGAGGCTAGCCCAGATCAAATCAAGGTCATCCTAGATTTACAGAGCCCGACATCGGCAAAACAGGTACAGATGCTTACTTGAAGGGCTGCAGCCCTAAACAGGTTCATAAGCAGAAGCTCAGACAAATGTAAACCTTTCTTCAACCTGGTAAAGAAAGCCACGGATTTCCTTTGGACAGAAGAATGTGAGGCCGCGTTGGCCGACCTAAAGAAGTACCTGACTACGACTCTAGTCCTCTCAACACCTGAACCTAAGGAAGAACTGTTTTTGTACTTAGCAGTTTCAGAACACGCAGTAAGTGCGTTGTTAATCCGAGAAGAAAAAGGGGAGCAAAAGGCTATTTACTATGTAAGCAAATCCTTGGCCAACGTAGAAACAAGGTATCTACCCCTAGAGAAATTAATGCTAGCCTTAGTGATGGCTTCAAAGAAGTTGAACCATTACTTTCAGGCGCATAAGATTGTAGTACTAACAGAGCACCCTTTGAAACCCTTGCTACAGTAGGGAGACTTAACTGGAAGGATAGCAAGATGGGCAGTGGCCTTGGGCCAGTACGACCTAGAGTTCAGGCCGAGAACGACAATTAAGGGCTAAGTTTTGGCCGACTTCGTGGCCGAGTTCACCCCGGAAACCAACGAACATCAGGCTCTATTGAGCCAAGATGAATGTTGTCCCAGCAAGCAAGGAGAATCCCAGCTAAAGGCAAAAGAACAAAGGAAGGAAAAACTCAGACCCTACAGCATCTACATCGGCGACTCCTTCAAACTGTTTGTCGATGGAAGTTCAAACCAACAAGGAGCGGGGGCAGGAGTACTACTGATATCTCCAGATGGAGAAATAATAGAACAGTCCATCTATTTGGGGTTCAAGGCCTCAAACAATGAAGCAGAATACGAAGCAATAATTGTAGGGCTAAAGCTGGCAGCAGCAGTAGAAGCAGATGAGGTAATAGTTTTTTGTGATTCACAGCTTATTGTTAACCAATCAACAGGAGAATTCGCTGCCAGAGACGCAAGGATGTCGGCATATGCAAAAGAGGTCATCAGATTGGCAGCCTTATTTCAAAACTACCGACTACTCCAAGTAAGCCGAGATGATAACAGCCACGCCGACGCGTTGGCCAACCTGGCAAGTTCAATACAGACTAGAAAAACAAGGACAATTATCATTGAATATATGTCGGGCCCGAGCATAGAACCACAGAACACAGAACGGGAAGTAATGTGTGTGGACATGGGGCCAAGCTGGATGGATGCAATTGTTGCATTCCTGAAGGAAGGAAAGCTGCTAGAAGATCGCAAGGAGACACATAAGGTCAGATTAAAGTCGACAAGATTCAGTTTGACAGCGGACGGACATCTCTACAGAAGGTCCTTCACTGGATCCCTTTTAAGGTGCGTACACCCTTTGCAAGTTGAAGATTTTTTATATGAAATTCATGAAGGAGTTTGTGTAAGCCACGCTGGGGGCAGATCACTAGCTCACAGGGCCATTACCCAGGGATATTGGTGGCCCTACATGCAAAAAGATGCAGAAGCATACGTGAAGAAATGCGAACAATGCCAAAGGTTTGCACCTTTGATACACCAGCCAACTACTGACCTGAATCCAGTATCCAGCCCTTGGTCGTTTGCCCAGTGGGGCATGGATCTTGTTGGCCAACTTCCCCAGGCAACTGGGCAAAGAAAATACTTGCTGGTAGTAACAGATTACCTCACGAAGTGGATAGAGGTAGAACCTCTTGCCAAAATCCGAGATGTGGATGTCAAAAACTTTATATGGAGAAACATCATCACCAGATTTGGGATTCCAAGAGCAATAGTTGCCGACAACGGAACGCAGTTTGACAGCAAACTCATCAAGAACTTTTGTGCAAAATTCAAGATCAAAAATTACTTTTCAACACCAAGTTTTCCCCAAAGTAATAGACAAGTAGAAGCATCCAACAAAGTAATTTTGGATGGAATAAAGAAGAGGCTGCAGGCAGCAAAGGGAAAGTGGGTAGACGAATTACCCAACGTGCTTTGGGCATATCGGACTACGCCGAGAAGATCAACAGGGGAATCCCCCTTTGCCATGGCTTATGGCACAGAAACAGTCATTCCACTGGAAGTCGGCATCCCAGGGATCCGAACCCAGGGAGTTGAGAACGGGACTAATGACATACTGTTAGCCCGAGATCTGGATCTTTTGGAAGAACGAAGAGAGAAAGTCTAATTCAACAAGAAAGATACCAAAGAACAGCTTGCCAGAGCTTACAACAAGAAGGTCAATCCAAGGGATTTTCAAGTCAGCGACCTAGTCTTGAGAAAAGTTGTCGGCAACAAGAAGGATCCCAGAGAGGGCAAGCTTGGCCCAAACTGGGAAGGACCCTACAAAATCACTTCGGTATTAGGCAATGGAGCCTATCGACTTGAAGATAATGAGGGCAAAGCATTGCCTAGACCATGGAACACTTGTAATCTGAAATTTTTCTATCATTAGATGTTCCTTGTTATTTTTTCAATGTCATCAATAAAATCATAGCAGAATTCCTTTACACTGATAAAAGATACGCAATATTATTTCTGAATAATAAGAACCCAAGTGGAACTCAGGTTCACATTGGGGGCAAAGAGAAGTAGAATATGCTTAACACTTGTTGAAATTTGTAGCAATTTACAAGTTAAAGTTAAGCCGAGATGATTCCTTATCTTCACTTGTTAAAATTTGTAGCAATTTACAAGTCGAAGTTAAGCTGATTCCTTATCTTCACTTATTGAAATTTGTAGCAATTTACAAGTTGAAGTTAAGCCGAGATTATTCCTTATCTTCACTTGTTGAAATTTGTAGCAATTTACAAGTTGAAGATGAGCCGAGATTACTGTTTCTCTTCGCTTGTTGAAATTTGTAGCAATTTACAAGTTGAAGTAAAGCCGAGGTTATTGCTTAAACATTTGTAGAAATTTACAAGTTGGTTAACCCGAAGAAGATGCTTAACACTTGTTGAAATTTATAGCAATTTACAAGATGACGTTAAGCCGACATATGATTATCTATTGAAATTTGCAGCAATTTACAGGTTGAAATAAAAGCTAAGTATATTGTTTAAACACTTGTTGAAATTTGTAGCAATTTACAATTAAATCATTGTTTAGCACTTGTTATAACTTGAGGAAAGTTTATAGGTTAGAATTAAAACAGTATGTGTTATACACTTATTGAAATTTATGAAAAGTTTGCAGGTCAGTATCTTGCCGAAGTAAAGCTTATAGTTATTATACCCGAGGTATGTGACCCCGAGAAAATTGCACAAAGGAGGCAAAGTATGAAAGGCATGCAAAATATTCTAAGTATAAAATCATACAGAAGTAATCAAGAGAAAATAAAGATTGAAGCATTCAGAGAAAACAATTGTAGTTTTTCACAAAAGAGGGTACAATCAAAGAATAACTGCTCAGAAGACGGCACATCAGCCACATAAAGAAGCTTATACTACCCAAGAAACAAAAAAGTACAAAAGACATCAAAGTTATGATTCCTCAGCTTCAGGAGCAATTTGGGTTTGGACCTCGGCAGATTCTTGAAGAACTACTCCGGCCACCTTCTCCGTTGCAATTTCTACATCAATCTCGGCAAGAGTTTCGTCAATACTCTTGTTAACTTGAGAAACGTCAGATGAAGCGTACTCAGGAGTAGTTTCCTTGGCAACTTCGTCACCCACTTCATCTTGAGTTAAGTCCATGATCTGCTCAATTGAAGGAAGGGACTTAGCCCCAACAGCACCCTTCGGTTTTCTTACTAAAGCCTCATCCTCTTCCTCATCTCCATCTTCATCCTCAGATTCAGAAGCATTCTCTGGTTGACTTGGAGGTGGAGATGGTGGGAATGGAAGAGGGATTGCATCGGCATTACGGAAGGGTGAATCAGCAGGAATATCAAGTTTTTTTATCAGGGACATCCAACCCAGGGAGAAGCCCCTGTTGCATGCCTGCCTAACTTGAAGCTTATATTCCTCAGTGACGTCGGCCATACCCTGAGCGTAAGCCTTTTCATCAGTCGCTTTGATCTTAGCGTCTTTAGTGGCCAAGGCCTCCTGAAGTTCCTTTTCAGCTTGGGCCTTTTTGTCCTCGGCCTCTCTCTTTTCGGCCTTGGCGACCTTCCTTATAGCCTCAGCAGATTCAACTTTTTCTTCGGATATCTGTTGGGCCTTGGTGGCAGTCTCGGCCTGGTCCTCCAGTTTCTTCATTTTTAATTGAAAGCTTTTGTTGGTCTTCTGAAGGGAAGAAAACTCCCTCTTCATCTCGATCAACTTCTTTCGATTCTGAAACGATTGCATTGAAAAAGAATGGGCATGCTGGATGGCCTGAAAGAAAACAGAAGTATTAGAAAATATTTTAAGTGTAAAAAAGAAAGAAAGAAAAAGTACCAAGCAGGAACACTTACTTGAACTGAGTGCTGTAGCATTAAAGCATAATTCTCGTACTCACTGTACCCGGCATTTCACTCCAGATCGCCAGGAAGAAGCAGCGCCGTACTGAGGGCAACACCGACATTAATGTCATCAGCGCTTTCACTGGTCATAATTGGCCTGTCTTCCAAAGTAATTTGGGGGGCCCAAGGGACATCATGTTTTTTGGACTCCGAGGTAGTTGCTGAGGACGACCTCGGCTTCTTTGACCTTGTGGACTCAGAAGGTTGGGCTTCAGCAGACCTTTTGCCAAAAACAGAAGAAGTCTTCTTACTCTCAGCCAGTTTTGAAATAGGCAAAGCGTCCTCAGATTCAACCTGAGTTACTTTGGCCTCTGACTGAGCTTTTTTGGTTCTTTTTGGGTTCGGTGGGGGCATGGTTTGGGATGGTTGATCGTCGACATCGGTAGGGAGGTCGGCTAAGAGATCTGCAGCAACAGGTTTTGGGTGACTTATCTCAGCAGTTCGGACAAGTCTTCGCCGACGTTTCCGTTCAGGTACAGGGATCAAGTATGGAGCCGAAGTTGACGGCTGATCAGCTGGGTCCGATGTTGATCCTTGATCCGTTCGAGATACAGACGCAGTTTGGGTTGTGATAGAAAGTGGAGAAAAGCTTTTCTTCTTACTTTTAGGGACGTCGGGCAAAATCGACTTGTATGTAAGAATGAAGTTAAGAAGTAGGGGTGCTTTTCTCTTCTGGACTGGCAAATCTAAAAGTTTCTTCAAATCCTTGCTGGGGACGTAGGATTGATGAAAGCTTTTAGGTGGCTTACGAACATCTGCAAGAAGAACAGACATTAGAAACAGACAGAGTATTGAGAACTTGAAAAAAAACAGCTAAATATTGACACTGGGCTCTTACCTTTGCCCTCTTTAACTGACCGAGGAAGAGGGTAGAGATGGGCATCCTCGTCTAGGACAAACTCCAAATTTCCCGAGGTAATGAGGTAGTCATCTCCAGCCCCCTTGTTGGAGTCTGGGAGGTCGGCTATAATTTTGAACTCTGTAGACCTCGGCTTAAGATAATAGACGTAGCCTTTTTTTTTTCAGGTTGAGGGCATACATGGTGTAACAATACTGAATATCAGCTAAAGTTATCCTAACATTTTCCTGTTTAACTAAGGCTATAATACCATTAATCACTCGATAAGAGTTAATGGTAAGTTGCATGGGGTTCAACTTATAGTAATGGAGAACTTCATGAAAAATAGGATCAAGTGGAAGCCGAAGTCCACATTCAGTAAAAGCAACAATGGGAAAGGGCATCGTATCATCTGTGGGCATGATAGAGTCGTCATCCCCAGCCAGTCTCAGATGGACGTCGACAGGAATGGCGAACTCTTCCCTAAAGTATTCAAGTTTGGTTGGGGTATCTACCCTTTGTTTCTACATGCCCATAATGTCGCGCGTAAAGGTATTCGACTTCAGAAAGGGGATGTTTTTAAAGGGTTTTTAAGACCTCGGCAAAACCTAGGTAAATACTGGTAAGGGTTGTTTCAGTTTTTCCTAAGAATTGGTAGGTTCTATAGACAAATCCCAAAACTGAATCTATGAAGGCAAAGATTGGGGGCACAGATCTTGAAAAAAACACAGAAAACAAGAAACAAAGAATAAAGTTTCAGAAACAAGAACAGAGGTAGGGTTCTCAAAAGTATAAAGAATACAGGAGATATAGGGTCAAGAACAGTGACAAAAAAGTAGGTGAAACAGTGCAAGTGTTCAAGACATGGACAAAAGCAAAATTAAAGCATTTAGATATGTGGTTCGCAAGATAGATGTTTGAACAAGACAGTCATGGCAAACTAATAATGAAGAATATCGAAGGCGTTAAGACACAACGGAATGATGAAAGCTTCACTGAAATAGAAGAATGATAGTAGTTGCAGAGCTTCAGGTTTGAGCAATGGCAGATTCAAGGAAAAGAGTTTAGAGAGAGAAAAAGTAAGTGAAATCGATTGCAAAAGTGAAGAGACAAAAGCGAGAGGCAAAAGTTTTGTCAAAAAACTTGAAACGACGGCAAAAATAGAAGCATTTAATACACCTGGAATATCGCATGCGTTAGACGGCGCAGACAGATACAAGACGGGCATGGCGTGTCAGCATATTTAACCAATGAAGGTGAAACACGTAAGAAGAACGGTTGAAAAGTGATGCATGACAACTCATGCGCGTAAAAGAGTTCATTAGAATTCTTATTCTTAGAAGAAGACATGTCGGCCTGAAATGAACGATCTCGGCTGAAGAGTTCTTATGCCGATATATTGGAAAGATGAACGATATAGGTTCCATCACCTCAGAATACCGAGGTAATAGAACCTAGGGGGCAGTTGTGGGGATATATTTTCTAAGTACCAACACGTGGCAAGGTGACGCCGACGTGTTAGCTGAAGTGCCACGTGCCGTGGTAGTTATGCCGAGGTGATCTTGGAGTTGCAGAGGTTATCTGCGAGAATACCGGAATCCGAGATAAGCGGAGAAGGGACAAGAGTCCTAAGATGAAGAAAGACTTCAAGATGGATAAGGGTAATACTCTTAGGGAGTTTATCTTTAGCTCTTAAGAAATCCAAAGTAAGTAGTGAATTGGAGTCCATAGAAGTCAGGTTTCTAGTGGGACTAGGTTTGAGTAAACTATAAAAGAGAGACGCCCCCGTGGGTCTAAGGTACGCAATTGATACTTTGAGCATTGTTTTTAGCACTATTGATTATCTTTAAGAGATATACTGACTTGATCATTGGAGTGCCCCAGGGTGGAAGGACCACTACTGGAGCCTTCTCTTTCTGTGCAGGACAGCAGGGTGCCATCTATTCTGCCTGTGTTCTACAGCTGAATTACTAAGGTGGGCAGTGTGATCGGAAAAACACTCACACAGAATGTTTACACTGTCAATGTGAATGTTCATATCATCAATGCAATTGTTTACATCATCAATATGAATATTCACATTTAAATTACTAACCGTTCCAAAAATATTTGTAAGGATAGAAATGTCAATAAAATACTTTAAATAGGAGAATTAGAATTTAATAGATCAAATATAGACTTATTAAAATATAAGAATATTTTATAAACTAATTGAGATACAAACACTTGAAAAAAAAATTTCTAATAAATCGTCCTAAGATAATTAACAACGAAATTTTAATAGCGGTGGTGGTGCAATCCGCAAGTTCCCAACAACATAACTGATTTACCTATAAAAAAAAAAAAAAAAAAAAAGTATAATATGGTTTTTTTTATTTTAAATTATTTATTGATTTATATTTTTGACTTATTATAAATTTCAAAATATGACGTGACCACATGTAATGTTTAGGTGTTTTGAGAAATAAAAGTTAGTTTTTTAAAACTTTTTTAAAAAAAATTGCAAAAAAAAAATAGATATGAAACAAAAGACTAAAATTCAAAATATGACGTGACCACATGCAATGTTCAGGTGTTTGAAGAAATAAAAGTTAGTTTTTTTTTAATTTTTTTTTTAAATGTGAAAAAAAAAAAAAAAAAAGATATGAAACCAAAAAAACTTGGGGGCGTTAATCTGGGCTATGTTAAAAAGTCAAAACATTAACTTTTAATCTAAAAAATAGGCCGTTAATTTGGGCTTTGAAACAAAAAATGACTTGATTAAACTTTAGTAAGAAACTTACTTCCTAAGCTTTATTTATTGTTTACTTCCTAAGCTTTATTTATTGTTTGAGGATTTACTGTCAACAAAACTGAGTTGCTGGAAAAATTAGTAATTGGTTCAGGGGTGTCACGTGGTCATATTTCTCATTAATTATAATTTACTTTGTCTCTTTATATTCCTTAATCATCAAATACAAATTCGTGAACTTTATTTCCTCCACCAATCACAGTACTATTGAGACATCACATGGCGGTGTCCCATAACTTCTCGAGTTGCAATTTGGCAAGTGGGCTAGGTTTGGGTTGGGATTAAAAAAATATAAAAAGATAAAACAGGTTAAATAAGTCAATAACATAAAATATCATATCTAAACTATAATCATTCGTTTTTTCTCTCAAAAAACAAAAACAAAAAACAAAAAAGCCAAAAAGTTCTTCCAAAATGGAGCTAATTTAGCCAGGCTAAATTAGTCAAAAAAGTTAAAAAGTTAGGCAAAAAATGTTCTTTCCAAACGAATCCTGAGTACCAGATTTTACAAAAAAATAATGGTAGAAATACACAAACTAAACACATAATGAGACACAATTTTCTTGTTGTGTCTCATTATGTGTTTAGTTTCTGTACACATAGACTTAGGGGTTGTTTGGGATGACCTAAATAAGTGTACTTTTTGTCTTTTTACGAAAAGATATGCAAAAAAGTAGAGAGGTGATGTGATGAAAAAAAGATAAAAAGATAAAAAGTGTGTACTTATTTTGGGTAGCCAAACTTGGCCTTATTCTTACAAAAAAGCTTGAGATCTCAAGCCCATGTGAGTGTCGTGTCAGCCAGAAACTCACATGGGTGTCGATCTCACACTCACGCGAATATTGTGTTAAAATTTTGATAGTATATTTGTCATTCTTAGCATTGATGTAGATTTTATATTCATTTCACATGTCAAATTTCATACTTATAAATAAATTTGTAAATGCATATTTTGAATGATCTAAATAAGTATATTTTTAATTTTTTATGAATATATATGTAGAAAAATAAAAATATGATATGACTCAAATAAGTACAACAATCTAAATAAATACACTTATATAAATTTTGCCAAACAACCTCCCACATGTTAAAAACTGGCTCAATTTCTATCTTCACCCATAAATTTCTCTTGTTTCCTGTGTTTTGTTTAATTGCATGAAATAAAATCACAACTGTTACATGAATGTGTGTTGTACATATACCATTCCCAATCATATAAAGTGGAAAACAAATGCTCAAATGCATGATCCTTATCTTATGTGCGTTTGTTTGCATAAAAATATTTTGGTAGCGTTTGATTTATTTTTAGAATTATAATTTAGATAAAAAAAAAATTAAGTTGTTTTTCAAAACACATAATCAAACAAAGTTTCCGAAACTATTTTTTAAAAAATTTATAACCAAACAAGTTTTTAAAACTCTATTTAACACCAAAAAAAAAAAAGAATTTCAAATTTTTTATTTTTTTGACAATATTTTTATTTTTTTGAATTTTTATTTTTCAAAAAAAAATAATTTTGTATTATTTTATTTTTTCAAAAAAATATTTTGTTATTTTTTAAGTACTAGCCAAATAATTTGTTATGATTTAGATATATATGAGTAATCCAAAAAAATTTAAAATTGTTAAAAAACTTTTTAAAAAATAAATATTTAAAAATAAAAAAAAATATTTAAAAAAATTGTATAAAATATTTAAAATATTTTGTGCTTGTAGGGCTTAGCCCATGCGAAAGTGGATAATACGAACGAAAGCGAATTACGGTTGGTATTTTTACTAATGTCCAAATAGTCATAATTATCGGGATTTGAATTCAATATACCGATGTAAAATTTTAATTGGCTTTAAGAATTGGCAAAATAATTTGTTATGTTTTAGATATGTATTAGCTAATCAAAATTATACTTAACCAATACAAAAATTGTGAAAAAATGAAAAACAAATGTAGTAATACAATGTACATTAAAATAAATAAATAAATGTTTACAATAAAAAATATTTACCCTAAAAAAATAAAATTAAGAAAATTTTTAAATATTTTTTAAAAAAAAAACCCAAAACAATTTTTAAATATAACTTAAAATTCAAAATTCTTTTCAAAACTCATAACCAAATAAGTTTTCTTTTTTCAGAACTCATTTCAAAATCTTTTAAAACATAACTCAAAACTCATTTCAAAAACTCAATCAAACGGAACCTTTCAACTTTACTTTTCATTTTTTTCTTTCTAGTTATGTTTTTTCCAAGTAAATGTAATTTTTACTATAATCTCCAAAGAACTCTTTAAATGAGACTTATTAATTCATATTTTAGTCATTTCAATGTATTAGCTATTATAATAGTCATTTTAACAAAATTACTCAAGATTAGCTACATTTGAAAAGTCTTGAGGGGCTCTTTAAATCATTTATGTATATAAATAAGAAAAATAAAGAATAACATTGGAGTATATAAATAAAAAAAGAATTAGATAAAATAAATAATTTTTTTTATATATTTTAGCTAGTAAAAAATGAACAGTATAGTCGGAGTTGCTTTAATAAAGTCAAATTTAGTTATATTTCTCCAAATATTAAGAAAGATCAATGTAATCTCAATCAGCTTGCTTGCTTGTGTTTTTTCAAAAACACTTTTCAAAAAATTCTACTTTCTGGTTTTTTGTATTTTTTTGTTTTTATTGAATTTTTTTCATATTTTGAGCAAATTTTTTTTTTTTACTTTTTAGACATACCAAACATAAATATACCTAAACAGTAAAAAAAATTGTGAAAAAAACCGTTTAAAAATTCACTAGATACCAAAAATATAAAAAAAAATACGAGAATTCAGTACATTTTTTATATTTTTATGTATTTATTAAATTTTTAAAATATTTTTTCATAAATTTTTTACTTTTTAGATACATCTAAGTAAGGTGCATTTAAAAAAGTAAAAACAAAATGTTTAAAATTTTAAAAATATTCACTAAAAAAAAAAAACACCAAAACCAAAAAATCGAGTTTTCAAAAAACTTAATTCAAAAAAGTTAAACCAAACACACTGAATACAATTATGAAGTGTTTTGGAAAGAGAGTTAAAAGTTGATTTTTTTGACTTTTTTTTTTATTTTTTAAATTTTTTTATGTAAAAAATAATGTGACAAAAAATAAGTTAAAGGTTGACTTTTGACCTTTTTTTTTTTTAAGTTCCCAAATGGCTCTTATATCAAACTTGTAAATTTTTTTAAACTTCAAAAAAAAGTGAGTGCAATTTACACAAAATTAATAGCAAATTACATTGACCTCCCATTGATGTTTTTAAAAAATTATAAGAAATTTTACAAATTTAGCATAATTATATTAGATTTTTTTTAAATTTTAATTTGTATAATACTCTATCTCTTTTTCATTGGAAATTCGGCAGTTATATGAATAAAATGGTTGAGATTATCTCATATTAAGATTTCAATATGAGAGAACTTGAGGGGTCTGTAGGGTCTATTATTAGGAGTGCTTGCAGACTAGTTTTTGGCCGGGTTAGGTGTGGGTCTGACCCCGACTCGCAGTGTTGCGGGTTGAAGAAAATCGACCTACATCAACTTTAATTGTGATTTGCAATTTGTGGGAGTAGGTGCAGATCAGTTGGGCGAGTTAGACTTTTTATAATCAAGAAATAAAAAAAAATTATTATAAATTATCATATCATTATCTTTATTTTTGATATACATCTTTTCATAAAAAATTAATTAACTAAAATAATTAATTTTTTTATATAACTATGAATTGTAATTTTTTTAAAATTAAAAAAAAAAATCAGTGTAATTGGAATGAAAGCGCCAGGTGGCGTATAGAAGAAGCGAGTCTTTCTGAGAAAAAAATCTAGACCGGCAATTTCGAGCACCCTTCTTGCTCGTCGTAATTTCAATCTCTGTAATTTCCCAAACTCCCTAGGGGTATTTCCATAATAAAAAATTCACCTTAAAATGCCCGCAATTTCCTACGACTTTCCTCCGTGTCATCGCCTTTGATTCAATCGCCACCGTCCATCTCAATCTCTCATCTCCCCATCTCGAACCCTAGGTAGGTTCAGGTTCAGCCGCTTCATACCATTATATAAATCTCTCTCCAAAATGCCATTCAAACCCTCCTTATTCCTCTAACAGACAGAGAGAGAGAGAGAGAGAGAGAGATCCCCAATTCAAACCTAGAAGTTCCCCAATTCTACTAGAGAGAGAGAGAGAGAGAGAGAGAGAGAGAGGGCCTTGTTTGGGTGAATTAGGGTTTCGGAAAGAGGCGTCGATGGCGTTTGTGAGGTGGGAGGAGGTGAACGTGTCGAACGACAGAGGGAGGAGAGAGGTTCACTACTATCTGAAACGAAGGGATGGGATATCAGATCTGGTTGTTATAGGTAAAGAGAAGAGTTTGAGGCACATGTCTTATAACTACGCTATTCGAGATCGATCTCTTCTTTCGATTTTGCCTTCTTCGTCTCTCTTCAAGCTCAGATCACGAAGAGAAGTTATTGATTGGTTGAACTCCATCGTTCCAGGTACCCTACATCTCCTCCTTTTTTTTTTGTATGAACAAGAAATGATTTTTTTTGGTAGATCCATGGTCTTATTTTTTTTTTCTTCTTTCCTTCCTCGTCTAGATCTACCCTTTGGGGTTCCAATTCAATATTATTGCTTGGAGGGAATTCAGTGATTTCACCAGAATTTTAGCTCATCGAAATCACCAGATGTGAGAGAAAATGAATTTATATGTATATGCGAATCTCTTCTCTCACGTCGGTGATTTTGGTGATTGAAAATTTCGGTGTTTGAATACTTTTCCTTCAGGGAATTCACCATGCTTTCTTTGGTATTTTCCCCATGGGTTCCTACGTGATTTGTTCGGAAAACGCGTGAACCAATTTTATATATTTTCGGGACAAACCACCGGACTTAATTTTAATTTCCCCTTTCTTGCCTAAATCTGAAAATTTGTAATTTTGCAATCGACATGAGCTTGTGAGCCTTGTATGAGTACTTTTTATTTTTTATGACAGCTTTATTTTCTCTCGTGTTCTCAGTTTTTTCTTTTCCCTTGCCTCTAATTTGTAATTTTGTTGAATTTTCTCAATCCTTTACCCTTTTTTTTTTCCATCAAATTTAAACTTGATGAAAAAGTGCTAAAAAAAACCCATCTCCAATCCTTCCATCGAGTATTTATAAAATCAAGGGACAAATTCATCAAATTTGGATTTTTTGAAAGTTTAAAAGATAAAGCATTTGAAATGATTTTTTTTATTATCGAATTCGGTGAAAAGGAAAATTTGGGATATAAGAGGGGAACTTTTAAAAAGATTTTGATGAAAATTCAATGAAAGGGTTGGAGTAGTTCCTATTAAATCAGGCTTTTTACTCAAATTTGGAATAAAATTAGATGAAAAAAAAGTAGTGAAGGGGGTTGGAGATGCTCTAAGAAATGATTGTTTGCTATTTTTTATTTTCATTTTATTTGTTTCATATAGTAGATCTGTTGTTTTATAATAAAACTGGTAAAGAACTAGCTGTTTTTAGGTGGGTTTTGAAGAAGTAAACCCATCGTTTTATGTTCCCCGTCTTCTTGTTGTTTCTCTTCTAGATCTTACCTGCCGGGGTTCCAATTCCATCGTGCTTTGGTTCCTCTGGAAATTACAATTGTTTCCTACATGATTTGTTTTGTAAACACAAACCAATTTTATGTATAATCAGAGCAAACCACCGGCCTGAAATTGTAAATACCCTTTCTTTCCCAAAATTACAAATTTGGAATTTTGCAATTCGACTTGAGCTTGCAACCATTGAGCCTTTTATGAGCACATTTTTATGGCAGTTTTCATTCCTTTTTCTTTGCCCTTTATTTGTTCTTGAGCCTTGCCCGTCCGTAAAAGGTTTCATTGAATTTTTTTTCGTGTGCTTATCATAGACTGATCTGTCTGGAGGCAACAATATTATTTCTTGTCATGAGATTCACGTATACGTATCTATTATATCTATTACCTATTTTATAAAGTGAAAAGTGAGTAGCAAATTTAAGTTGTGTTATGTATTTTTTTCCCTATTCCATATTATCCAACAGAAACCATTATTTCACCGTTTAAATCATTTTTTCTAATCTTAACTGTAAGGGTAAAGTTGTAAAATCCACCATTTAAAATAAACAGTTTATGTAACTGCTGCATTTATATTACGACACAAAAATGTATGAGTATGTATATTTATGTACTAGCATTTCGTCTTCTTAACTACATAAAAAGTAACAGAAGCAGAAGCAGCAGCAGTGATTTTTAATGGATGAATTTTACAATTTTGCCCCAACGGTTAAAATAAACAGTAACTTTCAGTGGCTATTCTAGCTAATTCGTATTGTTAGATTTTGAATTAGACTGAAGTATCTACGTGGTGAGGGATGAAGCTGCAGCATGAAAAGTAAGAATTTGATGGGCAGACATTTTTTTAAACACCCCCCCAATGATATGCTGTAAGCTATCTGAATTTCCACAAATTCCCAGTTCTGAATTTTCAGTTCTTAATTATTGGTTTGGGAAAGATTTTTGGCGAAAGGGATATATGCCTGAGTTCCATTATGGGCTTTTGAGTAAATGAATTGAAGATGTGACACATGAATAAAATTTTTGGCATTTCTTAACTGCATCAATCCCTATTTAATTATATAATCAGTTTCTTTTCCCCAACATCATGGGGATAGGACTTGTTTTTTCGCCGCCTCCCTCTCGTAACCTTTTGTACCTGTGTGTTTTCTCCTACAAATATAAGCAAATGAATTCTTTTGGTATTCATGCTTTGAAAGACTGACACTGATCTGGGTGGCAGGAATCTTAAATCAATTTCTAGGAGCTGGTTGAGAGCTTCAGAATTCCTTTGTCCTCAATCTAGGTTAAAATCTACAATGTCTCATGGCCTAGTTTTGTTTGATATCCTTGATTAAGTTTTTTCATTTACTGTGTTGTTCTTTCTTCATATGTTATCTCCTACTAAAACTCTACGCCTGTGTTGTTATCATATATAGATCTTTTTTAACCCTCTTATTGTTTTATTAGTTTTTTCTGTCTTGGAATTATGATGTTTTCTCTTTGGAGTTTTATCCATTTATTATCTTCTAGTTTCTTATGTTATTATACAGTGAGATTCTCTTCTTTTAAAAATTAGTTTTTTGCTGTTTGTTTAGTGTATACATACTTTTCAATAGAGTAGTAACGTTTATGTTTGTGATTTCAGATTCGCCTCCTCATCAGTCATCAGAAGCCATTTGTGGTTCTTTGGATAGCAAAGATCATTGCAAGTTGAATGTAGAAACTTTGAAGGTATGAATTAGAAACTAATTAGTTAAAACTTCATGCCTGTTCAAATCATTTTATGTTATGTCTGAATGGTTTTTATGCAGAAGTTCCTTTCATATTCTTATTTTCTTAATTTTTAATTTATTCATTTCAGGATGTTCAATCAAAGAAGCTTGGCCATCATACTGCAGAGTTTGTATGGTTAGGTTCCCCATGGACTTGCAGGAAAAGGCGGAGTCATTATCAGTCATTTTGCCGGAATGGTATTAAAATTTCTGTAAGTTCTGACTTGAATTCTTGTTTCAAATATTCGCAGTTCAAGGGGGCTGTCAATTTAATCATTCTTAACTTGATGTTTCCTAATTTTAAAGCTATTTTTTGAGTCATGTTTTATTTGTCATTGAACTAATTTCCTTCCTGCTGCTTTTGATTTTTGTTCCAGGTTAATGAGTTCGTATATGTTTTGGCTGAAGAAGACAAACGACTTGTTGCCTATTTAGATGACTTGTACGAGGACTCTAGAGGCAACAAGATGGTTGTGGTACGATGGTTTCACAAAATTGATGAGGTTGGTATTGTTTTGCCTCCAAATTATAATGACAGGGAGATTTTCTTTTCTCTTTGCCTTCAAGATCTCAGCATTGAGTGCATAGATGGATTGGCTTCAGTCCTGAGTCCCCAGCATTATCAGAAATTTCTGAATGAAGCTACTAAACAGAGTCTGTTCGAGCCATTCGTATGCCACCGACAGTTTGACAATGATGATGTCAGGCCATTCGACATTACTCGTATTAAAGGCTATTGGAGACAAGAAATACTCAGATATATGTATACAATTCCCCCTTCAAAAGAACCTGTGAAGTCTCTGCCATCCGAGTTTGATTTGAAGGTGGAAAGAAATCTTGGTGGAGTTGGAATCAGACCTAAGAAGAGACTTCGGCGGTCAAAAGATGGTGACCTATACTCACATCCTGCAAATAAACAAGAGTCTTTGTCCCAATGTTTGGAGGTTGATTTTGCTGACAGTTTGGTTGGCTCCAAAGGTGGGCCCGATATGTGCACTCCGAAGGATGACTACTTAGCTGCGTGTAGGTCTGTAAAGCAGTCTGTCGTGCAAAAGCCTCCACAGCATTTAATTGTAGGCTCTCAAGTTGAAGTGCTGTCACAGGACAGTGGCCTCAGAGGATGTTGGTTTAGAGCACTTATCATCAAGAAGCACAAAGATAAGGTCAAGGTTCAGTATCAAGACATCAAGGATGCTGTTGATGAAGCTAAAAATCTTCAGGTGAATATATACTAGTACCAATTAGTTTCTTATTTTTATCTTTCGTTTTGATGGGGAAAAAAAAAATTGGCATTTGGAAAAATTTGATCCCAATCTTAAATTTTTCTTGGTTTGATGATGTAGGAATGGCTTGTAGCTTCCAAGGTGGCAGTTTCTGATCCATTGGGACTCTGGACTTGTGGAAGGACAACTATTAGGCCATCCCCACCATCCAATAAGGGCAAAGTTCCAGTGATTGTAAATTCTGGGACTGTTGTGGATGTTTGGTGGCATGATGGATGGTGGGAAGGAATTGTACTTCAGAAAGAAACTGAGGATAAAATTCATGTTTATTTCCCAGGTATGAAATGATTTTCTTTTCTATAAGGTTTTATCCAGAACATTACAAATTTACAATACCAACTACAAAATTTTCCAACAGTACTGTTTGCGTCTTTGCATTGAAAAATTTAGATGGCTATTAAGTATTGGTTTTTTCGCTTTTGCAGGAGAGAAGCAAGAAGCGATCTTTGGTTGCAGTGACTTGAGACATTCACAAGAATGGTTGGAAAATGGGTGGGAACATATTAAAGAAAGACCAGATATTGTGTCTTCAACATTATCTGACCGAGAAATGAAGCAAATTACAGTTAATAAAACTCCTGATGTTGAACCAGAAAAAACTGGAATGTGTGATATGAGACAGCTTGTTTCATCAGTAAAGGATGAAGCTCGAGGTAGCAAATCCCGAATGGACTCTGTAGCGGTGGACAAGGTAAAAGAGTTAAAAGTGGTCCGCGATCTTTCAAAAGATGCACTGCTTGCTCAATTGAAATGGAAGTCATCAGGAAAGAGAAGGCGGGGTGATAAAACTAGAAGCAGCCCAGAAGGTGTGGGAATGCGTAGTTTTGACAGTTTCTTCATTCCTAAATCCTTGAAAGTTGATCATGACAATTGCAAGTTCATGGGGGATTCTCCGTTCAGTTCTTCAGTTGTTCCTATAACAAGCTTGGTGATGTCTAGGTGATGGCTGTCCTGATCGGAATGATTCATCCTTTTTCCTGGAAGGTTTTAATTTAATAATCCTTAGGTGATTTAGTTGTTTTTAGATGTAAATGTATTATTGTTGCATCTATTGATGCAAGCTTTAGGTTAGGATTTAGTGACTAACCAATGTTCAATTGCTTGAAAGGAAGCATTTTAGTCCCTCTTTTCTTTTCTTTTCTTTTTTTGCCTTTTCTTTTTGTGTATCTAATAATATGTTAACAGTTGAGCTTGAAAGGAAGGACCAAATAGCCCAGAGAACCATGGGCAGCAGTTTTGAATGCCAATATGAATATAATAACATTGTGGAACCCCGCTTTCCTCACTCTGTCTTCTCTACCTATTTACGTCTTGGTCTTTCTATGAAGTTGTACTTTGAGTTTGTGTTAATGTTAAGGATGTTGGAGAAAAAAAGAAAGGTAAAAAAAAGGGTGAGAAGATAGAAAAATTGGGCAGAAGTTTACCTTTATTTGGGTTTGATTGATTTTTTAAAAATTGAATATTTTTGTTTTTAGTAAAATTTTTAAATATTTTAATTAATTTTTATACGTTTTAAGTATATTTTTTGGTGAATTTTAAAAAATTATTTTTTAAATTTTTTTTTTTATTTTTTTTATAGTTTTTTTTTTTTTTTTTATTTTTATTCATTTATTACATCATAAAAAAACACATCATCACATCATCAAACATCATTATTTCCATCCCATATATCAACACCATCATCATCAACAAACATCAACTTCAACAAACATCCTCAAATCACAACAACTCCTTCATCCTCCATCATCTCAGACATCATCATCATCATCACATCCCCAAAACCCCCCACCCAAAAAACCCACTCCAACACCCCCTCAACACCCCCCCTACACCCACCCCCAAAACCTTCCACACACACTCCTTCTAATTCAAATTCAAATCCTAATAATAGAATCATACAAATAAACAAACAAAAAGCGAAACAAAAGATAAGGCAAAAATTAAATTAAAGCAAAGCGGCAATCAGGTCGGAATCGAAGGAAAGGAAGGAAGAATGAGGAGAGGGGAGAGATGGGGAAGGAGAGAAGGGAAGGGGGTTGGGGGGGGTGGGGGTTGGAAGGATTGGGGTTTGAATTGTCGTGATGAAGTTGATTGATGAAATGAGGATTTTTTGAGTGTTTTGTGTTTTGTTTGTGTGTGTTGGTGAGTGAATTTCGGAGAGAAGAGAGAGAGAGAAAGTCTTATTTATCGTGGTCGTGTGTGTGGTTTTTCCACCATCACCATCACCATCACACCACACTTTTTTCATGCTGCTTTTTTTTTTTTGAAAATTTTTTTCTCTTTTCTTCTCTCAACATTTCACATTACATTATCACTACTGGTGGTGTGTCCATACTCATTTGTCCAGTATCCATTTGTGGTGGCAAATCGGCAACCGTCTCCGTTTCAATTTCTATTTCTTTTGCGATAACCCGTTGCGATTTGTCAAAAATCAAAAAAAAAAATTGTCAATGAAATGGGGGTTGGTGTCTGTTGGTGGAGGGAGGAGAGGAGAGGAGAGAGGAAGGGGCGGGAGCATCGTCATCACATCCATTCAATCGATGTTCTTTCTTAATGTTGATTTGTGTTGTTATTAATGTAAATTTTAATGTTTAATGTTGTTAATTTTTTGTTGTTAATTTGTTGTTAATGATTGTTTGTTGTGTTTATAAATTTAATTTTGTTAATGGTGATTTATTAATGTTAATGTTTTGTTATTTTGTTAATGTTGATGATGTTAATGTTCATAATGTTAATTGTTAATTGTTAATTGTTGTGTTTGATTTTTTTTTTTTTTTTTTGTGACGTTTAATGTTGTTGATTTGTTAATGTTAATATTAATATTAATGTTAATGTTTGTTTGATGTTTGTATGTAATAGGACCTTTTCATATAAAAAAACTTTTGACTAAATAAATAAATAAAGTTATGAATTCGGGATTTATTGGTGCATCACCCAATTTTTTATAGATATTTTTTTTAAAGATATAATTTGTAAGTGTTTTTATAGCACGTGTATGTAAAAATTATTATTTTTTTAAATATTAAAAAAATTTAAAAAAATAAAGAAAATATGAAAAATAAAAAATTTAATTATCAAAAAAGATGTATAAACCAAACAATGTTGTTTTTGAATGATTTGAATTATTTATTTTATAAGATTGTTTAAAAAAATTAGGAAAACTTATTTATAAGTCCTATTAGGGAGACTTATGCTATATATGATCCAATTAAAAATTTATGTTCTCATAAGTTCTGTTTTATGTTTCCATAAGTCCTGTGAGAAGTTTGTTGACACATTTACCCTCAATATTATTTGTTAACATCATAAATAATAGTAAAATCATATATAGGAAATTGAATGTTACCATAGATCATATTTATATAAACGTAACGTAACCTGACGCCTACATAAATGTAACGTGACACCTATGATTTATGGTAACATGCAATTTTCTATATCATAGATCATATCACCTACATAAACGTAACGTAACGTGATACTTATGATCTATGGCAACATTTATAGGAAATTGAATGTTACCATAGATCATATTTACATAAACGTAACGTAACGTGACACCTATATAAACGTAACGTGACACCTACATAAACGTAACATGACACCTATGATCTATGACAAATTAAATGTTACTATAGATCATATTTATATGAAACGTAACGTGACACCAACATAAACCAACAACATTTTCACATTCAATTTAAAAAAATAAAAATTCATTAAGTTTGCGAAACGTAACATGACACGTTACGTTACATTTATGTAGGTGTCACGCTACGTTACGTTTATATAGGTGTCACGTTACGTTACGTTTATGTAAGTGTCACGTCACGTCACGTTACGTTTATGTACGATCTTCTGGAATACATTCCTATCTAAATAAGACTTGAGACTCTATAAGAAATTACACAGGACTTAATCTACCATAAGTGTCTAAAAAAGGACTTATAAATAAGTCCCCCCAAAAATTATTAATGTCAAAAATTAAGTTGATCAGATATTAATTATTATTTGATATTGTCAGTTAATTATTGTTCAAACATGTAATTTGATCAAGTAACTTGTAATATTCAATTAACTTCATTTTTAGTGATTTTGGCAACAAGTCAAATAAGTTACTTGTTGACTTATTTTTATCACATTATCTTTATATTTTGTTGCATATCTTCTCATAAAAAAAATCAAAAACCAAAAAAGAAATGTGATACCCAAACTCACTAGTGTGAATAAGCTTTTTGGGAATCCTACAAAAATGGACCGTTCGAAATTTCAAGTTAGGCAATAATAACATAATCATAAAGCTCTTTATTTTTATTTATTTTTGTTTTTTAATTTTTGCCTACTGTAAATCTCAACTCTCTGTGCGCAATTTTTTGTAAAATTTTTTTATATAAAATACTAAAATTTCACAATTCTTTTTAGGTTTCGTCTGGGAAACTTTTTTACCCTAACTTTTTAATTTTTTTTTTACTATTTTAGCTTGACTAAAAAAATTATGTCTGGAATAAGTTTTTGGCTTTTTTTGGTTTGGATGAGATAATTGTGAGAAAAAAGTAAAATAATTACGATTTAAATGTAATATTTTATCTTATTTTAACTTTTTAACATATTTTATTTTTTTTTATGAGCTAAATTAGTCCAACTCACTTGCCAAACAACTCCTAGGGACCTACTTTATTAATGTGATAAATGACAAAATAATTTTTTTTATTTGGAAGTCAATGTTGGATTTGTGGCTGAATTTGTATGATGATATAATAACAATGCCTACCATTTTTAGAACTTCTTAAATCATTATGCTGAGGTCATGACTTTTGGCTAGTGCAATTTGGATTTGTTACTTCAGATTATATTAACCATTTACCACTATTTTCCTGTATCTTTAATTTTTTTATAATTATTTTGGTATAGTTTATTCCTCCTAATTTCCAATCTTGGCTGAAGGACTAATTCTGAAGTTTAACTTAGTTCCAAGGACTTTATTATTGATCTTGAGATTCTCTGTTCAAGTCTTTGGGGCTACTTTCTCGAGCGTTACTGTAGTTAGTTAGTAAGATATGTCTTTAAGATTTGATGAACTGTACTTAATGTCTAGAGAGTGGGTGCGAGTCTCCATTATTATACAAGTTTGTGACTTATCACTACATAGATTAACATGGTGACTATGTAGTATACCTTTAACTTTGGTATTGATCTTGACGTAGCCCGTTTGAATCCAAGAGCTAGCTTTTTGGGCAACAATACAATTGGTTTAGTAAGAACTGTCTTCTAAGCTTGGACAAATCATATCTAGTGTTTGGAGTGTGAGTGTGAATCCTCGTCATTGTAAGAGTAAGTAACTGAAGGGGCTAAATATAAAATGGGTTGGATCCAAGTCTTGGGTCGGTCCAATCCATTAGACTCAAGACCTGAGAAGCAAGATAAGCAAGTGGGCCAGTTAGATTAGCCCAGTTACATCGTCAACAATCCACCCAAGTCCTCAAGCACTTGGGTCCAGCTTGTAGTAGAAAGCTCAGTCCAGCCATGATGTTGGGGGCTGGGCCAAGCTGTAAGACCTGATCCTTAGACCAAACCAAGATAGCCCAAGCCAATACAAAGGTATCCTATAAGGCCAGCCCATCTCTACAAGCAAACCCATAGAGGGCCGAGCTGAGACACAACAATGCCTAGCCAAAGGAACACATTAGAGAAACGTAGAAATTGTGAATATATGTGTGCAAGTAGTTACCTTAGCTGGTCTCCTACACCTAGAATAACGGAAACAATTAATCAAAGAAATGTAGTTTGTTATTAGCATGACTATAATGAGTATATGCACCCCTTGACAACTACCAGATGGTCCCTTACCTGGGAAGAATGTTAAAGGAAACGATACAACACCAAAGCTCTATGAAACCGTCTTGGGTAATAAGCAAAGAGTTATATAAAAACTGCACTGACTTCACATTGAAGGTAATTGATCTAAGCTGAACCCCACTCACTGAAACATAACTCTCTATACTTAGAGAGCACCTTCCTCCTTCTCCGATTACTCATTCCCACACCAGAGGGGTTATTCGGCCAACCTCGGCCGAGCAGCTCTGACAATGCTCCTTGTTGCAGGGCCTCAATTCCTGGACAGTCTAACCAAGTGCGGAGCTCCGATCCACAATCATCAAGTGTGGTATTTAGTACGTACAGTAACTTACTACTACATAGATTGAGAGGCCGAGTATATAGTACCACCAAAGAATAACTCTGAGGGTCTTAATTAACTCTAGGAGTTACCCCTATGTGGTTATATTTTTTTGTTGTTATGTTGGCTATGGAATAACCATATAACAAGCTGAAAATTAGATTTTACTTATTTATTTGTGATAGATCTAAATGATTTTACACTTCTTGAAAGTCAAACAAGAGACTTTGGTTGTAACGAAGCTTCTACGTTCAATCCTATACCATTTGTACATATTAAAATTAAAATTGATTGTGTCTAGGGATGACAAATTGGCTTAGCCCTTAGCTCCCATCTTGTTTTGTGTGAGTTTTTCCTATCCTGACAAAAAAATAGAAATCGGATAGAATTTGTTTATCCTACCCCACTACTTCCCTAATTAGTTGGTAAGATGTGTATTCAATTCTCATTCTCCTCCTCTCTTGTTAGATATATATTGTGATGGAGAAAATATTATTTTGTTTATATGGATTTGCTTTGGTGGTGTTTGGTTGATTAATTTAATTAAATGTTTAAATTGCAAGCACTAAAAAATAAATAAATCACACACGGAGACTCGCAATTTTTATAAGAAAAATTCAAAAGAAAAAAAAGGAGAAAGAAGCTAGGGGACTAGTCTAAGTTCAACTCAAATTAAGTAACTATTATCAATGACAAATTACAAGACACAACTTACAAATCAAATTATCGAATTGCTCAACTTACGGACTTAAGTGCTCTTGCTGAATCCACGCACACTGTTTCCAAGCTCTTGGTTCACAACATATCTAATGCGGTGTTACTCCAATGATGCCTTCGGAATCCATCAAGGACTTTGAACAACTTTTGATTAAGATAAGAAGTTTAAAGAGTTGAATTATTTAGCACAAGTGTATAATATGATGTTTGTATCCACCAAGCCTCTATTTATAATTGAAGATTCATAGGAAGCATTGAAGACCTTATGAGACATCTCTAATTGATAAATTGACTTCTATCTTACAAAAATTGGCGTCTCCCGCTTGAGCTTACAAAATCCTGCTCAATTGTGTAGTAAAACAAAACATTCTAAAGTAACTTTGCTCGAGTGAACTTCATTTTCCAGAATCCTCAATGTCTTTTATTACATTAAAAAGTTTGTCATTTTTTTTGTTTTTTGGTACAACGGAATAGGAAAAGAAAATAAACAGGAACAGAGAAAAAACAGAGGCACTAAAGCCTCCTATAAACCACTCCCACCATATCGACAAGGACTTGGCTACACACTTCAACAGGTGGCTCCTCTACAACCGCCAGGAATTCAGCTTGGTCAACTCCCATATTAGCAAGTATGTCTGCACATTGATTAGCTTCCTGCATGATGTGCTGAATGGAGCTGCTGAGTGGAGCAGTAGCAACGTTGCAGCAAGTGGCGAGAATCCTCAACGATGCTACCGTATGAACAATTTGGAGGTGGGCCTTTGGTAAGAAACTCCTCAGCCATAGTAGAGTCGGTTTCAATGATAACTTCACGGAGTCCTTTCTCTAAAACAACGGTCAGACTGCGGTAAATGCCCCACACTTCAGCTTTGAGGCTGTAACAATTTTCGAGCTTGCCGAAAAAACCGGACAGCCAAGTTCCTGCTTCATCATGAAAGGCTCCACCAAAGCCTCCATCCCCTGGATTTCCACGTGCACACCCATCTGTATTGAGTTTAATTTTCCCTGAAGAAGGAGGAGGCCATTTAATTAGAGTGGTTATCTGTGGGGTGGAATTAATATTCATACTAAAAGCTTGCAAAATCTGGTTAGCATAACTATGAATAAGGTATAAAGACTGATTCAAAATGGGATCCACATTATCACAAACTTTTTTATTCCTGTCAAGCCAAATTTGCCAAAAGAGAAGCAATGAAAAGAAGATTCAAAAAAGGGCCAGAAAGCTACCGAGGTTTCAAATTCTTTTTGATCTAAGAGGAAAGACACAGCTAACTATCAGCAGCTAGCCACGGAGTACTAGCCACATTACTCCAAATAGCCTTAGTGACCACACAGTTGCGAAAGATATACGCAGTATCTTCAGTGTGAAAATCACACCGAGGACATTCCGCATTATCAAACAACCCTATTCTCATTCTCATATCATTGGTAAGAAGCCTGCCAAGAAGGATCAACTAGTGAAAACATTTTAAGTTTTTGTGGGATTTTCAGTTTCCACACCCACTCAAAATCCATATTCTCATCCATTTGATTAGAAGCAATTTTATAAGCTGTAGCAGTGGAGAAACCTCCCCCAATAGACCCCCTCCAATGAGGACTATCAGGAAATGTAACAAAACGCGGCAGTGTTACTTTCAGAACACATCCGAGAGCCTCACTAGGGAGTTTAGTGTAGACCGCATCCATATCCCAGTTACCCTCAACATCCAAAAGAGTAGCCACCTTATCAGAGGTTATAAGAGAATGATTAGGGAAAATAAAAGCCAAAGCCTCATCACCACACCACCAATCATACCAAATGGAAATGCGAGAACCATCATCCACACTCCATTTAATCACTTTCTTCAAGATAGCTCTAGTTTGGAGAATATCTCTCTAAATGTAAGAAGCAGACTTTTTAGAAGAATAAGAGAATAAATCATTGTCAGAAAGGTATTTAGCCTTGAGGACTTTAACCCAAAGGCAGTTCTCCTTAATCAAAATTTTCCAACCCAACTTAGCCAATAGAGCTAGGTTTTGAGTCTTAGCCATTCTCAGGCCAAGCCCCCCCCCCCTATCTTTTTACTTTGGCATATATTCGTCCATTTCACAAGATGGACTCTCTTACTAGTTTCAGTATCTCCCCAGAAGAAGTTAAGGTTTAATTTATCAATATCATTACAAATACTCCCCGGAAGAACAAGAGTTTGCATAGCATAAGAGGGCAAAGCAGAGGAGACAGCTTGAACCAATGTAGACCTCCTAGCCAAGGATAGCAAGTTCAATTTCCAGCTGGTAAGTCTACATTGAATTTTATCCGTAATAAACCGAAAGAAGTGACGATTACACCTCTTATGGATAAGAGGGATACGAAGATATTTCCCCAGATCAGAAGTTAAGGAGATACCACACACATTACTCAGACTCCTAGCTACATGGCATGCAATATTAGAAGAAATGAATAATTTGGATTTAAGTAAACTGATCTTGAGACCAGAAGCAGCACTAAAATCATTCAGCACCTCCATAATGGTATTACAATTACTCACATTAGCTTTTCCAAACAATAAGAGATCATCAGTAAAAAAAAGATGTGAGATGAGAGGCCCCTTATAAAAAGCCTTAACACCCTTCCACCTATTTTGATGAACTTTCTCAAATATCATATTTGAGAGTTTCTCTATCCATAACACAAAGAGGTATGGTGATAGAGGATCACCTTGCCTTAACCCCTTCTCTATAGGAAACTCCTCCAATTTCTCACTATTCCATAGAACATAAGCTTTTACATTAGTAACACAATTCATAATTAACTCAATCCAATGATTATTAAAGTTAAAATCAACAAGGGTCTGATAAAGAAAATGCCAAGACACGTTGTCATAAGCCTTTTCTAAATCAATTTTCAAGATCATATCACCCCTCTTGCCCTTAAGCCCTCTGAGCGTATGAATGATCTCCTGAACAATAATGATGTTATCACAAGTCGTGCGCTGCAGGAATGAAGCTGCTTTGAAAAGGACCAACAATGCTGGCTAAAAGAGGCCTAAGCCTACAAACCAAGATTTTAGTGAGGATACAAGACATTACAAAGGATGATGGGTCTGAATTGATGAATAGACTCAGGATTATCAAGTTTAGGAATAAGGGTGATAAGGAAATATTTAAAATTATTAGGGACTCTTTTAGAGGAGAAACAATTCTGAATAAACTTACACACGAAAGGGCTCACAATATCCCAATGAGTATGGTAAAAAATGGATTGGATACCATCAGGGCCAGGGCTTTGAAGGCTCTAATGCTCTTGATAGCATCCCACACCTCTAAATCATTAACAGGTCTAGTGAGGGCACGGTTGTGTTCAAAACTAACTTTCGATTGCAAGAGGGTAAAAACATGGTGAGATCGCAAATGCTGATTGGCTTGGAAAAGAGACCCAAAATAAGTTTGGACATGGTTTTTTAAGACAGAGGAATCAGAAATCTAGACCCCTTGAGCATCTTTGAGGATAGACATCCTTGATTTTCTATGCTTTGCAATCGTCGATATGTGAAAAAACTTAGTATTACGATCCCCCAAGGAGATCTAATTAGATCTAGACTCTTGGTACCACAATAACTCTTCTTGATATAGAATGGTATTAAACTCTTTAACAAGATCCTTTTCAAGAAGGAAAAGATTATGAGAATACTTAATAGATTGGGATTTTTGGATACCTTCAATTCGCCCCAAAAGGCATCTCTTTTTTCGAAAAATGTTTCCAAAATGAGTTTTATTCCAAGAAATAGCATTTTTAGTAAGCAAAATCGTGGCTTCGGGAATCGAATTATGGCTAATACTCCAAGCTTCTTTAACAAGTAACTTAAAATTAGGATCAGTGAACCAGGCAGCTTCCATACGGAAAGGCCTAGCAGAGGGGGTAAGAGAAGACATACCTTGTGTGTACACAACCATAGGAAAGTGGTCTGAGTAGGTACTAGGAAGATTACGAATAGCCCTTTCAGTGAAAGCTAGGCGCCATTCAGAATTACAAGCCGCTCTATCGAGTCTCTTAAGGGTATTTGCCATGCCTTGTCTGCCATTAGACCAAGTGAGATGAGGTCCAGAGCATCCCAGGTCTATGAGATTGCATCTATTCATCCTTGCATTGAATTTTTAGGTCCTAGCTTGGCTGATATTAGTAGGAAAACTTCTCTTTTCACTTTGGAATGCAATATCATTAAAATCCCCTACCACCAGCCAAAGAGCGGTCATGTTATCTACCGTAGCTTCCAAGTTTTCCCAAAGAAGGTCCATGTTTTTGGGATTGGGGCTGGCATAGATAGCTGAAAGAATCTAGTCCTCAAAATTATCCCTCTGAACTTTAGCATGAATGAACTGAGTGTTAACCTCTAAGGCTTTCACCATCACCCGAAAAGGGTCCCAAAGAACCCATATACCACCATTATGCCCCATTGGGTCTACATGGGAGGAGGCTGTAAACCCCATTTTGTTGAAGAACTGCCCCATAGAGCTCAGTTCCACCTTTGTTTCCATCAGAACCAGGATAAATGGCTTGTGGGTTTGAACAAGCTCTTTCATGGTTCTTTTAAAAACTTTGTTGCCAGCTCTTTTACAATTCCATATAAGTAGCTTCATTGACATAGAGTTAGGGAATGACGAAAGGGGACCGAAATCAGGGGTTCCCAGAATTTTCCTTACTTTCAGCCGATCGAATACATCGGAGTTGATGGAGCTCAGCCTGACTATGGTGTTCTTGCTACCATAGAGATTCATCTCTTATCTCTCTATTATGAGGCGAACTTCTCTGATCCACCAAACGGGGCTTACTAGGTGAGTTGTTTCTTTCTCTTGATCTAATGCAAGGTAGATCGAACTGAACTGGTTTATGTGTTGGTTCTCTTCTGGTATCTCCATGTTTCTGAACACTCGGAGTTCTGGAGTTCAACGGCTCAGAAGAGGAGGAAGGAGGGTCTGGGGTTTTTTATTTTTAAAGATAGGGGAACTCGAGGCAAGGGTGAGAGACTGAACCAAGGATGAGTTTCCAGCCATAGAAAGCTGAGGACAAGGAGTAGGTCTGACTGCCTCTAAATTTCCCAACAGCTCATCTGTACACGCAAGATATGCATTGGAAATGATCATTTCCTCTGTACATGCTAGGGCAGAAAAGCTATTCTAAGAGGATACTCTTATATCAGAAATTGAATTAGAAACAATGGTCTTAACATAGTAACTGGGTGGGGGCATGGATGAACTAGCTCCTTGAGTCTTGTTTGGCTAAAGTGGTCTCCCTTACCCCTTAGCATGGGCTTTCTCTTTAAACCCAACTCTAGTCTCCGATCTCAGCCCAATACTATTCTTTGGGCCTTTCTTACTCACAAGCATCCATGGACCAAAATTATCGGGGGTTATAACAATGTTTGGGTCATTATGAGAGTTGGGCCCATCTACAGATTCTATGGGCCTCGCTACCTCCTCCGTTCCAACGGTCGAAACATGATCTGGAGTACTGGCCGAATTGTTGTCGCTGAAAATCTTAGTCGGAGAAGCAGCGCAACTCCCTACCCGATGACCTACTCTGCCACACCCGAAGCAAAAAGAATGTACATGTTCATACTCAATACCATAAATATACTTACCAATAGCAAAACGGGACAACAGAGGCTGACTTAGATCGATTTCAATGCAGACCCACCCAAACTTTCCACGGGAAGAAGTTGTTGTAATGATGTCGATCTTAAGTGGTTTCCCAATCGTCTTAGCAATGTGGAAGAGAACTTTTTCATAATAATATTCAATGGGGAGTAAAGGAAATCTAACCCATATAGCAGTGGAAGTTTCTGAAGCCTGGGAAGGTTTGAAATCCGGCGTTCACTTTCGCAACGTGAGATAATGATCAAGAATAATCCAAGGACCACCGGTATAAACCTTCGCACAGTCTTCCTTCATCTGGAATTTAATAAGAAAAAAACCAATCCCCAAATCAATAGCTTCAAAATTCTCTTGCAAATCCCAAGTTTTCCTAAGCTTGGAAATAAATAGTTTGTAGCCTATATTCCTTCCCAGCGGTTTGACAATGAGATAATCTTTCCAAGGTCTTCGGATTTTCTTCAAAAGGTTCTACGGGAGATTAATTCGAGGGACCCCAAAATCTGGTGCTTCATCTAGATTAGGATCCTCATCCAAATCTTCAGCCTCAGACTCATCATCATCCGTACAGAGGCGATCAAGATCATCATCAAAAGCCCTTTCGTTAAATCGTCGATTAGTGAGAGCCTCCTTAAAAGACCTAGTCACAGGTGCTTTGAGGGGCAGATCTGGGGCATTAACCCCCTGCAACAATGGGGGATCAGCCATATTCTCATCATCCAGATCGCCATTAGCCTTGAGTTTCTTAGTGTTTCGTTGGAGGTGATCTTGCTCCTTGCGTGAAGCCATGTTCAAATCGCCAAAGGAGTCGTTGGGAGCAAACATGTTAGAATCGACTAGTTTTTAAAAGTTTGACATTTAATGCTGCGGGTACTTGTACTCAATATTGTATAGTCTTGTTATCATTGTTGATGTAGAGCATTGCTTTGGGTACTTGTACTCAACATTATATAGTCTTGTTATCATTGTTGATGTAGAGCATTTAATACAACCTTTAACCTAACTTAAATACCAACTTTAAATCACAATACAACTCGATTAGGACTTGTTTTAAATCCGCAGTAGCCAAGTGATACTCTTTTATTTCCTTTCTTTTTTTTAAATCATGATGATCAATTAGCATAGTTGTTTGTTCTAATATTCGAAAAATGTCAATTGCTAAAACATATTAAATTAAAACTTTTCATTTTAACTTTTCTTGTTTTAAGTTTTACCAAAATGGGAGTAATTTATTTGACCAAATTCTTTTAGAGTATTTGAGTAAGTTTCTAATAATTTGTTACAACAAATCAAGGTTTTAGAAAAATAAATTTAGGATCAAAATCATTTACAGGAACAAAATATTTTAGTTTCTAAAAAGTGTAATTGTTGCATTCTTAGCGACAAAACTAAACATTCAGTAATAAATTACTATATGTTTTTGGGATCAAATTTTTCATCTCAAAAGTAAATCTTTTTTGGCATGAAATTATTTTATCCGTAAAAATACATTCATCAGCAGCATTTTCAAGAATTTGTAACAAAATGTAATTTTTTTAGTTTCTGGGCCCACCTTTTAGTGATAACAGAAAATTGGTCTCTTAATTTTTTTCAACAAAATTTTTAATTTAGAGAAAAAGAAAAAAGAAAAAGTCTAGTCGGTAAAACTGTGATAGGTGGAGAATAGAAAGTGGTATTAATGTAGATAACAATAATGACTTGAACTCATTGCATTCCTACGTCATCCTCTTATTAATTAAACAGGTTTGAATTAATTATTGCATAATTTGATAGAGGTAATATTAAATAGTCTTCTTCTAATTATTTTATTTTATTTTTAAAATTAAAAAAATAATTGATTCAGATAGCTCAAGCTCGCATAAAAAGACTAGATGCGGCTAATACTTGGCCTCACGCTAGTGTCAGCAATTCATATAGTTGAAAATTATTAGGGTAAATTACAAACACATTCTCTGTGGTTAATTTAAATTATAAATTATTTTTTGTAATTTTATAAATTATATTATATCTCTTAAGGTTTCTAATTTTATAATAAATAGATCATTTTATTAATAAATTATTAAGTTAATTAACAGTTTTTAATAATGTTAAATTTTTAATTCAATTAATAATTTAGATAATTTTATTATTTTATAGGTGAACAGTTAAAAATTTCAATTTTTTAATTAATTTTTTTAAATAAAAAATTCTGACAGTTGGTATTTATAATTTTTCAAATCATAAGAAATAATTCATATTTTAAACAAATCTTAAGGGTATATTTGTAATTCATCCAAATTATTACTATCTAATTAGGTTGGACAAAAAATAATTTTGGACTTTGAAACTAACTCAAAACTTTTAGCAGAGCCAAGCTGAGAGCTCAAAAAAGACTGTTTATATCTTTGATTTATAAAAGATTTTGAAGAGAAAAAAGTAAAAGGTAAATGAGATAAAAGTTTTTTTTTCCACTAACTTTTCATTTTTTCATTTTTTTTTCCTTCACAAATTTAAAATTTAACAGTCTGTTTTGTATAACAAGTAAGAAAAGAAAATAAATTATCGTACGTGAAAAATGGATATTAGTGGGGGATATTTTTATAACCAATCAATTATTTTTCATCAAATCTTTCTTTTTTTTTTTGAGAGATTTGATAAAAAAATGAAACAAATAAAAAATGAAACAAATAAAAAAAGAGATGTAGTTTTTTTTCACAATTTTACATAATTTATAAACTATTTGGCAAGTGACTTTTTTAGCTAAAATATTAAAAAGTCACTAAAAAAATCAAAAAATCAATAATCATACCAAAAAGTCAAAGATCATCTTTTCTCTCTATTTTTTGCACATCTTTTCGTAAAAAATCAAAAAGTTATCTCAAACATACTAATTTTTTTTAGCTCATATTTTAGCCAAATAATTAAAAAATTACTAAATTAACCTGTTCCCAAACGATGCCTAAATATAAGAAGAAAAAAGAAATTCTCTTTCACATCATTCATTACTAAATCACTTCATCCAAACAAAGTCTAAACACATCTTATAAAAACTCAATAAGTCTGTCCACACAAAACTAACCACATAAAATAATACCATACATAGATAATTAGACTTGTCATAAAAGATATTGTTTCACTCATATTACTATAATCTTGACCATGCAAATTAAATGATTGAATCCATCCTAAACTATATAGTTTTATTTAAATTGCTCAATTTATATTTGATGTTGTGTCTTTACTCTGTAGCCTTTATCGATAAAAACCTGTGCTTGAGCCAAAGGCTCGAATAGGCTAGGTTCGGCTCGGCTTAACAAGACATGTGATTGGTTAATTAGAGCTAAACAATTTGACAAGAGAGTAAATCTGGTCTTCAAAGCAACCACCATACAATAATTTTCTCCACTTGTAAATATTGAAAAAGCAAGGGGGAAAAAAGACAAAAGCAAAAGGGAATGAAGCATCTTTGTCAACTTTAAAGACCTTTTCCACTTTGCTAAATGCCTAGTTATTTTTTTAACAAAAATGTCAAGTATGTCAATGTCATCTCATCTCATCTCCTTGTTCCCCAACAATTCAAGCATCTCAAAAAAGATGGGATTCCCCCATCATGGTTATAGCTGCTGCTCCTAGATCACTTTCCTGTCTCTCTTTCTCTCTTTGTTGTCCTGTTTGGAAGTAGAGATTTATCAGGTAGGTAACTTTACTGCTCTATAAGAAGGGTTTTGTGCTTTGTTTGAGTAGTGGAAGAACAAAAAAGAAACTATGGCTATTTCTGGTAGGACTAAGGAAGAGAACAACACAATTGGATTCAAGAAGTCAAAGGGCTTGCTCCTCCCTCAAACTAGCCTTGCCTCTCTTGAATCTTTAACCATTCCTCTGGTTAGTCCTCTTTCTGTTTCTGTTTTATACATATTATACATATGGATACATATGGATAATAATGGTATCTGAATTTTTTACATATAATTCTTCATCTTACATATACCAAGTAATTACCCAACACAAATTGTTATAACAGAAAGCATTTCATGAATTTGGACTCATCACTTATACTTTTGTGAAACGCTTATCACAACTCAATTGTTTGGATTGTGTATCTTATGTGTGAATGCAAAGTGTTTTTTTTTTGGGGCTTGTGTATGTTTCTTTGTTGTGGGCTCATGTGAATGGTATTTGGGTTTATGCTTGCAGGTTCAGGAAGTTGTTCTTTTAGCAGACTTTCAATGTGAAGAGTGTCAGAAGAGGGTAGCTAACATCATTTCCAAGATGAATGGTAAGTTTACCCTTGTACCCTTCTGTCAATTTTCCTGTTTCATTTGATTGAGATGAAGAAAGTCTCAGATCAGACACCATTGCATTTATCAACAATATTAGAGTTTCTTAAAAATTTACACACATTCTTCGTTTAGTATGAACATTTTTAGTTTCACTTTTTAATTATTTTAGTTTGATTAAAAATATATCGTTTGAGATTAATTTTTAATTTTTTTTGTAATTTTATGAAAAAAAAAGTAAAATAATTATAATTTAAATGTAATATTTTATCTTTTTAATTTTTTAACCTATTAATTTAATCCCAAACAACTCCTACATTAATATAGATAAAATATCTTGAGAGCAAAAGGTTTATTGCCAAGAAACAACTAGAGGTGTTGGTGGGATCTATGGACCCACCATAAAATTCATCTCCATGGTTAGAATTATTTATATAATGGAGTTTATTGCGTAAATCATCCTTTCAAAAAATTAAATTTATAAAAATCATATGTTCAAATCACATTTTTTATAAGAAAATAGACATTTGAGAATATATCATTCATTATTTTAAATAATTTTTTTTCTCATAAATTATCTATTCGAAAACTTTTATAAAATAAACAACGAAAATTATCAAAATAGACCACGTGAGGTCCAAAAACACTCAATATCACCTCCAGTTGGCAACCATAAACAAGCCTTGTCAATATCTTTGCTCTTGCACTCAGTAACCGTTGTGATCTCAACATCTGTGGGTCCACGTAAAGACCCTTTTGCCCCTTGGATGCCAAACTAAACAAGGCTTTCCTACCGCAGGACACTTGTTTTTCTGTTAATTCTGATATAGATTCTCTTTATTTGGCATTGGCCAATTTTTACATTGGATTCCTTTGAAATCACTTTGAGCTATTTTTTTGGAAGTACTTTCTTAGAGGGTATCAAATGTATATATTATTCTCTTTCAAAGCAGAAAAGGTGCCCTTTTCCCTTGCTGCCAAAAGAGTTGGGTTTTGGTTAATGGGTAACCTTCTTTGAGGGTTAACTTTAAGGATAGAGAAACTTATCCAGAGATCAAGAAGCTTTGTGTCCTCAGATTGGGATGGGGTTCTTCGGAGTGATTGTCAAGATTAGTAAACAAATTGATCTTAAGATTTTGAGAAATCAAAGATGTTCTAAGTACTGCTACTCTAACTCTTTCTCAGTTTAATGGGTGAAAGGATTATCAAAGCTGCTATAAATTGCCAAGATGCTTTTTCCTTGAGCTGAAATTCCAGACTTTTGTGTGTAATGGGCAGAAATTCGTTTTCAAAATTTGATAAACAGTTCATAAAATTTACTAAATTTTTCTAAATGCAAAAAAAAAAAAAAAAAAAAACAAAACAAAACAAAACAAAACAAAAAGAGAGAGTTGGTTTCACACATTTAGAAAAAAAATAATTCATTCCTTCCTCCTTCTCCCAACCCCTTCGGCCACCACCAACTACCACTAACCACTTTTTACGTCCGACAACCACCTCCAATTGCTATCAACCAACTCCCACTGACGAGAACTACTTTCCACCGTCACTTCCTGCAACTGATAACCACCTCTACCTACCCATTTCCGACCATCACCAATTATCTCGGCTACAATCCCCCGTGGATCATCTCTCTCACTTATTTTAAAAAAACATATGTTTTTGTTTTAATTTTTGCTTTTATTAAAAATAAACGTAAGTACTTTTAATATTTCCTTATAAACAAAAAAACAGTAAATAGTAAATATTATCAAATCACGCTTAACAATAAATGTTACCATTGGACCAAGTCACATATCTAATTACTAACTGTAGCCTTGGTAGTGTAACTTTCACAATATATGATTGAAAGTAAACCAATACGCTACCATGATGTAACTGTTTGAGTAAAAATACTTCTCATCTTAGTTTAGTTATGTATGATTGTTCTTGGTGGGACCAAAACCATGTGTGATAATACCATACCATTCATTGCATATGCATTGATCACCATGACTTGTATTCTCAATCAAGTAATTGTAGTGTAGATAGTTCCATTGCATTTTCTGAATTCTAGTTCAGTTTCTGATGGTTTAATTACATGTTTAATCATCAAAATAGGAGTCGTGTATCATTTTTTATCTTTAATATTAAATTGAGTCGATTTAGTTTATAAAATTGTGTCAATCTGGTCCCCATAGTATTGTATAAAAGTATTTCAATTTGATTCCCAACATTTAAATTACGTCAGATTGAGGACCAAATTGATATAATCTAAATATTGTAGACTAAATGACACAAGACTCGTACTTTGGATACAAAAAATGTAATTAACCCGTTTCTGATTGCAGTTTTTTCCCCCTTTGATTAGCAAGTGATATAAGTATTATCTTGACGATAATCTAAATTTAAAAAAAAAAAAAAATTTCCTGGTGCAGGGGAAACAGAGTCAGTGATGGTGAGTGTGTTGGAGAAGAAGATAACACTCACTGGTAGTTTTGTTAAAGCACATCCTGCAACTAGCGAAATTGTTGCTGCAAATTCCAGAAAGCCCCTCAACAAAGTCGCAATGATCACACGCCTCTTTCGCTTTTCTGCCAGATGATCCTACATTTGAACAATGAAAAAAAACAGAATACAAAAATATATGTTTATTACGAGGAAATAAAAAAACAAAAATACAAAAGAAACAAAACATTGTAAATATCACTCAGTATTGATAAAATTGTATATTCCCTTGTCACACTTGGTATATCGAGGGCGTTAATGATTTTTTTATTATTATATATATATTCGGTTAGTAGATCAGTAAGGGTGTTGTTACAATAAATAACTCTTCTATATAATTTAAGCCTTGTTTGGCATCTACTATATAATCCATCTTTTTATCTTTTTATCTTTTTTTCATCACATCACCTCTCTATTTTTTTGCATATCTTTTTGTAAAAAGACAAAAAGTACACTTTTTTAGGACATTCCAAACCAACCCTTACTATCTAAGCTGAATACGGTTCACACAAATTAACAGCGAGCAGTGAATAATTTTTGTAATAAATCTTAGAAATTTAAAATATGTGGAAAAGTGCCTAGAATTTGATTTATTACTTTTCTGATTATGTAGAATTATTGTTCAGCCTAAATGTGTTGTATGGTTCCCTAATATATTTTCCTTTCCCTTCTTGTTACTCTTCAATAACAGGGCAATTTCATCACTTTAAATTTGTAGGAGCACTAATATTTTGGACGGACTGGTCACGCCAAAACCGATCACATAGTGTGAATGTGTGATCGGCTTTGGCATGATTAATCGGCCTAACAATCATTTTTGAATTTTATAGACATTGTGACCTGAAACAATCGCAATGGCTTTTCACCCCAGTGTTGAGTAGCGTGAATTAGCTTTTCTACTTAAAAAAAAGTTGAGGGACTTTCCACAATGAGAAAGTTGACAACTTATACTACAACAAATTAAGGTATTAGAGACAAAAGTATAAGGATAAAATTACATTTTAGGAAGAAATATTTTAATTGTCAAAAGTGTCATTGTTATATTTTTAGTAATGAAATTAGACATTTAATAATGAATTACTATCTTTTTGGATCTAAAATTTTTGTTTCAAAAAACCGTTTTAGTACCAAATTATTTTGATTTTAGAAGTGCATTTATTAGTGATATTTTCAAAATTTTGCCAATAAAAGTTATTTTTTAACTTTTCAATATAACCTTTTAGCAACGACATAAATAGATCTCCTAATATTTTTTGCAACAAAGTTTTTATTTTTGGGGATAAAAAAATTTGGATTCTAAATCCTTATATGTTGTAGTGTTTTTTATTTTTTATTTATTTTTAGATTTGATATATTGTAGTATTATTACCTTTCTTAGGACCTGTTTGATTACAGGATAAAGATGTAGGATTGGACTGTTAATCCTATCAAATTCATATTCTTGCATTTGGATCACACAAATGGCATATGGCTTAATAATACGTAGGATTCTTAATCCTAAAATCCTACACATAATTATCCCATGAGATTGTTAATCCCATCACTAATACTCCAAGTAATCAAACAGGGCCTTAGACCCTACTACTATCCACTGTGTATTTTTTTTATTTGTAAATTCTCATAAAATTTTTGAGGGAGAACCAAAAACAAATCCTTCTTTTGGAACTATGGAGAGAGAGATGGATGCCTTAATTGTTTGTGAAACATGAACCTTGTAAACAAGAAAGTAAAGAGAGGGAGAGCATGAACCTTTGTTAACAAGAAAGAGATGTTTCATAATGTCCCATTCAACCCAACAGAAACCCACAAGGAATGAGTAATAGATGCTTCCCTTTATCAGCATGCAATCATATCATAAGAAACACAATAGGGAAAAGAAGAAGAAGAAGAAAGTCTATCACAATAAGCATAAACATTACAATGCCTTAGCAGAATCAGATTCCAAAATGCAAGAGAGGAATTCCCACATGACAATCCAAACATTAATCAACTGTTCATCATCATCATAAAAATGCCCTCAAATTCTTCATAATCCTCATACTAATCAATAGCTTGATCTTGACTGTGTTCGATTCTCAGCTTTAATGTCAGCATACCCAATAAAGGCAAGTTCTAAAAGCATCTTTATCTACTTTTTATTCTATTCTCACCTAATATTCAAGATTTTCAAAAATAAACTCTATCTTCTATTTTTTGTTCTGTTGTTTTGGTAAAATTGCAGTATTGCTGCATGGTGATGAGGATGAATATAGACTGCAATGGTTGTTACAGGAAACTAAGGTCAATCCTCCTCAACATGAAAGGTAAGGTCTTGATCATTAACAACACACAACCGTATAACATTCCGTTTATTTCGGTGAAAAATGTCCTTTGAAAAACATTTTTTGTTGTTTCCCTTTGTCATGTTGGTCACAACACTTTCATTTGACTTAATTTTGACCATTAGTTTTAGATTGTGTTTATTTGGTTCAATTGACAATGCCATTAGAGTTTTTTACAAAAAATAATCATTGAGTTGGTTAAGATTTTCTCATTGAATTGATCAAGTTTACAATTTTTTCTCTAAACACATGATACATGCAGCATATGTACGTATTTGTCATAGAATAATACAAACAATTATAATCAAATGGACCAAATTGAGCCAAAATCGATAATTAAGGGTCAAAATTGAGCTAATTGAAATTACATGAATCAAAATGACATTAGGACCAAAGTATAAGGACTATCGGTGTAATTTATCCAAAATATTTTTTGTAGCCAACGAAAACTAAGTTCATTTGTGCGAAAAACATTTTCTAACCTGAAATTTTATCAACGCCACCACAAAACCATCACCTCTACTATCCTACCTCCACTATCACCATCACCACACTACCATCATATTAGAGTGTTTTCTATGAAGATTATTTTTAATAGAAAATTGTTTTCTACTAAAACAAACCGAGTAATTGATTTTCTTGTCTGGTAAATATATAATTTGTTGGGTAAAACAATTCGTTTGCTTGTGAAACACTGCTGAAGAAATAGAGACACACTTGATAGAGAAGCAACACTGCAGGGTGTCTGTGTGTGGGAGATTTAGACCGTCCGATGTGACTATAAAGATAAGGAAGAAGATGAAACGCAGAGTCGAAATCTTGGACATTCAAGAAGAGTCCGCCGGCACTGGCTTCCAGGGTGATGTAGGTCAGACTCATCATATGCAAACACAACAACCCACAACTAGCCATTTTCATGGCTCATGAAATCTTTGATAACAAGTTTCTTTGTAACAACACATTACATGAGTTGGCAAGCATAGATGCTGATATGCCTTCACATTTTGGAGGGGAGATATTTGTATATAGCACCTCCAAGATGATTGTACATATCAATATGAGTATATGATTTAGACACATATCTATGATGTATTCAAGAAAAAACACACAATGTAAGTAAGTTGTTACATGGATTTTTTTTTTTCTTCTTTTTCCTTTTTAGATCATCTTCAGCTATTTTTGGTTTTTTTTAATTATTTATTATTTGTTTTTATTTTTAATTCAGCTGATTTATTTTTTAGTGATTTTGGTAAGAGTGGTGATTGATACACCCAAGTCTCACCACCTTAAAAAAAAAAAAAAAATCTGTTTTTGGACCAATCCCCCAGTGACACCTCACTGGGGGTCACCCTCAGCTGGGGGTAGGAAGTATTTCCGTTTTGGTAATAAAATTGTGTCAATTTTCTAAAAACCATTTTAGGCAATTTTTTTGAAAACAAAATCCATGACAGAGAAAAATCAGCCAATTTTTGTAAGAAATTTTTATAAAATTTGACTTGTTTTTGTTTTTAATGAATTTTTTTATTATTTTAAATTGTCTTTATTTTTTTTAAACTGCTAGAAACATCTAGTAGAGATGAACTTAAAAAGTACAAATATTTAACTCAAAATTAAAAAAATAATAATAATAAAAATAAAAAATAAGTTAAAATTTTAATTTTAGGAGCATTGTTGTCTTTTATGCTTGATAAAACAAGAAAAGAAGTTCATGGGTACAAAAGAATACCATTTTCTAATTGTTCACTATTTGTCCCTAGATTGTTTTTAGGGGAAATTGGAATTCAATGCAAGTTTCCATAACAAATTTCAAATGAGTGGTAAAATTTATTAACTTTAATAATTGAAATGATAAATTTTTTTTATGACTGTACAAATTTTTTTTAGTGTTACAACTGAATTGCAATTTCCGTTTTTTTTTTAATTTATTGTAACCTACGAAGGAGATCATCACAACGAGTCATATCAATTATATCAACACTTGAAGAACTGTTCTAACTGAGCCAAATCATGACTTTATTAACAAAAATGAGTGACCACTACAAAGAAGAATACTAATAATTTTAAAATGGTGTAGGTCTCATATGATGAGATATTAAAAAATGAGTGAGACCACTAAAAAGAGTAGCACTAATACCTTTAAAGTGGTGTGGGTCTCACATGATGGGATGTTTTACTCTTGTGTTTTTTTTTTTTTTGAATTTCTACCTCATTAGTGGTTAATTAGTGCTCCCAAATTAGTGGGATGAATCATTGTTGTGGGATTTTTGCTCGTGTGTGTTTTTTTTTTTTTTTTTTTTAAAAAAATTTCCACCTCATTAATAGTCTATTAGTGCTCCCAAATTAATGGGATGAATCACTGTTTCTTTTTAAAGAAAAAACTAAAGGTACGATGGTTGGTGGCCCTCCTAGGACTGTACTTTTATGATGTATTTAGTTGAGAGATTTATAAAAAAATTTGAAAAGAAAAATATAAAATGTAAGTAAAATATGAATAAAATATATTAATATTTTATCTAATTCCACATATATTTTCTGATTTTCTTTCTAAATCTCTTCATAAATTTTCTAATCAAATACAATATTAAGGGAATTGAAGCTTTTACTATAGACATTTAGGCCTCGTTTGGTAACAGGCTGATTTAGTCAAAAAGTCAAAAAATTATTAAAAAAAGTCAAAAAGTCAATAACTCATACTAAAAAGTCAAAAATTCTCTTTTCTATTTATTTTTTACACATCTTTTCATAAAAAGTTAAAAAGTTATTCTAAACATACTAAATTTTTTTAGTTCATATTTTAGCCAAATAACTAAAAAATTACTAAATTAACCTGTTTCCAAACGAGGCCTTAATCATCTAAAAAAGTCTTTGATTGATATAATGGCCCTATTTGGTAGAACTGTGGGAAAGTGCTTATAGCTTATACCTTAACAGCTTATAACTTATAACTATGAACATAAACTGATTTTTGACTTATAAATTAAGCTTCTCCTGCCCAACTCAAAGAATAAGTTGATTTCTGACTTACAAAAAGTTATAAGTTGTATTGTTAAGTTAAACCAAACATATCAAAATAGCTTAAATTAAGCTAAAAATTAAAATAAACTGAAATTAAGCTATACCAAACAATACCAATAGTGAGAATTCAAGCTTACACTGATGGTGGGTACGATTCTCTCAAGTCCTGCTAACCTTATGTAGTAATGCCCGAGTAAGTCTTGAGAGGAGACAAACTCAACACTTGGGACCAAACACTAAGGTGCCGTTTGATAACACTTACGTTTTTAGTTTTCTATTTATATTTATAAAAATTTTAATAATTCAAATAAAAACTTGTTTGGTAAAATTTTTGATTTATAAATCAGTGATCTCAGTTTATAAATTTGGCCAAAAAATAAAAACACAAAAAATGTATTTTCATTTTGAGTTTTGAGTTTTTTTTTTTTTTTTACCACCCAACACTAGTCATCACCTGTCACCATTTTCCACCACCATCTTCCGCCACCCCCCACCACCCCCCACCACCACCCCACCCACCACCCACCGCCATCCACCACCCACCCACCCACCACCACCCACCACCACCCACCACCATCCACCACCACCACCACCCACTACCACCACCACTTGCCCACCACTCACCACCCACCCACTACCACCACCACCACCACCACCACCACCACCACCAACACCAACACCACCCACCACCCACCACCACCAACACCCACCACCACCACCCACCCACCGCCACCCACCACCACCCACCACCACCACCTACCGGCCACAACCCACCACCCCACCCGCCACCACCCACGCCACCACCACCACTACCCACCACCACCACCACCACCGCCGCCACCACCACCACCACCCACCATCACCACTTTCCAACACCGCCTTTCCACGCCACTTACCACCACTTGCCATTTCTCACTCTTTTTTATATTTTAAAATTTTTTAAAATATTTTGTCAATTACCAAACGCGTTTGTAGTTTATATTTTTCTAAAAATAAACAAAAACCAGTTTATAAAATTTTGGTAAATATAAACTAAAAATGTAAACGTTACCAAACACACCCTAAGTTCTCGTTTGGAAATAAGTTAATTTAGTAATTTTTTAATTATTTAGTTAAAATATAAGTTATAAAAAATTAGTATGTTTGGAATTTTTTTAATTTTTTACGAAAATATGTGTAAAAAGTAGAGAGAAAATAAAATCTCTGACTTTTTGGTATGATTGTTGACTTTTTAGTTTTTTAGTGACTTTTTAATTTTTTGGCTAAAAAAGTTACTTGTCAAACGAGGTCTAAGAGTGTGTTTTATTGAACGGACTGGATAAAGGGGATTAGAATCCATCGGACTTGAGTCTTGGGACTGTGAATCCCCCGGACTATTTAGTTAAATTGGATATGTATCCTGTGTTTGTTTTTTTATGAGAATAGATGTCTGGAAATGACTATTTTTAATAAATCCAACGTTTGGTTGGACGGACTGGATAGAATAAATGAACAAATGACTATTTTACCCTTTTTTAATTATTTACTAAATAATAGTAATATTAAACATAACTTTAATATTTTAATTTTTTAGTTAGATTAAGTAAAATTTTATTTTATTTTATTTTATTTTTTACACAAAATAAATAAATTTATTTTTTTAAAATAAAATAAATAAAATATCAATAAAAATATGTTTTATTTTTTTAATTAAAATTTTAAATAAATTTATTTTTTTAAAAAATAATAATAAAATAATGAAATTAAATAAAACATCTATTAAAATTTAAATAATGAAATTAAATAAATTATAAACAAAATTTTAAAATAAAATATCTATAAAAAATTATTTTAAAAAATTAAATAAATAAAACATCGATAAAATTATTTTATTTTTAAATTGAGACATTTAAATTTTATTGAATTTTACTAAATATAATATATAATTAAATAGTAGATGGTCAAAATGGTCATTTTATCACCTAATCCCAATAGTGGATAGTCCCTCGAAAATTGTCCCATACCCCCCCTTAGGATACAATAATCTCCCATATAAGGGATAAAGAGTCTGACCAGACTCCATGTCCGGCGGACTAAAAAAAAAAACAAATGCTGGATAAAGAGCATCTCCCGAATTACAATCCCAATAGTAAATAATCCCCCCCTTATCACCCTAATCCAATTCAACCAAATAGTCACAGTTCAAAGATTCAAGTCCGATGGATTCTAATCCTCCCTTATCCAGTCCGTCCAATCAAACATAGAATCCATTGGACTTGAGTCCTGAGACTGTGAATCCCCCGGACTATTTGGTTAGATTGGATATGTATCCTGTGTTTATTTTTTCATTGGATTAGATGTCTGGAAAGGACTATTTTTAGTGAATCCAACGTTTGGTTGAACGGACTAGATATGATAAATGAACAAAAGACTATTTTACCATTTTTCAATTGTTTACTAAGTAATAGCAATATTAAACATATCTTTAATATTTTAATTATTTTTAGCTAGATTAAAGAAAAATTTATTTTATTTTATTTTTTACACAATCAAATAAATTTATTTTTTTTAAATTAAATAAATAAAATATCAATAAAAATATAAGTTATTTTTTAATTAAATTTTTAAATAATTTTTTTTAAAAAATAATAATAATTAAACAATGAAATTAAATAAAACATCTATTAAATTTAAATAATGAAATTAAATAAAATATAAACAAAATTTTAAAATAAAACATCAATAAAATATCTATAAAAAATTATTTAAAAAAAATTAAATAAATAAAACATCAATAAAAAGTTAAATAAAATTATTTTATTTTTAAATTGAGACATTTAAATTTTATTGAATTTTATTAAATATAATACATAATTAAATAGTAGATGGTCAAAATAATCATTTTACCACTTAATCCCAACAATGAATAGTCTCCCAAAAATTGTCCTATATCCCCCCTAGGATATAATAGTCTCTCATATGGGGGATAAGGAGTCTAGCCGGACTCCGAGTCTGGCAGATTAAAAAAAAAACAAACGGTGAATTTAATGCTTCCACCGGATTACAATCCACACAGTAAATAGTCCCTCTCTTATTCCTCCAAACACACCTACTTAGTTAATCAACTTCAACAAACCAATATGTCTCATTTTTTAAACTTATTACTTATTAAATTCTATTGATAAATTTATTAGCGATAAATTTATGAGTCTCTCATTTTTTGTAAGTCTAGTTAATATGATTGATTAGTAAGTGTCTTTGCCAGTATTGAGACTCAAATTATGAATATATATATATATATATATTTTCTTGAAACATGCTTTCTCTTGTCTAAAATGGATTGAATTATATTGTTTGGGTCCATAGAGCTCACAACAAGTTTCATTTTGGTGATCTAATCCATTGATTTTGTAGTTCTTTGTGTGCATATCATTTATAATAAATAAATAATCAAATTAATCTAACAATTTTAATCACATACTTTTATCATATTTATCTTTAAAAAATAAATTATCTATTTTCTTAAAGGGCATGTTTGTTTGCATTTGTATACGTGAGATTGAAAGTAGAGGGAACATATGAGGTCCACCAAATTTTTAATCTGATATTTGATTGCAAGATAATAAATGGTGGATTGAGTGTAGGGAACATCCGAACGAATAACCCCCTAAATTTTTAAGAGTTTATTGGTGATAACTCCATTTCTATGGAGGTGTATAATGTTAGGTTCAATAATTGATCTATTTTGAAAATAAAATATGACTAATAAAATTGTTTAGGAAGAAAGGTAAATTATTATTTTAAAAGTATTTTTTTTTTTATCCTACTACTACTAGATGATTGCGAAACCATCATTAATCGTAGAAAAGTCATCACGAAAATGGCCAAAAAAGTTACTGACGATGGCTAGTGATAAGGATTATATGTGGAAGTGATACAGACAAATAAACAAATTAGATCGATAGATAAGTGATATGTCGACAAATAAGGAGATGCCAAGTAGACAAATAGGTGTTATCGACGGATAGGTAGATATTGGACGAGTAGACAGATTGATAAATTGTTTTTTTTTTTTTTTTTTCTCTTGGTCAAAAATAATAGAGTTTGTGGTTATTGGCCTCAAAATTTTGAAATTAAAGTTATGACCAAATTCCTCATTTTTTAATTTGTTGTTTGTTTAGCTAATTAGCTTAGTCTTACAATTTTGAATAATTTTTAATATGGACGAATTACACTAACAATCTTGATAAGTTGGGGCACGTATCACTTTAATTTATGACTTTTTAATTGTAACATATTTGATTTTAAATTTTAAATCTTATTCCAAATAAGGACAATTGAATATACCATTACTCAATTTCAAACGCAAAGTCATCAATTTGATTAAATATAAACTAATTTGACAAAAATAAATGTCAAAAAAATATTTTTTAATTTTTAAAAATTATTTTCTACCCACCAAAGATAAAATTATGTAAAATTGATAAATCTTTTACGTATTTATTTATTTATTAATTGTACCAAATTAATTTTCATTATGTGTTTGGATGATAATCATGTAATGGGTGGTTGTTAGGTTTTTAATGTGTAATTGATATATTTAATATATGAAATGTTTTTAATTTTAGATTTAGTAGATTTGTTTAATAATGATATCAAAGTTGTTGACATATTTAATAATTAATAAAAATTAAATTGGTAAATAAATAAATAAATAAATACGGAAAAAATTTATCAATTTTATATAATTTTATTTTTGGATTCTCTAAACTCAAATGCTCTCTTAAATATTGGATTCACAAACAACTCATATAATTTGGGAAGTGAATTAACTTTTTAACTATTTTAATTTGAATTAAAAAGTCTCGTTTAAATTAGACTTTTTAATTTTTTTAAGAAAAAAATAATTATAATTTAAGTAGGTGTTTAGCATGCACTAAAAAAGTGTATTTTTTTGTATACATACATTTATTTGGGTTATATCAATCAAAATCTCTTCTTTATTTTTCTACTAACTTTTTTTAATTTTCTACATTTTTTAAAAAAAAAATTAAAAAATAAACTTGTTTAGAACATCTCAAATCACCTCAAAATGTGATATTTTATTATTCTAAGGACTTGTTTAGCATATACTTAGAGGTTGTTTGGAATGACCTAAATAAGTACACTTTTTAACTTTTTATAAAATATGAGTTGAGTTTGAAGTGATGTGTTAGAGAGGTGATATGATTTAAATAAGATGATATGTCTTAAATATGATAGTAACTTTTAAATTTTTTGATTTTTTTCAAACATGCCAAACTAGCTAATAAGTCTATTTTTTTTATCTTTTTTAAATCACATCAATCAATATATCTCCTTTACTTTTTCACGTACCTTATTATAAAAAATTAAAAAATACGCTTATTTAAAATATACAAATCACCCCTTATAGTTTTTAACCCCTAACATCCAGATATACAAATCACCCCTTACAGTTTTTAACCCCTAACATCCACATGTCAAACGAGGGGAAAAACAAAAACTACGCAGACTCGTCGCATTATTTCAATCCTCTCCAATCGGATCTACCCCGAAATTCCAATTCCCCATTTTTCCACAAAGAATCAAGATACCCGACCCTAGATTTCCTCCGGCAGAGAGAGAAACCCAAGTCTACCATGGCCACCGACTCCCAAAAACCCACTCCTCGCGAGCACCGCCGTTCCTCCTTCGCCGAAGATTCCGATCAGCCTTCCAAACGCCGCAAGCACCGCCACCACCGCCGAAAGCACGGTGAGGACGATGCCAAAATCGAGGAAGGAGAGGAGATTTCCCTTCTTCTTCCTTCTCCTCTGCCTCTTTCTATTCTTTCGGGATCGAATTCTCGACCTTGTTACGATGATATGGAAGAAGGAGAGATTGTCGAAGACGAGGGCTTTGGCGGTGGTGCTGTTGTGAATATGGTCAAGAACAGAACTGATTCTGATCATCACAACATGGTGAGTTCAGATTCCCCTTACTCTATTTGTTTAAATTTTAATTTTTTAAAAAAGTAATCTGTTTGGTTGCTGAGGAAATTGAGGAAAAGTATACGTAAAATTTGTTCTTTATACTCATTGGTGATTCCAAGAAAACGAAAAACTTGATTCAAACAAGACTTAATCGAGTTGGTTACTTTGTTTAGGCGGATAGAAAGTTGATTTCTCAGCAACCAAACGGAAACTATGTGTGTTGATTTTATTAGAGTGATTATATTGGGTACTGTGTTCATAATGACATTGTTAAGAGTAGATTGGGTTTGTCATGAATATGTTAGAACCTGCTTTTACCACAGTACCACACAGACATGGGACATGTATTCCGAACAGATTTGCACCCTACGATTGCATTTTTTTCCCCTGGCAGAGTTATTCAATGCATTTCCCGAAGACTGATGGCTTTCAATTGATTTGTAAGAGCTAGTTACAAGGTTTCAATTCTTTGCGCATTTTTTTAGCCAAGATGCTTTTTGTTGACCTGCTGTTCTGCGGCTTATTTTTGCCTGGAAGTTGTGCATTTGATCAATTTATGTATGCTTTGTTTTGCAGGAAGTTCATGGAGCTCAAAATGAACTTGGACTTAATTCTATTGTTCCACCGGAAGGCAAATTGGATAGAAGTGGTAGAAATCCAAAGTCATTTGGTGAGGACAAGAGCGTCGAGGATTTAGTGATTAATGCGACACTGGATAAGTATGTAAATATGAATGATGGTAGTAAAACCAATAACGCGGTTGTTTTTGGGGGGAATTCAAGTTCTGAGCATTACAATAATGGGGATATTGGACGGGAATCCCTTAAAGAAGACTCTTGGCCACTTACAGGATCCCAGTCTCCTGTTAAAGGAAGTTGCAAGCAAAAAAGCTACTTTGATGATGAAATCAATTTAAGAGATCGGAGAAAGTCATCGTCAACAGAAAACAAAAGGGACAGACACCAAAAAACGCCACGCTCGCTTTCCCATGACCGATACCATGATGAGGATCGTAGAAGGAATAGATCGAAGTCACATGATCATGCAAGGAAAAGGTCTCGGTCACGAAGTGTTTTAGAAGAGGCTTCTCTTAGGAAAACAACACTGCACAATGATGCTGCACATTATATGGGTAACAGGAGAACTATTAGTGATTCAGATGATGATAAAATGGTTGGACGCAATTGGGACAACCGACATGACAGTAGAGATTTGCTGACAGATAAAGAAAGGGAATGTAGTTCTAGTTATAGCAGATATTCTAAGCGAGTGGAAAGACGCCACAACCAAGAGGCTCAGGACAGGGAGCGGGAGGGGAGTTGGGAGACTCGGGAGGGAGAAAGGGATGTAAGGGTGATGGACAGAGATAGAAAAAGAGAGAGGGAACAGGACCGAGACAGGGAGAGGACCAAGGAGAGAGATAGGGAGAGAGAAAGAGAGAGAGATAGGGATAGGGATAGGGATAGGGATAGGGATAGGGTTAGGGATAGGGAGAGGAGGACAGAGAGGGAATGGGAACGGGAGAGTGAAAGGGATAGCATTAGAGACAGAGAAAGGGATAAAGAGAGTGATAGGGTTAGCAGGCACCGTAATTGTGAAAAATATGTTGATGATTGTTGTGATGATCGAGATAGGTATTACGATTACAAGCGATGGAGACATGATGAAAATGACAACAGGGCCAGATCCAGGAAAAATGATCCGGAAAAAAACTATACTGCTAAAATTGATTCTTTGGGTGAGGATGAAGAGAAATTTAAAAGGTATCTCTTCTTCTTAAACATTCATGTAATTGGTTGGTGAACTGGGATATTCTTCTGACTCTTGAGTGAGATATGTAATTTATTTTGGCTGCAGAGATGATAATGAACAAGAGGAGTATCAGGAGAGGATTGCATTGCAACTTATGGATGGGGAAGATGAAGATCTTGACAGAATTAAGGAGGAGAGTAGAAGGCGAATGCAGGCTATCCTTGAAAAATATAAAATTCAGAAGTTACAGCAACAACATGAGCCTGATTTGTTGGATAAGGGTGAGCTTCTTTGATCTACACAGCTTGCTATTAATATCTAATTATTTGTAACTTCATTGCTTTAAACCTTGTAGAAACAAGGGATTTCAGTTAGTGAAATGACCTGGCTTGCTTTCAACCTCTGTTTGCTAAGCTTATTTTTAAGTTAGCAAGTTTAGATAAATCTTTTTTGCAAATAATTCATTTTTTGGGTTTTAAAGCCTTGTGTTACTGATGTGGATTTTTAATTTTAATTTTAATTTTATTGTGTTCTATATGTGACCTATTAAAGTAAAAGTTGTATTTTACGGCATGGCTTGCATGATGAGTGTCAATTGGTTATGCTTTAGATTTCTTTAATGTTTGGATTTTCCCAGTTTGGATGATACGGTTCTAGGGACCTTCAAATTTAACCAACTTAATGTTTTGACACAGATCCTCTTTCTCTAACATGCCAATGTTATTTTTGTCATGTCTGTGATTTCTATGTGTGCTAACAACTTGTGGATATGTACAGATAAGGAGCATGTTGAACAAACTTCTCAGCAGCCAGCTACTGCTCCAGAAACTCTTGATGTTAGGCGTGAAGGGGTTGGTACCTCTGTTGCTGATCCATCATTTTCTATGGGGAAATCCCCACCACAAAATGGGATTTATGCTTTTGACAAGACTTCTGGTGCTGGGGGACTGGGAGAGGGTACTCCTAAGGTGTGCTCTGTTGCCAAAAACTTTGTATATTTGTTCGAGGACTGTGTCTGTTGCTTGGATTGCCTGTTTTCTTGTGTTCCTTAAAAATATTTCTGAAAAAAATATTTGATTTCCATACTTTGTGGTGCTGATATAGAATAATTTTGATATATTTTATTGCTTAGTTTTGATATAGGTACATGACTTTTCTTTTTGTTTGGTTTTGCAGAGTGAGAGGTCAGACGATATGTTTTGTGATGACATTTTTGGAGAGTCACCTGCTGGAGTACGTAAAACAGTAAGTCTTGTGCTTAAATATCTGTTTTTGATCAAATATATAGTGTTCCATTCCTTTACCTTGTGCCGTGTCCTATTAGAGGCTGGGTACATGTCACTATTGAGCTATCTAGAAAATGCATAAGATATTCTTTTCAATATATCATGCACATGTCACTATTGAGCTATCTAGAAAATGTGTAAGATATCCTTTAAATATATCATGCAACTTTGAACTGAAGGTACATATCTCATTACAACTTCTTATTCTACTCCAGCAGCTAGCCACCTGTGGCAACTGCTCAAATAAACTTGAGGGAAAGAATTTGTGTATGCATGAATTTTTCATAATTAGATTATTTATGTATTGTTAGGGTTTTTTTTTTTTTTTTTTAATTGTTCCTTATCTAGGAAGGCTCCATATTATCCAAATGGGATCAGCTTCGTGGAATCTTGAATGTGTTTTGTGCCAATATCTGCAACTGCTGCCTTGTGTACCTTTTAACCTGGCCTAGTTGTCCATGTCCTCAAAGCTATACAAATTAATAAGTTTGAAGATTGGAGAATATTCTCACTGATGGCCTGTAACAATGCATTGCCTTCTGTTTTTAAAGTTTGCTTGTGCGTCACAGAGAAAAAAAGAATAGCAATTTTACTGTTTGATTTTCTACGTCACCTTTGTGGTGCAGAAAAAGATGAATAACACTTTTGTTGCTTGTTTAGATGCTATGGTGGAATTAATGATGATGATATTGCTTTCTGTTAAAATGATCTCCAAAGTATATTTTTAAGGTTTAAGAGTTGCTTGGCTGTGCTGTTTTGTGTCCCATAGTATTAACCCTTAAATTTTTTTTGTATTGAGTTGAGTTGGCATGCTCAAGGACTTGCCACAAATGGTTTGAAGAATGGAATTTGATATTTTGATTGCCAATTTTCATCTGATTATCATGGTTAATTATTATCTCTTTTGGTCTTATAGGGGAAGGGAGATGGTTTAACAATTGAAAGGAGTGGTCTTCATGACAATTGGGATGATGCAGAAGGGTATTACAGTAAGTATCCTATCACTCGTGAATCATTTCCTTGATATCATTTCAAGGTCTGTCTTACAACTTGATGTCATTTTCTTTTTGGTTCGAGAGGATTTGATGCTATTGTTTTCACCTCTTCTCTAATTCTGTGCCTGACTGTAAATCCTGAATTTGAATGACCTTAACTTGAGGCTCATTGCAGCGTATAATACCATTATAAACTAAAATATTTGATTGGAAGGGAGAAGAATCAGATTAGGGAAAACCATAGTGGTGAATGACTAGTATATCAAGCGAGAGAGAAAAGGTAAAGATAAAATAACAAAAACGAATAATAATATGGGAGGCTTGAAGTTTAGGATTTAGGGTTTATATGACAAGACTTATGCTTTATTCGATGAAGTCTATTTTTCAAGTAACTTCCCTAGGGTTTCAAATTTATGCAGTATTGAGGTCTTTAAGAGCTATTAGCTTCCATAGACATCCTGCCCTTGTGCTGGCCTATGTGATAGCTGAGTTGCACTACATATTGAGCATCTGGTCGAGTGAGCAAGCGTTTGCTCAAGGAAGTCGTATTTTGATTTCTATCTGGCTTTTGAGAGTGGAGGATGCTACAGTAGATTTTGCTTGGGGACTGTACATAGCCCAACAATTCCAATCATGTTGGATGTTACCACTAATCACATATTGATATTTAGGCTTTGCTTGTTTCAACGTAAAATATTTACACCCAAAACTGTTATTCATGTAAATTGATTTTACACAAAAAAAATATTTTCTTTTTATTTTCTGGTGTTTGGTTGATACTTAAAACAAAGCTTTCTATTTTATGCGTTGGGTAAAAGCCAATGAAGAACCACCCTTTCACCTTTGAAGAGATCAATGTGCTGCAAGGGCTGAGCTGGAAGTGAACTTCCTAAAAATTGACTTTTGGAAATTTAGAATGGTATGTCATGTCATTTTGGGGACTATGACCAAAAATATTTTCCTTAAAAAATGTTTTTACTTACTTTTTGTTCAACCAAACGATGGAAAATGTGTAAAATATTTTTGAGGAAAACATTTTACGTGAAACATGCGTAGCCTTAATCACTTGCCTGCCTTCAATTTGACTTCAATAACATTTTGAAAGACATTATTTTGCTGATAATTTTCTTTTTTTGGAAAGAGTATGCAGTTAACAGTTCTCTGATAACACAATCCTATTGACAAAAAATATTGAAACATCTCCCAACTAATTCTTGGGCTAGCGTTTTATCTGTGCATGAAGTGTGTGGCTTAATGAAAAATAGCTACCTGTTTTCATGTTGGCAGTTCTTCTATGCAGGCTACCGGTTTGGGGAAATACTTGATGGCCGATATGAAGTTACTGCTGCTCATGGGAAAGGTGTCTTTTCAACAGTAGTTCGTGCAAAGGATCTTAAGGCTGGACCTGGTGATCCAGAAGATGTGGCAATAAAAATTATACGTAATAATGAGCATATGTGAGTAACTCATACAGCTCCAGCCCCCTCCCTCTCTCTTCTTGGTACTAATTCTGGTTGGTTTCTGTTGAGGCAACACATTTAGAGTTTTAAAGCCCTGATTTTTTTTTCTTTCTTTCTTCTTCTTCTTCTTTTTTATTTATTTAGTTATTTATTTTTTGGAATTAACTGCTCGTTGTACTTCAATGAATATAGGCATAAGGCTGGTAAGGAGGAATTGATCATATTGAAGAAGCTAGTTGGTGCTGACCCAGAGAACAAGCGCCATTGTGTTCGTTTCCTTTCGTCTTTTAAGTACCGGAATCATCTTTGTTTAGTTTTTGAATCCCTTCATATGAATCTACGTGAGGTCTTAAAGAAGTTTGGCCGGAACATTGGACTTAAACTAACGGCAGTGAGAGCATATGCAAAACAAGTTTTTATTGCGCTAAAGCATCTCAGAAACTGCGGTGTTCTTCACTGTGATATAAAGCCGGATAATATGCTGGTAGGTAATAGAATATTCTACTATGCGTGGCTTGCTTGTTTTATTATTATGTATATGCATAGATATCTTAATTTTTACTCATTATTCTTTTCAGGTGAACGAAGCAAAAAATGTGCTGAAACTTTGTGATTTTGGTAATGCCATGTTTGCTGGTAAAAATGAAATTACGCCTTACCTTGTGAGCCGCTTTTATCGTGCTCCTGAGATAAGTAAGCATTACTATTAAGCTATGTTGTTGATTTTGTTCAAATTATCAAAGGATCTTTAATTGGTTCTTTTATATTCTTGTTTCTAGATGCTTAGATATTGTTGTGTTCTGCTGGAAGATAACCATTCGTACATTCTTCTTTTTCCACTGCAGTCCTGGGTTTGACTTATGATCATCCAATGGATATTTGGTCAGTTGGCTGCTGTTTATTTGAGCTCTATACAGGGAAAGTTCTTTTTCCCGGTGCTACAAACAATGACATGCTTCGCCTCCATATGGAATTAAAAGGTCCATTCCCGAAGAAGATGCTTCGAAAGGTCAGTATAAGGTTCACTTGTGCAAAACTGTATATTAGAGTTACTTTTTATGTATATAATTTTGTTTGGATATCTTAGCAGGTAACTTAATATTTTGTATTTAATTCCCTTCTCGTCAGTGGTTTTGTTTATGTATGGTGATATAAGACTAACTTTACTTGCTTCTGATTTCTTTTTTTTGTCCTCTCTTCTTGCTCCACTTCTGATAGGGAGGTTTCACTGAGCAGCATTTTGATCAGGATTTGAATTTTCTGGCCACAGAAGAGGATCCTGTCACAAAGAAGGTGGGCATAAACCTTGAAGTAATATTTTTCTATTTCCCATGGTTTCGTGTACCTGACTTGTTATAGATGAGATCTTTTGGTGCGACATGTTGATTGATCTTTTAATTTGGTCATGCAGATTATAAGGAGGATGATCTCTAGCTTCAAGCCAAAAGATATAGGTGCAATTGTCACAAGCTCTCCTGGTGAGGATCCGAAGATGTTAGCCAATTTCAGAGATCTCCTAGAAAAAGTTTTTGTGTTGGATCCAGAGAAGAGGATAACAGTTACACAGGCATTGACCCATCCATTCATCACGGGCAAGTGAACAATGATGCTGCTTTTCTGACTCCAGACATGCTGTTGCGCTAGCTATTTTTACGTTATGACTAAATTTATATTGAAATATCTAATCACTGGGCATTTATCTGTCTTTATCTTCTCTATGCTGGCTAAAGACCTCTGGGAACAAGTCTTGGCGTGGTGGAAATTGAAGGAGATGATGTTTGATCTGGAGGCCTCTTGGTGGTTCTTTCAGTGGAATGTTTTCTGTCTCTATTGTAAGACAACTTGCCAAAGGCGTTTATTTCCCTCTTGTAACCATTCTTGATGGTGACCATTATAATTTTTTTTCTTCTAAATTTTAATAAAATTTGCGTATCCTCTTATCATAATTATATTTGTACTATGGATATGAGTTCCTAAACCTGTATTTGTGGGCGTTAGATGCAGAGTACTGGTGAAGACAAATTTTCATTATTTGACGTGTCTGTATAGTATTCATTTTGTTCTTAGGACTTCTTCCTAAAATAGCTGGGGGGCCCTCTCTTTTTCTCTACATTCCTTGTTTGTCCCAGATGGGTAATGGTGGTGGTATAAATTTTGACCTGGTTTTTGGGGTGTTGGATTTATATTCTTTGTGGACATTGTAGTGTATGGACTACCTGTTGCTGTGATTGGTTTGGTTATGTCCATTTTGTGAATTTAATTTTCTATTTTGATGTTTTGGTTGGATCCTGGAGAGTCTAATTTTATTTTTTATTCAGGAGTTCTTCCAGTGCTATGAGGCAACCATTCAGTGCTTTATATGCATAAAAGGCACTCTAAAAAGGTACCATGGTTTGTTTATTAGGAGCTTTTTGTGACACCCGTGAAGCTACATTGTTTGATTTCTGTTTTGAAATTGTATGTTTCTTTTTATAAACTCTGTGGTAGTGATTGGAATTCATACAACCATAATTCACTACTTGGCAGGAGAATTTCTTCGGGTCACACCTTGATTTATGTGAATGTGTGTTACATATTATTGGTGATCAATTGCTTGTACTTTGTAGCATCTTAGGAGCATGAATAGGGTAATGCTTGCATGGATCTGCTGAACTTTCTCACTAGAGTTGATATGTTTGCTGGTTGGACATCTTATCATGTTCTTAGTTGCATGATTTATTATATTCAAGTTTAAATATGTACATTTACTTGTGGTGAGGTTGCCGTCATAATGAGAGAGCTGTCTATCAGTGCTTGCTATGTTTGCTTCTGTTATTTGTGTTTTTAAATAAATACATATTCTAATGAAGTTGCATTACGTCTGATCTATGGTCTGGTCATTTCGGAGGAGTTTGCACTGGCGGTATATTGCTGCAGCCTTGAAGTGAAAGTAGTATTCAGTGAGTCACCTGCTTATCCTTTTGTGATTAAGATGATTTTGAGTGCGCATCATTTGAAGGAAAAAATGTGTTTGATATGACCTTTTGTCTTTTTAGGGTACGACTTTTCATGCTTTCGAAACTCTTGTAAGTATCCTGAATTTTTGTTGATTATTTTAATTTTGTCTGTTTCAATATAATTTTCTTTTATAGTTCCATCTAGATGTGTCAGATATTCTTGGGTTTTTTAATTCTTATGCTCACAGATTTGTGATATCTTTTTCACCAACCAAAAGCATCAACATAGGGCTGCAACTTGGGGAGGTTGTATCTGAGCAACCTGAACCTAGTTGGGAAATTTTAGGGCTTGGACATTTTTTTTAGTTTTTGGGCTCAGATGTTGACAAAGAATTAATTTCGGTCCAGACTTGGATAGAGACATTCACAACATGAAAAACCCGAGCGACAAAGATATTTATAATATTATATTATATCATGTCATGTTTTATGTGTATCATTTATTTATATCCAAGCATACTTAACCGAAAATACAACAGAGTGAGAAAATACAGTAGAGAAATAGAGAAAAAGAAGAAAAGGGAAGAAAATTACATCTTGCCCTAAAAAAATGCCTCATGTGAGGGTTAAATGACAATTTTGTTGGGCAATTTGGCATCAAATTAATGGAACCTTCACATTCAACTTGACCAAAAGTGAAAGGGGTTAACTAATATAATTGAAAAACGAGGGACCAAATGGGATTTGATATGAAGTGTAGGGGTTTCAGTGTGTAATTTACTCAATATATATTATACATGTTATATATTATATAATGAATACACTTTTTCATTGGACATTGACCCTTTCCTAAGAGAAAGAGAGAATTGAGATGAGGGAGGAGAAACACTAGGGTGTCCATGTGGTTAGGGGTCGTTTGGCATAGGCTAAAGTGGCTAAATTAGCACAAAAAGACAAAATAGACTAATTTAGCCAATAAGACAAACATTCAAACTATAATCATTTCACTTTTTTCTCACAACCATCAAACCGACTACCCAAAAAAAAAGAAGAAAAAAAAAAATCAATAGTTTATCCCAAATAGAACTTTTTTAGCCAGAGAGTTATGTTAGGGATCCCAAATAAATTACTAAATTTTCTACCAAACCTATCACATGGTTGCGGGACCCACACACATGTGATTTATGTGGGTCTCACATCCATGTGTGTGGGTCCTACAACATGTGAGAGGTTTGGTAGAAAATTTGATAATTTATTTAGGCTCCGTAGCATTTTCCTTTTAGCCAGGTTAAAATAGCCAAAAAGTTTATCCCAAATGACACCAAATTTAAAATAGAGAGAAATCTTGTTATTAGATGCCGATTTCAAACCAACTCACACGAGTCATCTAAAATTTGTTTTGCTCATATATCTATCTATCTATTCACACACACACATACATATATATATATATATATTTGAAAATAGTGGTTAGTGTTATTAAAGGTGATAGGCGCACCAAGGTGCCAAGGTCTCCTGGGGCCTAGGTTCAAGGCGCAGGCTTCGCCGAATTGAGGCACACCTTGTAAGGAAAAAAATATATAATATAATATAAGTAAATAATTTAGGGTTCAACATAAACAAAATAAAATGTTAAACATTTAATGTTTTTTAGAAATTAAGAATTAGGGCTAATTTTTCTTCTATCATTGATTTGGGGTTGAATGCCCAATATATTGGCATTTGTAATAAGAGTAGAGATCTTCTGTAGGTACACCATATTAAATCAATGGTCCGATTTTACACAAAACCAATTAAAACAACAATAAAAAAAGCCTTTAAGACCCAAGCCTTGGGCTAGTCAGGTGTTATTGAAGTCACCTGGCCTAGAACACTACAAGGCGCAAACCTTTGGCCTAGACAGGACTTGGGCTTAGGTGCACGCCTAGGCGTGCTTGATCGAAGTTGCCTAGCCTAGAACACTACAAGGTGCAAACCTTGGGCCTAGATGGGACTTGGGCCTAGGCGCGCCTTTAATAACACTTTGGACTTGATGACATGCTTAACAAGTGCTGAGAATAACTATGCGTTTGAGTCGAGGCCTCTTCCAAATGATATATATATATATTTATTTCGGTAACCCGAGCCTTATTCGAATTTAATGCCAGGTAGTAGGAATTGGCCAAGCCAATTCAAGTTAAAGCTTGGGCTCAGGGTTGAGCTTTGTGTAGATCTCTGTGCTCTCTGGGATGGGCTTGGACAGATCTCCAACCGATCAAACCCACCCTAGTTGCCTCTTTAATCAACATATTGTCCGTAGTTCATTGTGATGATTTTGGCTTCAGTTATTGTGTCCTCTCTTCTCACCTATGACCCGGCTGAACAAGCAGTTGTCTTAACTCAAAATATATCGTCGCAATGCAGGGATTGATACAATCTTTTCTTAATTAGATTTAGCTGAATTGTAGTTAAGATGCAAATAACTTCATTTATTTAATTTTATTGGAGAAATTTTGTGTAATGCTACTGTACTCAACCTCTTTTTTTAATTTATTTTTATGTTGATACACTGATTCACCATTGATGAACACTTTCCTTCAGACTTGGATGAAACTAAACAAATGTAGTAAGTGGAGCCCGCACAGAAGTGCAAAATGTATGTTTCTATATGTAAGAAGAGCTGCAATGTTTTTGAAGATTTACATGTTGATGCATGGTATGCTGAAAGGATTTTAGTAGAATGGTAGTGGTGCAGGTGTGTTCAGTAACCTGTTTCTCACTTCCATTTTTTGGATGTGTGGGATGCAAAAACGTGATAGGGGTATGGGTGAAGGATAACTGACTTTAGTTTACTTTTGGTAAGGGGTTGGGCTGTAATGTATTAAATTTTAGTATAGAAAGGAAGAGAAAATTTCAGGATGACATTGTTTTCATTAAATTGAATGGGGGCAAAGTTTTGGGAGAACTCTTTGGATTTGCATTAGAAGTGTGGATGAAGAGTTTGGAATTTCTGGATGGTGTGAGTGTTTGATTGCATCTATAGTTTATTGTCTAGTTAGCAGTTTGGTGGTACACTGAGTAGTTTTTAACGGCTGCTTTAGTTGGGTGGCAGGTCTACCCTTTTCTGAGAGCAAAGTTATTGGTCTGGGTCCTGGGGTGTCCTCATATTAAATCGTGAGGGGCATTAGGGGGTTGGAGATCTTGTAAATCATGGGAATGAGGTAAACACATACATCTAGAGCATTTAGTCCTTTTTAAGGTCTGAAGCTCTGTAAAAAATGTCAAGGTGTGGCCTTTATGTTGGTGTTGATCTGTAGGTGTATTTGTGATGTGAGAGTAACCAGAAAGGAAAGTCAAGTCCATAACCATTATATGGGCTACCTTTATTTTGGGCATTGGTCAGGCACATATTTTGGGCATTGGTCAGGTTAGGAGTAGTTAAGTCATTATAGGAGTTATAAAAAGTTAGTTTTTAGTTAGATGTTTCTATCATGGGTACAGTTTCAAAATTCTAAGAATTCTATGTTGACTTGGGTTACTATTCCTTTTTCTGTTCTGAACTTCCAATCGACCCATTAGTAGCTTAGAAACTCTTTATTTTGTTGTATTCTAAATTCTATATGTATATATATTTTACAATATTATTATAAAGGGGCAAGTTTAGAAGATTCATGTTAGGCTTTTATGTATTTTATTAAATAAAGGGAAAACTGGAAATACAAAAGTGTACAAAGGGGACAAGAAGTCCACCAAGAAAAGGAAACAGACAACGCAAGATAACAAAATATATATGATGCATTTCTCCAATCCAATCTTTACTAACCAAAAACAAAGGAATTTCCTTGAAACCAAATTGTTGCTGGAACCCAAAAGGATTTTATTCAATAAACCCCTCCTTGTCTTTGGACATTTTCTAAAAAAATTCAAATTAGCTTCTGCTACTTCAAGAGTTTGCTGAGCCGCACTGTCCCTTTTAATGGGGGTTTGAAGATCAAAATCTTTACATTTCTTTCTAACAAAATTACTTGAAACACTGCACAAGTTACATATCCTTAAAGAACCTGGTCTTTCTTACCAAGGCCAAACCCCTCAAAATCTATCAAAATCATCTAAATGCAACAATGTTACATTGACTATTTTATTTCCTCCAAAGTGCTTGTGTCCACCGAATATAACAAGGGTAAGGATGTGGGTTATGTGTCCGACAGTTGGATCAAGTTTTTACGATATTTGAAGTACTCACATTTGTTAGTAAAGAAACAATTCTAGCCTCTCACATGGATGAGGGATAGAAAATTTATATTCTCTAAATCATATTTAATTTCAAGTACATTTCTACATGATTTACAACATTCTATTAAGAATACTATACAATATGCAATATATATATTAGTGCCTATGATGTGTCCCCATGCCTATATCTGACTTTTGGATACATATCTATGGGCACAACTTGGGGGGGCCTAACCTGAACTATCTGAGCCAGCCTGAAATTTTTTAGGGCTTGGGTAACATATTTATGAATTTAGTGTGAACTTGGACAAAAATTTAATAGCCCAAATTAAATTTGGGTTTGGGTTTGAGCAAAGACATCCCGAAGCCCAAATTATACACATAGATATATAAAAATATTAAATATATATATATGTATATATTATTAGCTATTGGATGATTTTAAAATAAGTTGGACCTTTAGATCATATTTGCTATATATATTCCTCACACTCAAAAATGACAAAGACCACCACAGCGGTGCAACTGTTCCTTGATTTGCATCTCTCATTTTCTGTCACTCTCATCATATACAAGTGGGGTTGGTGGCCAAGCTTGGGCAACTCTTAAAACAACTTGGGTTTTGCTTGGTAATTTTTCAATCCAACCGAACTTGCCCGAGTTGCACCCTTATATATATCCTAATATCTTGAGATTTAGGTTTCCAAAGGTTTTTGATGCTTGGACACACAATTGCATTCAATACTCATACCCTATGTTACCTAGAACCTATGTTACATGGACTCGGGTACGAGTATCGGGTATAGGTGTGTATCTAAGCGTTGGACCTTCTTAAATTTAAATCTTGGGATATGTATCCTAAATTGGATATGGGTAAAGGGACACGCCGTATGCACATATATATTGCATTGTATATAGTATTCTTGGATGAGATGTTTTAAATTATGTAGAAATATACTAGAAATTAGATATGATTCAGGAAAATTATGAAATTTTTATATATAATTTATGTGAGGCTAAAAATATTGCTTTACGAACAAATGTGAGTTTCTTCTTCTTCATGTATTGTTACAAATTAAAGGATCTGAGTGTCTAAATTGGGTACGAGTGTTAAACACATATTCCACACCCTTACCCATGTCATATCCGGTGGACACAGGTGTTGCGGGAGAAATAAAAGTCCTTGTAACACAGCCTAGAACGTGGATCGTTCCGGTATATGGAACAGGTCTAAAATGTGGTACGATAGGAGTACACTTATATATATTAAACTTAAGAATTTAAAATACTTCTAGAGTAATTTTTTTTTTTTTTTTTAACTATTAGGTATCCGATATGTATATATATATATATATTTTTCATGTAATATATCATTTCTATGAAAATTATGACCCATTTTTGATGTCTTTGTCTTGTTAAAACTTAATTCACCTTAGATTTTAGTTCATATATTTGATTTTTTTGTCTCCTAAGGTAATATTTAAGGAAATATATTGGAAAAAATTTTTGGAATCGCTTCAAGTCACTAAATTTACCGTTTTGGAACGAAAGTATGCCATGTTTCGAAACATGCATATCAATACATAATTCACTAGGATATTTGTGTTTTCAAGTAACATATCTCTTACCTAAGGCTGCAAATGAACCGTGTTGTTCATGAACAACTCGAGCTTGACTTGTTTAAAGCTCGTTTGAGCTCGGTTTGTTTACTAAATAAACGGGCTTGAGTTTGATTTTTAGGCTCGTTCATTATTCGAGTCGAGCTCGAGTAGCTCTAAGCTTAACTCGATAAGGCTTGTGAACATAAAGAAAATAAATTAATATTTATTATTAATAATATATCAAATAAAATTCATTAATTTATTTATTTTTCTGTGTGTGTTTGGTGTTTATGTAAATTTATATATTTGATTGATGAAATTTATTATTAATATAAACATTCTTGTATATTTTGCTTATAATTTTTTTATTTTTTTAATCTTAATATGTAAATTAGTTTAAGTTTAATTTTTTTTTTCCTAGCTCGAGCAGCTCAAACTCGGCTCGTTTATGTAATGGAGCTAGCTTGAGCCGAGCTTGAGTTTCTCAAATATTTGACGAGCCAAGCTCAAGCTAATTTATTTAAGCTCGACTTGAGCTTGACCCAACCAAGCTCAATTAATTCTTAGTAAACAAGCTTGAACACTCAAAAGTTTGGCTCAGCTCGTTTGTACCCTATTGTACCTAAGTCCCTGTAGCATAACTAGTCTACCCATCCAAAATCCCACTTTGGTGGTTCCAAGATTTAGCTAGCTGCCTTTGACACTGCATTAGGTGGGGTCCCACATTCGTTGAAAAATTACAACAGTTAAGTACTGGTATCAGACATTATATGCCCAAATAAATACACCTATAATCCCTAGGACTTGTAATAAGATAAAATGGATGCTTCAGCAATTCTATTATATTTTTAAGTTTCACAACTCAATTACATTCCAAATTTCTATGAGCAAAGAATTAAATGAACCCAACCCCACTCATTAAAAATTTTCAACCTTAGAGGTTGAAAAAAAAACCAATCCTTCTAGTCTGTCAAGTCAAGTAGAATCTGATCAATACACAAATCTACTTTAAAAAACATTAAAACAAAAAATGAAAAAACAAACAAAACAAGAACAAAAACATGAAACAAGAAATAAAAATAATCCTATGACCAGTTGCACATGTTCTTGATTCAAATTAAGAAATATTTCCTTGTGTAGGTGCATGGGCCCGACCTTGCTACATGGCATTGCCTCATCACTAACGCATCATGTGTCAGCTTCAATCGACAAGTGAACCAATCAGCAACCTGAAAGCTATTGTTGTGCTTGGCCTTGTTAGATTTGTGAGGCGCTCAGTCCAACCTTTGAGTAGGAAACTCTTCTTTGGGTGACATTTTTTTACTCAAAAACTCAATTCCGCGCTTTTAATTTTCGAGGAAAAACAAAACTCGCTTCCTTCTAGGAAGAAATTCACTCCCAATTGAGAGAGAATGTGTTACATATACAAATCTCAAAGAAACAAAGAAAAACAACTCAAATTCATTCTAATACTTTCTATTTACATAATATCTGTTTATATTTAACAAAGACAAGTTATAGTTGACATCTATTTCTAGTATTTATTCATATTTTAACACATATATTACAACTAAGTAGAAAAATAATTGTTACTATATGTTTATATATTTGATATATAAGTATATACATGATCCTGTAGGTGCTCCTAACTTCATAAACTTCTATATGCCCCCACCCTTGCCCCCACTCCTGCTCCCACTTCATGCAATGAAGGTCAACCTGCTTGGTTGCTCACCGAGCAAGACCTCAACCTTAAAGACAACATGGATGTGTTTCCTAGACTGGAAGTAGGGCCTGGGCACCCTGCTTGGGACTGCTAGAGGATTTGTGAATAGGAATGGCAATGGGGCGGGGCGGGGCCGGGGATGACACTCTCCGTCCCCGATCCCCAAAGGTAAAAAAATCCCCGTCCCTAGCCCCGATCCCGGGGATCGAGTTTTTCCGACCCCGAAAATTCTCCGACAGATCTGTTCAACACACAAGAACCCAAAAAAAAAAAAAAATCTGTCTAATGGACGACAGAACAGATCTGTTCAACACACCCACACAACAACAATCATCAACAACAACAGATATATATATAACAATCATAAAAAAAAATTAATCATCAACAACAACAGATATATATATACATATATATACACACTGTAATTTTCAAAAAAAATTAATCATCAACAACAACAGATATATATATATATACAGATATATATATACACAACAATCATCAAAAAAATTTGTTCATCACGGACGGAGGGAGGGCTTCACGATCTGACGAAGGGCTTCCCGGACGGAGGGCTTCTTCACTTCTTCAGATCTGTTCAGACGAAGGGTTCACGATTTGACGGAGGGCTTCACAGGGAGAGGGAGAGGGAGAGGGAGAGGGAGAGGTATGAGACTGAGATTTGAGTCAGTGAGTGAGGGAGAGAGAGATGAGGGCCACGGTAAGAGAGAGACAGAGAGGTGAAACTGAAAAATAGGTTTGGTTTATATATATATAGAGGGGTAAAAGATTAATTTCACTTCGGGGATAAAACGGGGACCGGGACGGGGACGGGTCTGGGACACTTATCCCCATCCCCGGCCCGAAATTGATCGGGGATTAATTTTTGAATACCATCCCCTCCCCGTTGGGGATATTTTTCGGGAAAAAACCACTCAAATCGGGGTCGGTGAGTTGGGTCCCCGTCGGGCCGGGTTTAAATTGCCATACCTATTTGTGAATTGAAGACTAGAGTTCAGGATTGTCTGGACGCTCTCGCTGAACTCCCCTCTCAGAAGTGTGGCACGCTCAGACCAATCCAAAACATGTGATACCTTGGTGATTGTATCATACCTATCTCTGAATCACACTGCTAGTGACCAATAAGAATGTATCATACTTATACCTGTTCACATATGATACGCTCCCGAAAGTTACAAAGTTAATCAAGTTGCCCTCCATTTTGCCTACCTAAGGGGGTTGTGCGATGTGTTCTCAAATGAGTTGGCTCCCCTAGGCTCGTCACCCGATATAAAAGGAACCTCCATGCATGTACAACAAACTCAAGCATCCCTGCTCTTCGGCGTATCAAATTTCCACTGCCACTCTCCCTCTCTGCTAACGCTACCCTTGGCTCTCTCCTCTACCACGTCCAATGACCTCCTATCATACCAATGTTTGCCATCTTCCCGAAGGGCACTCCTCAGCCAACTCATGCCACATCACCCACATACTAACTAAGGACAAGGAAACTCTAATCACAAGAAGCTCTTTCTCCTGCCAACCTCATAACCACAGTGCCACACAAGAAAAGCCCACCATTATAATGTGATAATATGTGATAACCCATGCATTTACAATGATGGTCCATTTTAAGGAAACATTAGCATTTATTCCAACACAAGTATATTAGAGTCATGCATTTAATACTAGTCCATCACCAAGTCATAATTGGCAGCAACATTTTAAACACAACGCATTAGAAGTACATATTGGCCTTTAAAAATACACCACTGAATATTAGAACCAAAATAAAGATTGGAGCCCTTGCTAATTGATACAGGATAGCCTTGATATGTCCTATCCTAGTGATGAACTATGTGGAAGGAGTGGTGGGACTAAAGACAAAATAATAGATTCCAAAACTTTGGTTCAGAAGTTGATGGCAAAAGTGCTTCTACAACAAAAAGTCAAAAAGTCATTATCTGTTAAGTCATCATCATTTTATTTAAATCATATCCTCTCACACACACACATCAAAAAACCAAAAAAAACAACCCATATAAGCCAATATCAAAAAAAAAGCACTTTTTAGAACATCCCAAACCAACCCTTTAATAGCAGAAATTCAATAAATTAGCTGAAGAGGTGGGCACACTGGAGGCATGAAAAAATAAAAGGAATGCAAAAAGTATACAAAGTAAAAACTAATTTTTTTACACTTTTTCCTTGCCATTTCTTTTACCTCCTCAAATCCACGATTCAAACAAATCATTAAGGGCCACCCAATTATTTGTCATATTATACATTTTCTTCGACGTTTTAATCTTTGGTCATTGTTCATATGATAGTGGAACCTTGTCTTTTTAGAACTACCAACATTACTTTACCATTTTGACGTGTATAGCATATGGGATATAATTCGAACTTCATTGCTTGATGTCCCAGCCTGCAATTAGATTGTCATGTTGTCATTTTCAGAAAACTAGAAAAATATTGAAATTATTATTTACATGTTTGGCCTACAAATACTTATCCTTAACTTTTAGGTTTAGTTTGGATGGTAGGAAGTTTGAGGGGAGAATAGGAATGTGATTTGGGGTTCCCAAGATTCTATCATTTGGATTGGAGTGGAATTAAAAATGATTCCTGAATATTTATCATGCTGGAATTCACTTCTCCAAACAAAGCAAGAATCTAATCCCTACAATCTCCATTGTAATCTCACATACTTGAAGGAATGTGAGTAAAAAAAGTAATAGGTCCACAATATTTAATATTTTGTCATTTATTACTGGTAATGAGATTTTTCATTTGTTTATTTTTTGATTTCTGCCATCCAAACCTAGTTTCAGTGTTGCTACTCATTTTTTCTGTGATGTTGGTCTTCTATGTTGTCAACATGTCTATTTGAGCAAGTTTGGTCACTTTTGCTTCAAAAATCATTTTTATGGGGGGAATGGGTTTCAAGAAATCATGGTTTCTTACGTTTCCCCCCATTATCTATCTATTTATTTTGTATTATTTAATTTTTTTTTATTCGAGTGCTATTGATAATGCCATGAAGTCCCATCCGTTGAACCCCAAATGCTTGCCCATGGTGGGGTGGTGGGTTTGAGACCCTTGGATTGGAGGGGATTCAAAGGGAGAGTTGGAGGGGAGGATGATCCAGTTTAGTGCAGGCCTTTTTCAATGCGGGGGCCTCTATGGCAGTTTCTTCTGGGCAGGAAGTTGGGTGAATGGACCCGTGTCAGTGGGTAATGGAAAAGGTTTAAAGGACGGCTAATTTATTGGGTTCCTGTCGAGGGGTTTGAAAATGATGTATTGAAGCTGATAATGGCAAATCAAATGAAAACGATGCTAGAGATTGATGATGTGACTGCAAGGAGGAGCGGGTGAAGTAATGCTAGATGTTGGAAAGATTTAGCACGGGGTGATGTTTTGCTATAAATTGAAGTAAAGTTGGTTACTTGCCCTTGAATCATTGTATTTATTGGAACATTACTATTATTTTTTTAAATTATAAATTAAACCATAGGTGGTTGGTTCTTGTAACTGAACAGTATTTGCTTATTTTTCTCCCTAAGATTTCTGTGTATATTGGGAGCTGATTTAATTTAAACAATTAATCCATGAAGTTCTACGCGGGGAATAGAAACGTGAGTCTAGTGTTTGTTGGAATTATGAGTTCTCTGACTGGATGCGTTCTTTGGTTAATCGAGATGTAAGCTGTTGATTCATTTATTAAAATTTATGCTTTCTTAGGGAAAGTGTTTTGCATTGACTACCTATTTATTAAAGTACATTGCTTGAAGGTTTGATGGCATTGTTTTTGGAGTATGTAGCTTTCTTTTGTCAGCCATGATGTTTATAAGGTGGTGGACTTTTTATTTGAGAATCGGCACAGCATTTGTTGTTATAGTTAATATGCTTTCAATGCTGTAGTTTCTTACCAAAATATAGAGAGAAAAAAACCGGGGTTTATTAGATCGTCATTTTATTTTTGGTCTTGATTAATTTTGGTTAGTTGAATCAGCAAAAATGAGGTTTGAGATCTCATTTGATGGAGTTTCATCTCATTGGAAAGGTGAAATTGTATTTGGGTTTTTTTATTTTTATTTGGCGGTTTATGATTGATTGGGATAAAAAAAATGACTTTAAAATCTCGGATCAATGAATAACTTCTCCAGGAATTGAGGCACCGCTTTTGGTGTTTAACTTCAGCAGTTCTCACAAGATGTATTCATTGGATATTGAAAAATACTTGCGACTTTCACCATTTTTAACCCCCACAACCTCATTGATTTGTGGCAACCTATTATATTTTTTCTTTTCTTTTCTTTTCTTTTTTTTTCTTTCTCCTCCACTCGCACTCCTCCCCCTCTCTCACAAAAGTGTGGGTGTGTAGGGGTCTGGATTATCTTCCTAACTTTGATTATTAAAATTTATAAAGTTTATAATTTGAATTTTTTTTTTAATAAAAATACACTGAATTTTTTTTTCATATTAATAAACGATGTGAAATGCTATATTTTAAGCAATTCTTAAATGTTCATTTTTATTATTTTGTTAATGAGAAATTCAAATGCCGTTTGATAGTGTTTATTAGTATCCATATGTGTAAAAAGATGTATATTGTTATAAGTATATAAAAATATTTAAAAATTTATGAAAAGTATATTGAAATTTTAATTGTTTTAATGAGGGTTGTTAAATGCTTCTATCTTTTTATTTTGGACCCCCTATTTTTTGGGTATCCACTATCAAAATTGTTTCCCTCTTTATCTTTCTTTAAACTCCTACCATAATCTCAAATATATCCTTTGAACCCCATTCTTACATATTCTACCTACAACTCCTGCTTTCTTATAGTAGTACCCCTCTCACTCCAACGACCCTTCCCTTCTGATGACTTGCTCAAACAACGGCAGAAACACCAACAGTAGTAACAGAGCAACCATTTGTTTCCTTGAAGTATCAGACAGATGCAAACTATATTTCAAGGAGTGTAACAACGTTGGAAGTGTAATGGGCCCCAGTTCGAAGGGTGATTCCTCCACTGTAGAGAATCACATTGATGTTGCTGAAGATGAATGATGGATAACCAGTTCAGAAAATTTCATTTTTTGCCTTCGCAACCATTTTCGCCGCCGTTGGGAAAACTAGTTCTGAACAAAAGCCTGATGTTCGGTACTATATAGTCGAACAAAAGGCATATGTTCAGTTGTGAAGTACCAAACATATTCAACAAGTTCGGCTCTGTGTAACCGAACGAAGAAAAGCAGACCAACCTGTGAGGTAGAGAGAGAAATTAATAGGTAGATAGAGAAATTAATGGAGAGAGAGAGAGAGAAGAGAGTAGGTTCTGAAGGATGAACATGAAGATTGCGAAAGAGAGTTTGTGAATCAATCGCTCCTCCGCTACTGCTGCCAAAACCTTAAACCTTCGCTGCCATTGATAGTTATGTGAATAACAAGTGGTTGTGAGAGGCTAGCCAGAGGAGGAAAATAAAGGAGGTGAATTGGTTGGGAAGGCCATTGGTGGGAGTGGAAGTAGTGTGGTGGTGGGATTAGGGTTAGGGTTAGACTTCGGAGCATAGGATGATGACAAAATTGGTATTTGATATTTGGACAAAATTGTAATAAAATATATATATATATATATAGGGAAATTCTATTTCCACACACCACTTACTCTCTATCAACACACTTAATGAATTTTTTTTTATTACATTTTTGTCCTAAAATGAAACTACCAAAATAACCCTTTCTCCTTTAATCAAAACCCTAACCCTCAATCAAAACCCTAGCCACTACCTATTACCAGTAGCCACCACCGACTACCACCTGCCACCACCCACCACCTCTACATGGATATTCTTGATTTTGTTTTTTCTTTCTTCCAGTAAGGGAACAATATTTTGAGCAAGAAGCATAATTGTATTTATTTGGAACTTAAATTTTTTGACAGGAGCATTATATGAGCAAGCACAAGCGATGTTTGACATTGTCATGTACACACAGTTACTAGCAGTTGTACATATGGCAATCAAACAAGCCAAGTTTACAAATAACAACTTTGAAGCGAAATTATTTTGACACAGTAGCAGTGGTCTTTGCGTCACTGCCGATAAGGTGGTTGTTGATTAGGGTTAGAGTTTGAAAGATGAAGAAGATAAGAGTGTGCACACATTTTTTATTAAATGGGTATATTTGGAATATGGGGTGTATGGACTGAGACAAATATCTAAAAATCAAATTATTAAGTGAGTGGAATGAGAAAGGATGTGTATAGAGACAACATGGTGTGTGGAAATAGAATTTCCCATATATATATATAAAAGGAGTCCAAAGTAAAAAAGTAGGGACATTTAGCATTCCTCTTTATTATTATTTACATTTTAAGATAATATAGATTACCCTTTGTTAATGAGCAATATTACATTATTACATGTACTAAAAATAGTGTGAAACACTAATAAATCCCAAATTATAGACTTATGCATTACTTAGTCCTGCATTTTTTTTGTTGAACCGAAAAGTCTTGAAACATACAAAATGGCACATTTGTCCTCCACCACGCGCGTGTTGATGTTTTAATTAGAGGGCAATATGGGTTTTGGGTATTGGTAAAATTACTCTTCTAGACATAGAGCGCACTATAGGCTTTTATAGTTTTCCCTCATTTTTGATCGAATCTTTCAACCTGTATAAGGAAACATGGGATAACAACATTTCCACATTTGAACATTTCCATGTTAGTGGATTGAAACCCTAAATGTGTTTTTGGATTTCTGAAAGGGGATTACTTGAATTCCACATTTGTGTTTCGGGAGGAACCCTAATTAGAGGAATATTTGCACTACACATATCAAATAGGAGCATTGTGGACTGAGCTAGATAAGGCTTAGTGTCGTATTCTCTGGTGATTCGATTCACAGAGACGGAGGTGAGTGTTTAGTGTCCCGTACGCCGATTTATTCATTGCTGGAGTTGCTGACGATGGCAATGAAACGCAAAGGTGTGCAGTGTTTGCCACTGTAATTGATGATGTGTCTTGAAAATTTTGTTTGTGATTTTTGATTTTTGAGTGTTGGTTATGTGTATTGTTGTTGCATTCACTCATTTTCCCTCGATGTACTTCGCAATGTGAGTTTAGGGCTTAATTTCCCATGTGCGTATTACACATGATGTTTTACATATTTTCGATAGTGTAACATTAGGCAACATTATCGTTGGTATTCCTTGTCATGGTGGTGTGGATTGAATAATAATGGGTTAGGGCCTAATTTCGATGTTAATGTTTCGGCCTGAAATGGTAAAGAATGCCATGTTTGGGTGATATTGGTTGTGTGGTCACTGAAAAACATCAAAGCTGTTTGGTAGTAGTTTGATGTTAAGCCAAATCATCTTGTTACGTTTGATGTGAATGTGTTAATTTTTGACCCTTCAGATTTGGTTGTAACATCAAATGGTTGGTTAGAAACATAAAAGTTGTTTGGTTGTAGTTTGATGCTAGGCTAATGGATTTTGTTACGTTTGATGTGAATGCGTGGAATTTAGTATTACATCTCAAATTTGTTTTTCGATTTTTTACTGCTTTCGTGTGCCATGATTTTGTGTGTAATTGCATTAAGCCAAAAAAAAGGTTGTATCTTGCACAATGGTATTGCATCATGTAATGCCGGTCCGTCTGTTGGGTTGTTTGATGTTCGCATTGATGGCCATATGTGTAATTGTGTAACGATTGCCATCGTTTTGTGTTATTGTTGTTTGAATATGGCATATTGTTTTGGTTTAGGGCCTAATTTCGATGCTAATGTTTCGGCCTAGAATGGTAAAGAATGCCATATTTTGGTGATTTTGGTTGCGTGGTTGCTGAGAAACATCAAAGTTTTGTTTGATGTTAAGCCAAATCATCTTGTTATGTTTGATGTGAATGTGTCAAGTTTGACCCTTTAGATTTAGTTGTATCATCAAATGGTCGGTTAGAAACATGAAAGCTGTTTGGTGCTAGTTTGATGCTAGGCCAATGAATTTTGTTACATTTGATGTGAATGCATGGAATTTAGTACTAAATTTGAAAGTTGTTTTCAAATTTTTACCGCTTTCGTATGCCATGATTTTGTGTGTAATTGCATTAAGCCAAAAAAAAAGGTTGTATCTTGCACAACAATATTGCATCATGTAACGTCGGTTCGTATGTTGGGTTGTTTGATGTTCGCATCGATGCCCTTATGTGTAATTGTGTAATGATTGCCATCATTTTGTGTTATTGTTGTTTGAATATGGCGTATTGGTTTGTTATGTAATTGCGTAATGTAGTACATATACATTGACAACATTGGCCCTATGTTTGTCAACCAACCAATTTTGGCCCTATGTTTGTGTCGGTGTGTTTGTTTCATATTGGGCCTATGAATGGATCGAATTTGTCAAAATTCGAATCCGATCCGATTAAGACAAACTTGAATCCGATCCGAATCCGTTTAGCCTACACCCGATTATAGATCACCTGGATCCGAATCCGATAATTTCGGATATTCGATCTGATAATCCGATCTGATCTGATCCGATCCGATCTGATCCAATCCATTTATTTATTTATTGAGCTACAATTTTATATAATTTGATTTTTTTCATTTTGTGTTTTCTTCATTCAAATTGAGAATAATCAGATCGGAACAAATTTTTGCATATTCAATCTATTTAATAAACGGATTAAACGAATTCGAATTATCAGATTGCCATATGGGATTTTTTGTAAATAGATTCGAATTTCGGATCGAATTCAGGTTGGATTCAAATTAAATCTGATCCATTAACAGCCTATTTCATGCATTGGGGTACCACTTATTGATCATGCAATGTCCATATCATTGCGCTTAATTTGATATACCTATTATCATTCTCATCTCATTATTGCTCAACATGTTTTGGCAACACGTTTTGTCATACAAATCTAATGAACACTACTTTTTTTTATGTGTTAGGTAACGCTCGGCAACAGACCCTCTATAAAGTGCCCGCTATAAGGATATGGGGTTCCGATATGAAAGAATGCACATTGACATGGTTAGTAGTCAGGAAGCAAACAAAGTTGTCATTCAAGGGTAAAAAACCTGCATAAACCATTATGAAGATGCCCCCCGTCGACTCATCAAGACTTATGTACCGTTCGAACATTGCCAGTGTGAGCAAGATTGCTCGAGGTGAACTTGAACGATGGGCACATCCGACAACTCAAGAAAACCCTATTCTGGCTAATGATCAAGGCTATCTGTAGGCATAATTTGCAACCAAACACGTTCAAGAAATGTGATGAAACAGTTTGCTAACTCATACATACATATATTCAGGGGACAAAATTTTTTACATAGGTGGGCATGGTTTGGCATTAAGAAACAATGACATCAGCCTTGTATTCAATGTCCAATGTGGAAGGGAAAAATTGGATGTGTCATACGTGCCTAAACCCCCAACTGATTTTGTGCAACAGAGATGCCTCAACGTTGGATGAATATCATCTAAACTCATCAAAGATTTGTTGGTTGAAACGTTGCAGGGCAAAACAGAACATGATGAGGAGGACGTTGCGAAGCTCCTGTGTTTGTACATTTGCACTAAACTATTGTTTCAACTATTGAAGAGTCGATTAGTTGGTCTTTCGTCTGTATAATTGACAAGTTGGATACGTTATGACACTACGATTGGACACCAACCATCCAGAACACTTTAATTAATTTACTAAATGAGTTCCACCACAGGCCTGAGAAGGTGATCGGATGTGTCGTTGCGTTGCTCGTAGGTTACCCCAAACCCACTAAACTCAGTCAATGTATACGTACTACATGATTTAGATAAATCGAATAATGTTTGTGGCCTATTTTGTTTTGACAGCTTTTTGATTTGCGAACACACGACTCTCATAGAACCAGAAGAAATACACCATTACACACCCCACCCCACACTTACCTTGTGAAAAAACGACTAGAACACTGCAGATACTGGAAACCCATAGCACTACGATAGACTTCCCAGAGCAGCAAAATAAAATCCCACAACCAAGAAAACCACATCATCAATTGAACCACCTTCCCCGTAAATCACTGCATCAAATACATATAAAACGAAAATGTAAAATATGTTACTCCAGACGAACAAAAACCACATCAGTATATAGGCCTCGTTTGGGAAGTGGCTATTTTAGGAGGCTATTTGGCTTTTTGGCTATTTTAATAGGTTATTTTAATTTTGTGTTTGGGAAGATGGGAGGCTATTTTAGTTGAATTGTTGTATTGTAAATTGTGTTGAAATGATGTTTAAATTTAAAATGACTAATTTATCCCTAACTTTTTATTTTTTAAATTAATATAAAGGGGCAAAATGGTAAATTTGCCGTTGATGTGCACTTTTCATTTGTTGAGGATTGTAGGTCAGGTTTACAATATTCGCCGCAGCCCTATTTTTTTTTTTTTTTTGAAAATCAAGAAAAGTAGCTACAGTGGGTGGCTTTTGGTGATTTTGAAAATAAGGCTATTATAACTGCAACCCACGTTCCCAAACAAATTTCTATAGAATCTACTAAAATCTCACAAAAATGGGTAAATATGTAAATTCCAACCATACCAAATCAAACAAAAAGATTCCTTCCCAACTAAATAGGACAAAATGGTTCATAAAAAAAAATACAAGACTAAATGGAACAACATTCACTGATTTGGGATTTATTAGTAGTTTTTCCCTAAAAATGTGTGTTTAAACATCTCCAGATGTTCAAGTGTTAATGATTTTTTGTTAAATTATTTTTATAAAAAATCTTAAAAAACATAATTTATATATTAAAAAAAAATTAAAACAAATATAAATATCTATAATTATCCTGTGCATAGCACAGGTGATAGGCTAGCAAGTTATATGAGTCAATAAGACAAAATACACTTTTTACCCATAATCATTATACTTTTTCTCTCACAAAATTTTAAAAAGTTTCAAAACAAAAACCAAATGAGGCTAAAAAAGGTACGTTAAAAAAATTGGCTATATTAACCAATGTCAAATGATCCTAAGTGTATTTACACGATTTTTATAATTAAATAGTCAATATATATAAATTTATAAATAAAAATATGAAAATAATATTTATTAATAATTGAAGAATTGGTAATGTAATTAATGTAATTAATTCAAATTTTTTACAAATGTTTTGTGTGCTCTGCAAGAAAAGACAAGAAGAGAATTCCAGAGTATCTTCTTTGAAGGAAGGTACTAATTGTGGTCTCCGCGTTAGGTGCCACAGGTCAAATTAATCTTGCAAATAGTACCTACCTAGTACCCTTCAGTCCTCTTCTAAATAATTAAATAATAATTATTTAGAGGAATATCAACTTTCTAAATCCCCTAATGAGAAAAAAGACAAGCTACATATAATCGATTTTTTGTCTTTGTCATTTTATATCACTTTTTGGATGAATGCTTATGATTGATTTTTTTTCTATTTTGAGATAATTATTAAATAATTAATGAAAGTAAAAAAAGAATATTATCATGTAATTCAATGATATGCAATGGTGAAAAAAATAAGTAATATCTAGTAGCCTTCTATGGTGATATGATATTTTCGAATCAATAAATTACAAGATGAGCTGATTTGATTTATTTTGATCGTTGGAGGAATTTGATCAATTAAGAGATAAGGTGAATAATTTCATCTTTTTCTTTTCTATTTTTTTTTTTTTTTTTCTTTTTTTGCGCAAAGACATTAGTTAAGAATATTACATGTACATATACAATGTTTCAATTATTGAATAAAAAATTTATTTTTATTTTTTATCAACCAAAGATGGAAGTAGTGTTCTGTGCTAAAATTTTGCATTCTTAATTTATTGTTTTTTTTTTTGAAATTTTCACACCACTATCTGAAAGGGGAGGAGTACAGTTTGGCAACAATTAAAAAAAGTCAATTTTTTTGGCTTTTCACCTTTTTTTAGTCAAAAAAAATAAGTTTTTTTTAGCCAAAAGGACCAACTTTTTTGCCAAAAAAGCAACTAAAAAAGTTAAAAAGTCAAAAAATTAATTTTTTACTAACTTCCCAAAACACCAAGTAGTGTTGGTAGTAAATTGTGGACCATTTCAATGGAAACTTCACAAATTTTTGGTTGTTTTTGGTATATGCCACCAGATCTAATCTAGTGGAATACATATACAGTTGATAAAGCCCAAAAAAAAAAAAAAAAAAAATACATATACAGGGGTGGCATGCAAGAGTATGCTTGTTTTTTTCAAATTATTTTATTTTATTTTTATGTGTTCAAACCAGGTGTCATAATCACACTTCATTTTTGTACACCCCATTGATAGGCCCACAGAAGACTAATTAGGTTTTGTGTGGGGCTTTAGATTAGACAAAAGGGTCATAAAATAATTTCAAAGGTTCATTTGTGTGAGTTGAACAACGGTGGGGAAAAAAAAAATCAACGCCACATCTCTGAATTAAGAGTCTCATTAATTTCAATAGTATGCCTCAGATAACGCGTTTTCCATAGAGAAGACTCTCTCTCTCTCTCTCTCTCTTCATGTTTTTTATTAATGGTATTTTTTTTGTTGCTTAGTTATACGAACATCACCTTCACTATTAGTGAGCTCAGATATTTTGGCTCCTCTACTTGTAAAAATGTATCATTTTTACATTTTTACTCTCTTCAGACTATCTTTCAAAGGGTTGTATTTGCACAGTTTTCATAGTCGAGAGATTAATATATATGAGGGATAATACTAGGTATATCAAATTTTTTACCAAATAAATGACTAAATGTCTCACATGGGTGTGCAGTCCGCAATTTTGTGGATCTCACACCCATGTGAAATATTTAGTCATTTTGTTTAGTAAAAAATTTGAGACCTATAGCGTTTTTCTTATATACGAGTTTATAGATGAAAGAAGTAAAGTGATACTCATTAATAGCTGATGGGGGTCTTGGTGTAAATTGTTTGCTGATCTCAGATAATGGCCCATTTAATATCGATTTTATTATTTATTATTTATTTTCTAAAAAATTAAAAACTTGTTTAATAATCTGCTTTTGATTTTTATTTATTTATAAAAAACAACCCATTTTTTAAAAAAACACTAAAAGATATTATTTTCAAAATTTTGAAAATTTATTTTGCACACAAATAAAAATGATATCAAAGTGACAAGTGTCTTTAAAAATTTTGTTTTTTTTCCCCCAAAAACAAAAAACTGAAAATTTAAAAACAAAAAGCTAACAAGCTCAACTCAAAGAATTGATTGCGAACATATCAAGGAGAAACGTTTTATAATCATTTTAGTTAGTGTGTCCTCCAACAATACATTTTATAGTTAATCATGTAAGCACTTAAAACAAAAAATGTTTTTGCCTAACATTTCTTGACTCTTTAATTGTAGCCAATCCTCTGGAGATGAGATGTAATACCTAAGGTGTTCTTATTTTATTTTGTTGAAACTCTAAAATTGTGATTTAACTGGATAAAATGCATAAGAAATATAATATAAATAGCTATTGCTCTAATAGGGATGTAAACGGTACGGTTTGATTCGGTTGGTGTAGAGGGTAAGTTTAGTATCGAACTGATCAGTTCAATTTTTATAGTTGAGAAACCGATACAGATCATATGTTATGGTTCAATTTTATCGGTTTTATTGGTTTGATATACAAGAGGGATTTGCATGAAGTTTTAAAAGGTTTTATAAAAGCAGGTAGAATTTCACATTGAAAATAAATGAAGAAAAGTTATGAAAGTTGCTCTATAAATGTTTATTTTCCTAATTTTTATCACAAAAGTGTATTATATTAATTACTTATCATATAATACTGAAGAAATTATAATTTAAAAGTATTTAAACATAATTTCGGTCAATTCGGTATAAAAATTTTCAAAACTTGAATACGCTATATGTAATGAAAAATAAACTGAAAACAAAAATTTTGATCAATTTCGATTGGTCAATTTGGTTCTATGGATTTCTCTTAGGCTGGAGCTTGCCTCCAGTCCAGCCTAGTGGTCCATTTTTGATAATCTGAACCGTTCACATTTTAGGGTTTGTTAAGTACATTATTCCTGTAAAAAATCATGTCAATCGGATAACGGATATTATATATTCGGATCACTTTTTTATGAACTGTTAATTTTTTGACCGTCTATTTTTTTCCAGACAAAAGTAATCCAAATACATCAAATAAGCTAAACTGAACCGAACTATCCCAAATCTGGACTGTAGGCAGTTTGTACCCTTTTTCTTACACCCTCACTCTAAGCCATTGCAAAATGAGAGATGGATAATTTAATGAAAAATGAATGTGAACCTTTTTTGAGTTAGAAAAATGTTTGGGGACCCTAATTTTGTGGCTCAAAAGTGGCTAATGTTGTTTTGTGCTCAAAACGACGTCGTTTTGACCATTTGAGCTACTTTTGAGCCATAAAATTTGGACCCCTACCATTGTTGTTTAAGTTAATGCATTAAAAAGGGCGGTGAGACAATGGTGGCAAGTCTTCACCCTAATTAAAGTGAACCTATTGTCACTTGTCGATTTGGTCGGTGCCAATTTCGTATTCTGAGAGTGATCTTTAGTGAATAATTTGAGAAATGTTTAATAACAAGTAATATTATAGAACTCTAATAGTTGAGCTCTAATCAGAGCTAACAAAAAAATTTAAAAAAAAAACAAAAATAAAAACATAGGCTAAAATATTAAATCATATGATAGGACTCACTATTAGAGTTTTCAATTTTTATTCATTTTAAAAATAAGACCAAAAGTGATACATTTTTACAAATTCAAATTTTTTTTGTTTGTTCATGCAAATAAACAGAGAAATAAATCCTATATTATAAAGCACAAGTATAATGAACATACGGCCATTTTTAACATTAAAATTTCAATTACATCAAATATTATCATTAAGAACTAAACCTTAAAATTCAAAAACAAAATTTTCTCTAAGCCCCACCCATCGACCCACTCTCATCAAAACCCTAAGCCATCACTATAGTCACCAATTCAAAACCCTAATCTGACGTTGGATGGAATAGGAGAGAGAGAGAGAGAGAGAGAGAGAGAGTGGATTTAAAAATGTATGAGGTTAAAGATAAAAGAAAAATGCTTGGGACCTCTAATTAGAGGTACCACTAGTGATGTGTCAGTGGGTCTCATCCACTGTCACTGTCAATGCTGTGTCTTTTTTTTTTTTATACCTTTTTCACCTCATTAGAGGTGTGTTTAGAGCCTCTAAATTAGAGGTCTATAGCATTACTGAAGATGAAATACATTTGAAACTATAAAATAATTTTTAAAACATTTTAAGTGGATGTTGAAAGAAGGTGAGTGTAGAGAGGGAAAATGTGACTGTAATAAAAAAAAATTTACAAAAAAAATTTCTTCTTCTTTTTAAAATTATGATTGTATTTATATATAAAAAAAAAAAAAAAACAAGAAAATGAAAAGGTAATATTGAAATGTGATGATTGAAAATTTTGAATTTGAAGAAAAAACAAAACATAAATGAAACTTCTAAAAATGAAAAACAAAATACACAAAACAGAGGGAATACTTCCGTTGATTACCAATTGTCCTAAAAATTAAAATTTAAACTGATAGTGCTAAATAATATACTCAACAATATATATAATCCCTTTTACAATATTCAAGGCTTTGTAAGATAACCCATTTTGGTCATAAATTATTACCAACTAAAGAAAAAGAAGGGGTAAATTATACTAATGTCTTATGAAATTGAAAAAAAAAAATACACTAAATACTAAACTCTAAAAACAATAATAAAAAATTCTATAATTTTGACATAATTATACTGATTTTCTTTTTATTAAAGTTAAAAGAATTAAAATTAATCCATATTATGTGAAAATACAGAGATAAATGAGGTAAAATATATATTTTTAGTATAAAAGGTATAGACAATATCTATTTTTCATTCATATGATTAAAAAATTATTGATGTAATAAAACTATATATGACTTACTGTATTTTATTCAAATTTTAAGAGAATTCAATGTAATTTATGTGAAAAGAAAAAGAAAAAAACAGTTGGTGATATAGTGCATGCAGAGTCTTCTCATAAATTAAAAATAAATAAATAAATGGGAAAATAACCACTTAGTGGGTGGTTGAATTTTTTTTTTCTTTACAAATTTTAATTATTAAAATTATAAATTTTTTCATAAATATATAATTTGTTTTAAAAGCTACACCTAATTAGTAATTTTTCTCTAAAAAAACGTGTAAGTAGGGAAAATTATTCTGGAACATGTGGTAATATGTGTGATATTCTTAATTAATAAAAAAATTATATAAAATGAATATTTTAAATTATCGGAATTGAACCTTTGATAAACTCATAAGAAAAATGCTATTCATAAAAAAAGAATTACAAGAATAATGTGACAATATTGTTTTGACACATAAATATTATGTTGTGTTTTATATTTTAAAACGAATGGTTTACAATCAGCTACATCAACATTTATAGAAATTTTATATAAGTTTTTTGTTTTATACCATTACTGTCCTAAATAATTACCATGGTGACAAGTGTAAATAATTGAAAAAATTACTTGTCAGTGTAAAGTTTAAAAAATTATTACATATGTATGGAAACTTTTATAACTTTAATTAGGAAAATTTTAACATGCACACCCTTGAAAGGGGTGCATCATTACACCCTTAGTTGTATCATTTTCTTCTTCAGCTGTAACTAATTTTCCTCTTTAGTTATAATATTATTTTAATTACGATTCATAAATTTTTAGTTATGTCTTATGTTGTATTTAATTATGATTTTTTTTAATTAAAACTCAGAAAGTATAAAATTTTGTCATTTTTTTTTTTCCTTTAATTATAAGGTACATATGATACACACCAATTAGTATACCAATTAGTATTATGCCATTATTACTGACCTCACTTATTATATAAATTACAATTACAAACCTCTAAAATTATATAATATCATCTATTAATACATTAATTGATATACCAATATAACATTATTCTAAAACTTACCATCGATTTCTAATATTTATCTTGATGGCCCAACCGCGTTTTCCAGCTCTCTTTCCCACTTTACTTCTTCTTCTTCCTTCTTTCTTCTTTCTTCGCTCATAAGAAAGAAAAAGTCTCTCTCTATTACACACGCGAAGTCATCACATTTGATAAAAAGGTGTAAACGAGCCAAGTCTCTCTTGTTGTTGTGCTCTTATATTTGATAAAAAGCTCTTACTGAGTCACACTACTCTGATCAAACAAAGCAAAGAAAAAAAAAGAAAAGAAAACAGAGAACAAAGCAGAGGAGGCATGGGAAAGAAGCTTGATGCTCTGTTTGGGAGAGACTTCAAGACCGCCAAGTTCAATCCCCTCGTCAGCTTCTCCATTTCTCGCCTCGCCGTCCTCAAGAACCAGCGCCAGGCCCGCTGCTCTCTTGCCCGCCACGACATTGTTCAGCTCCTCAACCTCGGCAACCATGACCGAGCTCTTCTTCGGGTACTTTTCAAACTCTTAAATTCATTGACCACTTCCATGGTTTTGCTTGGTGTTTTATTTATTTTTAATTTATTCATCGTGGGTTTTTTTTTTTTTGGACAGGTTGAGCAAGTGATCAAGGAGCAGAATATGATAGATGTATTTGTTATGATTGAAGGCTATTGTCATTTATTGGCTGAGAGGACCAACCTTATTGAACAAGAAAGGTAGTAGTTTCTTCCTGTACCTTCTTTCATTTAGTTTCTACCATTCAGTTAGGAATCCGAAACACCTAACCAAGATCAATGAGATACGAATTATAGAAGAAGAATACGTAAGAATTGCATATCATTCGCACATACAAAGACACGACATTTATGTGGTTTTCCCAAAAACCATCACTCTCAACTACATAAACATAGAAATTAAGACAATAGGTTAAAAAATACAAATAAAAAAAAATATTCTTATTCCAAATTCAAGTGGTTAGTGATCTGTAATCCACACTTCTAAAAAACGTTCTTTGATTTGTTAAACAAAATTCAATTGCTTTTCTTTTGTTTTTCGTTGTTTTCTGTATTTGTTGAAATGTTGTTGATTATGTAGAGAATGTCCTGAGGAGCTGAAGGAGGCAGTGGCTGGGTTGCTTTATGCATCTACAAGATGTGGGGAGTTTCCAGAGCTTCAAGAGATGCGTGCTATTTTCACATCTCGATTTGGGAAGGAGTTTGCAGCTCGTGCCATTGAATTGCGAAACAATTGTGGAGTGAATCCAAAGGTATTTTATTCAACAACCCGATATTTCAATTTGGATTATGAAGAATTCAAAGGATGTTAAATTTCACATGTTTTGTAATTCGTGTGAAGATGATACAAAAGCTATCAACCAGACAGCCAAGCTTGGAAAACAGATTGAAAATGCTCAAGGAAATTGCTTCCGATAACAACATTGTTTTGCATATCGAGGAGGAAGCTTCTATGACCTCGGAGGTATTCATTCAATCAATGTATTAGAATCAGGAATTGTATGAATATTAATACCATTGCTTTGTTCAAAATATAGACACATCTCTCATGACAAGTTGCTCGCCATGTGAAAATTGCAGGAAATATTCAAGACACAACAGAATTCAGGTGGAGATAAAATGCATAGTTTGCATGAGATAGAAAACATGGAGAGTTATTCTGATTCCATGAAAACACCGAGAAAATACAAGGATGTAGCAGATGCAGCAGAAGCAGCTTTTAAATCAGCAGCTTATGCTGCAGCAGCAGCTAAGGCAGCAGTGGAACTCTCCAAGTCTGATTACCCTGGCCCTGATGATCAGAGCAGTCCTCATCATCATGGTACAATAAAATCCAAATCTCAAACTACTGAGGACAACAATTCCGGAGGAATTGAGGATCAGAATGTTGGAATGGGATTTGAGATGGTTCATAAATACTATTCTGATGAATCTGAAGACGAGGAAATTCATGACGAAAAAAGAGCTGAAGAATTTGAAGAGAGTAAAATGGCAAAGACGGGTTTAGATTTGGATTTGCCTGTGAATGTACCTAGTGAGACAAGGCCAATGGAGAAGGGAACGAATTTTGATGAGAGTGATGATGAGACTAGCCATGACTTAGGTTCGGATATGAAGCCTACTGATCTTACGAATGAAGGTTTGGTTTCCAAAAATTCTAATCGAATTGTGGATGAAGATCTATCTGAAAGAGATGGTACAAAGCTCAACCAACCTCAAAAGAAGACCCCTTTTACTGGTCTGAAAGCCAGACTCAGAGCCTGGAGATCTTGAAGAACATTATGCTGACGGATCCAGAAACAAATGGCACGACATTTAAATGCAGAGAACCAGACGAGACAAGGGCACGAAAAAGCATACTAGAAAATTTGGATTGGGGTGGGTTGCAGTAATAGCATAAATTTTGTCTACACATTGGGAATGCTTGTTCATTTTTTTTTTCTTTTTTTGGGATAATCTTATTTGCAAAACTGTGAACTAGAGTAATGGTTTTGGATGTGAGAGGTTTGTAAGTTTTCAATAAATCTCAATTATTGTATTTGTTCTTAAGGTTTCAGAGTTTTGTAACCGTCTAGTATGTGAGAGGATACTGTCATGTAATGTAATGTATATGAAAAAAAAATCAGACCTAAAAAGCAAAAATCATATACTTACAGAATCAAATATTTTAAGAGCTTTCACCGTCATCATTAGCCTAATATTCAGATTATATCAGTATTAAGTAAAGAACGTTCATATCAATGCATGCATATTCCAATAAAAAATTATGGGGAAAGAAAAAAAGAAGAAGAAGAAAATAAATGGTGTCTATGTTATCCTTTGTTCGAGAAACTAAATCCCAAATTTCAAGGGGTCTTATGCTTGATTGTTCTGAACTGTGTCTATGCATTGTTTGAATTACACTAATTTTTATATTATGCACCATATACAAGTGTAGGGCAAGAAACAACTCTAAATGGGTGGTCTTTTGAAACATATTCAATAAGCTGATATGAATGAAAAGAAATACAAACACAGGCAACTATTATACAGCAATTCACAATTATCAAACTCAAATTTTGCAACACCCAAAAGCATATCAGATAAGACAATTGAATGTTGCAATCATGGTGGATTAAAGAAACACAAACAGTTATAATGCAACACTTTACAATCCTTCAAACTCAGATTTTGCAAATTTGGATCAAGAACATGGCAAAGTACATTATGTAAGTATGTGTGTTTAGGACAAGTTGCCACCACTCTGTTGCCAGAGATTGATGATATCAGTGGCTTGATTAAGGAGTATGATCATTTTCTTTTGGGAAATCCATGGCTTACCCTCTAGAGTGGTTTTGAGTTCTTCCCATGCATCTTTCCTTGGCCAAAAGAAGTATGGACTTAATGGGATGGTGCCATGGCCTGGTATGACTTGATCGAGGCCAAGACCGATGTTCTTCTCCATCCATATGAACTTCAACACCAGCTGCGGTTTCTCTATTGTTTTCACCACCACCTCAGGTTTCTGCAAAATGAATGATTTATTAAATTGAAGTAAAACTCAAACTAAAAAATCCCACGTTGGTATGGAGACAGACTGACAGAGTGAACAAAAATTGGAGAAATAAAGAGCACAGACAGCCCATTTCAATGAGTGCACATGACGGGTGGATTTACATTGGGGCAAGTAGGGGTAATTGCCCCCGTTGAACTTTGGAAAAATACAATAAATTCTACAATTTTGACATAATTACATTAGGTCTTTTAAAGTTTTGATTCACATAATATTAGTTCTTTTTTCATCAATAATTCATTAGTTATATGGATGGAAAAAATGATATTATCATCTCTTTTTTAGTATACTTTTCCTTATTTATCATTGTGTTTCATACCGTCTGCATTAATTCTGATCTATTCAATCTTACTAAAGGGAGATTAGTGTAATTATACTAAAATTATAGAATTTACTGTATTTTGTTCAAATCTTAAGAGAAATCAGTGTAATTTACCATTTTTCTTAATCATTATACCATCATAAACATTTAAAGGGTAAATTATACTCATCTTCTTTGAGATTTAAAAAAATATGTATAACTAATTCCACACTTTTGACATAATTACATTAATCAATTTTGAGATTTATGTTGGGGAATTTTCAAAATAATTTTCAAAATTTATAGTTTAGTTTTTGAGTGTTTTCAAAACCTTCCTTATTTTTCTTTGGAAAACTTGGAATAAGCTTGTAGACTTTGTCCCACATTGGAAAGAGAGCAAAACATGGAGCACCTAATAAAGTGCTACATGGAATATTCATTTGAATATGAAATTGTGGAATGGATACTAGTGTGCATGCACTCACACCGTATCCGCACACGAGCACGTGGCGTGGATAATGTGTTGTGTGGCATTTGATGGCACACTTTGCACGGACGCATCAAGGTGCCATAAGGGCGCTTTCCTATTTGTATCAAACAGGTTAGAGTGATGACGTGGATCCAACGTGGCATGGATGACGTAGAACATAGTCAGCTCCACGTGGCAGTGATGTGGTGTCTGTTGGTGATGAGTCAATCAACTGATCAAGCGGTTTGATCACAGCCATTGATTGGAGATGCATGTGATCGTATGGATGAGATGGCACCCAATCGTGATTAGGTATGATCAGTCAAGGCATCTATTCGGTGTGAGAAGGATCTACAACATAGATCGTCGATCCAACGGTCAGATCTCATCGGATGCAATCAAGGGACATGTCCATTCGATCAGATGCATCAAGGCCTATAAATAGGCCGCGAAATCAGCCATTCCAATCCATCTAGAAAGCATTCCTGCAATTCTCTCTCTCTCTCTCTCCCCCCCCTCCTTTTGATTTAGAGTTTTCGATCAAGAGTTTCTTAAACAAGTTTTTGCTTTTCTTACTAGTAATCAAATTCTGCAGACTTGATTATCAGTGTCTTGGCTTTCTTGATTATATTAAGAGTATTCTGATCTATTGTTGTCAGTATAGACGCTGGTAGACTTGATCTTTAGATCAGGCTTCATTAGATCCTAAAGGCGAATTTGTTGTAACCCCCTGCACACCTTTTGATGGGTGCAAATATTGCCTTTAGGAAAGCGACTAAGTAACGCGACTTGAAGCACCAAATTTTTGTTCTACATAAACAAGATCATCGCCAAGTTTTGAAGACCTGAAGACCACCAACTGAAGAATTCAAGACAAATTGTTCTAACAATCTAAAGATAATATTTGCATATGGCGATGTCTATTCAGAAAATGACTCAAGATTTCATGAAACTTGACCGATTTGATGGAGAAAATTTACAACGTTGGCAAAAGAAGATGCACTTTTTTACTCACCACTCTCAAAGTGGTCTATGTACTGACTACCCCCTATCCGGCGAAGCAAGAAGACGAGGCTATGGAGCAAACTTGTACCAAAATCAAATGGGAGAATGACGACTACATTTGCTGAGGACACATTATGAATGCACTGTCAAACTCTCTGTTCGATGTGTATTAACATCTGGAAACGGCAAAGCAACTCTAAGACATATTACAGTCAAAGTACCTCACCGACGATGACACTAGTAAGAAATTGCTTGTTAAGAATTTTACGCATTTTACTATGATTGATACAAAGCCCATTATAGAGCAATTCCATGAGATCCAACATACTCTAAATCAGTTTCGAAAAAAGAATATGAACATGGATGAATCTATTGTAGTTTCATCTATAATAGAGAAGCTGTCATCTTCTTGGAAGGATTTTAAGAAAACTCTGAAACATAAAAAGGAAGATTTAACTTTAGAGAAATTGGCTCAACACCTCCAAGTTGAGGAAGAGTCAAGACTTCTTGAAAGTAAAGATAACCATTTGGCTCAGACTTCCAAGATTCACATGGTGGATGATAGCAAGAGGTTCAACAAAAGGAAGCATAAGCTTGACCCCTAACCTGAGAAAGATGCTAAGAAGCTGAAAGAAGCTTGCTGGCACTTCAGAAATGAATACCGGGCATACAAGAAGATGTTGGAAAAATTGGTTTATTAGGCTTATTTTGGGCCGACTTTGAGCCCAAAATTGAGTAGGCCCCAAACGTTTTTTGGGGTGGGTCCGAAGAGGTGAAGTGTTCCGTGCCGTGTGGCAAGTCACACGGTGAAGACGGTTCGTCAAAACCATTTATGAGTGAATGGGAACATAACGTCGTTTTCGGGTTCGTGGAATAGGAAATTTAAGGAAGTAAATGTGGGTTTCTTTGGAAAGGATTGTCCCACATTGAAACTTTAAGAGAGTTTATTTGTATATATAAGCTCTAGCCTACAACACTTGGGTTAGGCCCCAAAGGGCACCCCAGGTTTGTAGAAGGGAGGAGTTATGGACAAAGTGAACCTTAGCCCAAACCACCACACGTCTTGGCTGCCGCCGGCTCAGCTGGCACGAGTGTGAGTGTGAGTGTGTGGGTCGTCGATTCTAATATTAATTATTTGGACAAAATTCATTTGAATTTTTTCAAAAATTATTGCGGGAATTTAATTCAAATTTGAATTCTAATTTTTTTTCAACTCTTGAGCCTCCTTCAGTCCAAATTTTGTAACAGTTTAACTGCTCATAACTGCCCAGCAGTTACAGTTCGAAACTACACTGTTTGACAGGTTCAAACAGATCTACATATCCAGCAGTTCTCTGTTCAGTTCCTTATGCACCTGTTCATTTGAAACCATATCTATTCATTTCAAATTAAGCACCTGTTCGGGTCTATATATTCAGATCTGTTCTAGCAATCTTCACACCCGAAAATCAGTCTAAAAAATATTCATTTGCTGTCCATATTTCATTTGTTTACATTATTCTTCATGTTAGTTATTTAGAGAAAATTAAAGAGAGTATAGAACACAAGGTTCTAGTTACGTGCACAAATTTGTGTGGAGTGCTACTACAAATTTGTGAAGATCTTTGTTTCTGGGGAGATAGAGCCCACTCAACCGTAAGCACCGTAGCGGGGCGAATCTGTCTTAAGGACAGAGTGTTACACACTCGACTTGGTCTTTGTTTTTTTTTATTTGGTTGGATAAAATAAATTCTGTAAGTTTTTTATTTTATTTATTTGTTTCAGTTTCATTTTATTTTATTTACACAGAAGATTGTTCCAACAATCTTAAGACAGATTCGAATTATTCTGCTTACGTAATTTTTCGTTTGTTTCCTTTTCTCTTTTTTTTAAAGAAAATTATTTTCTGTGGATTTACAAAATAATATTCCGGTTGGAAAAACAAATAGTGATTATATGCTATTTGACAGATAGTAGTAATATACTGTCTATTTTCTTTGACAACTAGTAGTAATATACTGGTGTCATTAACAATTCAGAATATATTTTTATGGAATTTTTTCATAAATTAATTTTGGTTTTTAGAAATTTTTTTCTGAGATTTCATTAATTAAAATTTTGTTTCAGTATTTTAATTATTGAAGTGTTACAGAAATTGATTTTCTGTGTGGAATTAATTTGGTTAAATAAAATTTTATTTTATTTTATTTCCAAATTAATTGGAAAATAAAAGTTACATTCTTGTTTCTTTTATTTTTACAGAATTTAATTCTGTGAATTTGGATTAGTTTTTTTGTGTGGAATTAATTTGGTTAAATAAAATTTTATTTTATTTTATTTCCAAATTAATTGAAAATAAAAGTTACATTTTGTTTTGTTTCTTTTTTTTTAACAAAATTTATTTATGTAGTTTTGGTTTAATTTGTTTAAATAAAATTTTATTTTATTTTCAAATTAATTGGAGATAAAAGTTGCAATTCTTGTTTCTTTTATTTTTACAAAATTTAAAATTATGTGTTTTTTGGTTTCAAATTAATTGGAGATAAAAGTTACAATTCTTGTTTCTTTTATTTTTACAGAATTTAAAATTCGGTGTTTTTTGGTTTAATTTCTCTGTGTAGTATAAAATTCTAATTATAATTTTATTTTATAATTTAGAATTTATGGCTACTAAAACTGGTCAAACTAATGTTCAAATCAGTATTGATATGGTGATTTGCCATTACGCCAACCTCTCCTTATGTTGGGAATGTGCTAGTGAATCATGGTGGAAAACCAGAGAAGTTCTTAGGAACTGTTCTTAAAAGATGACAGAAGAGAATGCTATCTAAATGAGGGGAAACTAAGAAATACAAGTTTAATGGCATGTGTTACATTTGTAACAAAGAGAGACATCAGACCAAAGATCGCCGTTATAAACGTAAAGGCAAAGGAAGATCAAGTAAGAAGGTTGCTAAAGCCAAAATGACCGAAATGGATGAAATTTCCAATGGTGTAGATGTCATAAATCTTTCTGCAGTTGTTTCCGAGACAAATCTTGTCGGAAATCTTAAAGAATGGTGGGTGGACACTGGTACTACTCGCCATATCTGTGCCGAAAAAAAGATGTTCACATCTTATTCTACAGTAGACAACGGTGAACAACTTTTTATGGGCAACTCCTCAACTTCCAAAGTTGAAGGACAAGGAAAGATTGTACTGAAGATGACATCAGGAAAGGAACTCACTCTCAACAATGTGCTGCATGTACCGGACATTCGCAAGAATTTAGTTTCCGGATCTTTGTTGAGTAAGAATGGGTTTAGGCTAGTTTTTGAAAGTGACAAGTTTGTACTTACCAAAAACGGGATGTATGTAGGAAAATGTTATATGTCTGATGGCCTTTTCAAGATGAAGTAATGACCGTTGTACCCTCAGTCATTAATAAAAATACATCTTCTTCTTACTTACTTGAGTCTTCAAATTTATGGCATGGTAGACTAGGACATGTTAATTATGGATCTTTGAGTAGATTAATTAATATGGAATGTTTACCTAAATTTGGCATTGATTCAAATCATAAATGTGAAATTTGCGTTGAGGCAAAATTATCCAAAACTCCTTTCCATTCAATTGAAAGAAGTTCGAAACCACTTGAATTAATTCATAGTGACATTTGTGATTTTAAGTCAATTCAAACAAGAGGTGGGGGAAAAAAAAATATTTTATCACTTTTATAGATTACTATACTAGATATAGTTATGTTTATTTAATTTGAACCAAGGATGAAACTTTGGAAACTTTCATTCAATATAAGAATGAAATTGAAAATCAACTTGGTAAGAAAATCAAGAAACTTAGAAGTGATAGAAGTGGTGAATATGAATCACCTTTTAGTGAGTTTTGTAAAGAACATGGAATAATTCATCAAACTACCGCTCTTTACTCACTTCAGCAAAATGGAATCACTGAAAGAAAAAATAGGACTTTAAAAGAAACGATGAATACCATGTTAATCAGTTCTGGATTACCTCAGAACTTGTGGGGGGAAGCAATACTTTCTGCTAATTATATACTTAATAAAATACCTTGAAAGAAAATGAATCAAACACCTTATGAATTGTGGCATGGAAGAGTATCATTCTACAAATACTTAAAAGTGTGGGGGTGTTTGGCTAAAGTGGCTATTCTTAGTCCTAAAAATACTAAGATAGGTCCTAAGACCATTGATTGCATTTTCATTGGTTATGCCAAGAATAGTAGTGCATATCGGTTTTTGATTCATAAATCAGAATATTCCGAAATGCATGTAAATACTGTTATTGAGTCTCGGAATGCATCTTTCTTTGAACATGTGTTTCCGAATAAGATTGGACAAGAGCCTAGTAATAAGAAAAGATCTTTTGATGCTATTACTAGTAAGGATCAAGAACATGATCAAGAACAAGAGTTAGATCAAAATGAGGAAGAGGAACCTAGGCGTAGTAAACGTGCTAGAACCTTAAAATCTTTTGGTCCAGATTTCCTAACATTTTTGTTAGAAAATGAGCCTTTAACTTTTAAAAAGGCTATGTCCAGTCTTGAAGCTCATTTATGGAAAGAAGCTATCAATAGTGAAGTTGAATCCATCTTGCAAAATCACACTTGGGAATTGATGGATTTGCCACAAAGTTGTAAACCTCTTGGGTACAAGTGGATTTTCAAAAGAAAATTGAAAGCGGATGGATCAATAGACAAATACAAGGCAAAACTTGTGGTCAAAGGTTTTAGATAAAAAGAAGGTCTTGATTACTTTGACACATACTCACCAGTTACTAAAATAACACCCATTAGAATGCTAATTGCCATTGCATTTCTATACAATCTAGAAATTCATCAAATGGATATGAAAACCGCATTCTTAAATGATGAGTTAGATGAAGAAATTTACATGGAACAACCAGAAGGTTTTTCAATTCTAGGAAAAGAAAAGAAAGTGTGTAAATTGGTTAAATCATTATATGGTTTAAAATAGGCGCCAAAGCAATGGCATGAGAAATTTGACAAGGCAATGATGTCAAATGGATTTAAAATTAATAAATGTGACAAATGTGTTTATATTAAAAACACAGACAAAGGTTATGTTATTGTATGTCTTTATGTAGATGATATGCTCATCATAGGTAGTAATAATGATATGATTAAAACTACCAAGAAAATGTTAAATAAACATTTTGACATGAAGGACATGAGCATTGCTGATGTAATTCTTGGTATGAAAATTACCAAAACATCAGAAGGATATGCTTTGTCACAATCTTATTATATTGAAAAAATACTTGACAAATTCAGCAAAGATGATGATCATCTTGCTAGAACACCTGTAGATGTTAATTTATTTTTATCTAAGAATGTACAGGAAAGTATTTCTCAATTAGAGTATACCTAAATTATTGGAAGCTTAATGTACTTGATGAACCGTGACTACCGATATAGCTTATGCAGTAAGTAAATTAAGTAGATATACGAGTAATCCGGAAGTAGAACACTGGAAAGCAATTATAAGGGTTCTAAGATATCTTCGATTTACTTGTAACATTGGGCTTAATTATACTAGATATCCAGCAGTACTTGAAGATTACTATGATGCAAACTGGATATTAGATACTAAAGACTCAAAGTCCACCAGTGGGCATGTCTTTACTCTTGGTGGGGCGGCTGTATCTTGGAAATCTTCCAAACAGACTTGTATTGCTAGGTCTACTATAGAATCAGAATTCATAGCTTTAGACAAAGCAGGGGAAGAAGCAGAATGGCTTCGTCACTTCCTTGAAGATATGCCAATATGACCAAAACCGGTGCCTGCTATATGCATACATTGCGATAGTCAATCTGCAATAGGTAGAGCACAGAGTCATATGTAAAACGGTAAGTCATGACACATTCGTTGTCGACATAACACCGTAAGACAACTACTCTCTAATGGAATTATTTCCATTGAATATGTGAAGTCTAAAGACAACATAGCGGATCAACTACCCAAAGGGTTAGCAAGAGAGCTAGTTGAGAATTCATCAAGGGAAATGGAACTAAAGCCTATTAAATAAGAGTTACCACAACGGCAACCCAACTTAATTGACTGGAGATCCCAAGATCTAGGTTCAAAGGGACAACCGAGTTGTGAATGACTCAGAAGGATCACTGGGGAGTCCAACTCCTACCCATTTCTAGGATGAAATAAGTGATGTCTGCAGCGTTTTAGGTTAAGTAAAATTTTAATGATTTTTATATCTAAGTAAACCTAGTGGAGTATGGCAGGATACTCTTCATAAGAATCACTTATATGAGTGTGAATTGGGCCGGTTCTATGAGAATTGTGAAGGGCTACAATTCTCTAGAGCACTCATGAAAGACCAGGTTGTTCAGGGCCAAAATGAACACAATAGTGAGAACTAAACTGTGTCTGGAGATATATTGTGTGAGTTCTATTGTCTTGGTTTACACAAACGGCTGAACAGTTCAAGACATCATGTTCACTAGTTAGCTAGTAAATCCGATAGTGTCTCACAAGGGAAGGTTCAAAACCAAAAGCTACCTATCCTATCCTTGCGTAATATTTCCAATTTTGTACTCTTTGTAATTAGATCATGTTGTTGCATTTTTTTTCCGTCAAATTCCATTCATATGGGGGATTGTTAGAAAATTGGTTTATTAGGCTTATTTTGGGCCGACTTTGAGCCCAAAATTGAGTGGGCCACAAATGTCTTTTGGGATGGGTCTAAAGAGGTGAAGTGTTCCTTGCCGTGTGGCAAGTCATACGGTGAAAACGGTTCGTCAAAACCATTTATGAGTGAATAGGAACATGACGTCGTTTTCGGGTTCGTGGAATAGGAAATTTAAGGAAGTAAATGTGGGTTTCTTTGAAAAGGATTGTCCCACATTGAAACTTTAAGAGAGTTTATTTGTGTATATAAGCTCTAGCCTACAACACTTGGGTTGGGCCCCAAGGGGCACTCCAAGTTTGTAAAAGGGAGGAGTTATGGACAAAGTGAACCTTAGCCCAAACCACCACACGCGCGTGCGCGCCACCGCCGCCGTCCGGCCATGCCGGGCGCAGGTGTGGGTCGAGTCGGTTCTAATATTAATTTTTTGAACAAAATTCATTTAAATTTTTTCAAAAATTATTGCGAAAATTTAATTCAAATTTGAATTCAAATTTTTTTTTTTTAACTCTTGAGCCTTTTTTCAAATCGAATTTTGTAAGCTTAAGCTCATAATCAAGACTGCTTGACATGTGTTCAACCAGATCTACATATCCAGCAGTTCTCTGTTCAGTTCCTTATGCACCTGTTCATTTTAAACCATATCTATTCATTTCAAATTAAGCACTGCTCGGGTCGATATATTCAGATCTGTTCCAATAGTCTTCACACCCGAAAATCAGTCTGAAAAATATTCATTTGCTGTCCAGATTTCATTTGTTTACATTATTCTTCATGTTAGTTATTTAGAGAAAAGTAAAGATAGTATAGAACACAAGGTTCTAGTTCGCCGTACAAATTTGTGTGGAGTGCTACTACAAATTTGTGAAGATCATTGTATCCTGGGAGATAGACGCCACTCAACCGTAAGCACCATAGCGGGGCGAATCTGTCTTAAGGACAGAGTGTCACACACTCGACTTGGTCTTTGTTTTTTTTATTCGGTTGGATAAAATAAATTCTGTAAGTTTTTTATTTTATTTATTTGTTTCGGTTTCATTTTATTTTATTTACACAGAAGATTGTTCTAATAGAAGAAGCCAGAAGCATCAAATGCCAAGAACAAGTTCATGGCTGTTATATCCGAGGTGAACATGCTTGAAGATGCTGGTGACTGGTGGATTGACTTAGGAGCAACAAGGCATGTCTGCAACAACAAAAGTCGTTTCACTACTTATGAACAAGTGAGTGATGGAACAGTTCTCTACATGGGCAACTCTTTAACTGCTGCTATCAAAGGCAAAGGGACAGTGGATCCAGAGTTTATATCTAGAAAAATCTTAAGTCTTAATGATGTTTATCATGTACCTGATGTTAGGAAAAACCTTGTATCTGGAAGCTTGCTTAATAAGCATAGTTTCAAGTTAGTATTTGAGTCGGACACATTTGTCCTGTCTAAGGGTGGGATTTTTATTGGAAAGAGCTACATGTATCAAAGAATGTTCAAACTTAACGTTATCAATAATACATCCATTTCTATTTATGTTGTTGATTCTCTTTCTTTATAGCATGCTTGTTTAGTTCATGTTAATACTAGGAAAATGCATGATATGGTTAATTTAGGTTTATTTCCTAAGTATGATATTGATATGTTTGAAAAATGCAAATTTTATGTGCAATTTAAAATTACTCGCGTTCCATTTCTTAAAGTAGATAAAAATCACATCTCTACTTGAACTTATGCATAGTGATGTATGTGACATGCATAGTAACCCCACTAGAGATGGCAAGAAATATTTTGTAACATTCATCGATGATTTTTTTTAAATACTATCATATCTATCATTTGTATTCAAAAAATGACGTGCTTGATAAATTCAAGATTTTTAAGACAGAAGTAGAAAATCAGTGTAATGTCAAAATAAAAAAACTTCAGTCTGATAGAGGCGGTGAATACCATTTTCCAGAATATTGTAAAAATGTTGATATTATTCATGAGAAGTCTCAGATCTTACATACCACAACAAAATAGAGTAGCTGAAAGAAAGAATAGGACGTTAACATAAATGATTAATGCTATGCTTTCTTACTCCAGTTTAAGTTCTAATTTTTAGGATGAAGCCTTGTTCACTGCCTATCATATACTCAATAGAATTCCTCTTAAGGGAAGAAATGTTACTCCTCATGGACTTTGGAAAAACAAAAAACCTAATCTAGGTTACTTGAAAATGTGGGGTTGTAGAGCAATAGTTAGATTGCCTAAACCTAAAAGGAAAAAATTAGGTGAAAAAGGAATTGAATGCATATTCCTTGGCTATGCTATAGTAAAACCCAATAGTCCAGTGGAAACAAATACCATTATTGAATCACGTGATGCGGTATTTTATGAGAATCATTTTGTAACCATTTCATGGTTGGATTCTAATCAAGGAAATGAAAAACTCCTTTGATGTTCACAGAGGAAAGTGAACGACATGAATCCATTGAGCCTAATGAACCTAGTGAGCTTGTTGAGCTAAGGAGGAGTAAGAGGGCTAGGACTGAGAAATCATTTGGCCCTGATTTTACTGTTTACCTTATAGAAGAAACTAGGAAAGTTTATTGTAAGCAAACAATGATTTCTTTGAATATGGATTCAGATCCATCAACCTTTGAGGAGGCTATGAAGTCTCAAGATGTTACTTTCTGGAAAGAAACAATAAACAATAAGATGAATTCTATCTTGGGTAACAATCTCTGGATACTTGCCGATTTGCCACCTAGATCCAAACCAATTGGTTGTAAATGGATTTTCAAAAGGAAAATGAAAGTTGACGGCACAAGTAACAAGTTCAAAGCAAGATTAGTTGCTAAGGATTTTACTTAAAATGAGGGTATCGATTATTTTGATACATATGCTCCAAAGGGCTTAATCGCCACCATTCGAGTGTTGATTGCCTTAGCCTCAATCTACAAGCTTAAAATCCATCAAATGGATGTTAAGACCACTTTTCTAAATGGAGAGTTAAACGAGGAAATCTACATGCAACAACTGGAAGGATTTGTTGTAGAAGGTCAAGAACACAAAGTGTGTAAACTCGTGAAGTCACTATATGAACTAAGACAAGCTCCAAAACAAAGGACATGAAAAATTTGATAAAGTAATAGTGTCAAATGATTTTAGGATACATGAATTTGATAAGTGTGTATATAGTAAGTTTACTGGCAATAGAATTGTAATCATATGTCTATATATAGATGACATGCTTATTTTTGGTACTGATAATGATGTCATTGAAAGTACTAAAAGTTTTTTGTTGTCTAGCTTTAGTATGAAAGATATGAGCTTGGTTGATATAATTCTGGACATTAAGATCAAACGAGAGGACAATAATTTGATTCTTACTCACCACACTATATTGAGAAAATTCTTAAGAAATTTAATCAATATAATTATACACCCATGTTTACACCTTTTGATTCAAATTTGAAATTGTATCCTATCATCGAAGAGTCATTGATCGCCTAGAATACTCAAGAGTAATAGGTAGCTCGATGTAGGTCAAGACCCACACAAGACCTGATATTGTATTTTCAGTGGGAAAACTTAGTAGATACACTAGTAATCCCAATAGTGCGCATTGGCATGCTGTTAACCGTATACTTAGGTACTTGAGAAAAAGTATAGACTATGGAATAGTCTATAATGGCTATCCAGTAGTGCTGAAAGGATTCACGGATGCTAGTTGGATAACTGGCTGTGAAGATCACTTATTCATGAGTGGTTGGATTTTTACTCTTGGAAAAGGAGATATCTCTTGAGGTTCTAAGAAGCAAACATGCATAACAGACTCAACCATGGTGTAAGAGTTTGTAGCATTGGCTTCTTATAGCAAAAAGGCAGAGTGGCTAAGGAATCTCTTGTTAAAGATTAAGATATGGCCAAAACCTATGTCAACAATATCTTTGCATTGTGACAGTGAAGCAACTCACTCATGGGCCTATAGTCTTATAATGGAAAGTCCAGGCATATAGGACTGAGACATAGTTGTGTTAGACAGTTAATCACAGAAGGTGTGATTACAATTTAGTTATGTAAAGTCAAGTGAAAACTCGGCTAACCCCTTAACAAAGGGACTTATAAGGGATTTGGTGTGGAAAACATCGAAGGAGATGAGTCTTAAGCCCACTTAACATAATCACTCATGGTGAAAACTCGACTCAATGCTTAAAGAAACATCAAGTCTTGAGTTCAATGAGCCTAAGTATACCATATGTCGTGATTGCAAGCACTTAATTTTATTTCATTTTCATCACAAGGTTGAAGTTCTTGGTACTTGTAATGTGAAAAGAAGAGGATGAGTTAGCAAACTCTTAATAAGTTTACAACTGGGTTATTAGGGTATTGTAAATTACAAGGGTACTCTCAATAAGCTTACCTATGTAAGTGTAGGAGGTGGTGCCGCTTCCTATGAGTCTACGGGCTTGACTCTAGAGCGCTCATGAAACAGGATAGACACAAGGCCAATCCACCTATCGATTTGTTTGAATACTTGAGGTAACCTATACTGTGCGTGAGACATGTCCAGTTGGTCAAATAAGATTGTTAGTTCAAAGACAAATCTACTATACCATCTTGACTAACTTTGAGATGTCTTCACTAAGTGAATAGTTCAAATCGTACGATATCTTCATTTATGCATAAGGTTGCCAAATGAACCAAGAGTCTTCATCTTGTATTTTGAAAATGGTAGGGGAATGTTAGGGAATTTTCAAAATTTATAGTTTAGTTTTTGGGTGTTTTCAAAACCTTCCTTGTTTTTCTTTGGAAAGCTTGAAATAAGCTTGGGGACTTTGTCCCACATTGGAAAGAGAGCAAAACATAAAGTACTTAATAAAGTGTTACATGAAATATTTCTTTGAATATGGAATTGCGTGATGGATGCTAGTGTGCATGTACTCACACTTGTAAGGATGGTGCTTGTACCATTCGCACACACATCTTTTACCATACGCGCCGCGTGGCATGGGCGATGGGTTCTGGCGTTTAATGGTGCACTTTGCACTTAGCACGGATGCATCGACGCAAGGCGCCATGAGGGCACTTTCCTATTTGCATCGAACAGGTTGGAGCGATGACATGGATCCAAGATGTCATGGGTGACGTGGAATACAGTCAGCTCCGCATGGCAGTGATGTGGTGTCTGTTGGCGATGAGTCAATCAACCGATCGAACGGTTGCGTGTCTGATCTGGAGCAATTTGATCATAGCCGTTGATTGGAGATGCGTGCGATCGTACAAATCAGTGTTTTTAAAGGCTCAAGGCGCACTAAGGCGCTAAAGGTCTCTCGGGGCCTAGGCGTAAGGCGAGGTGCGGGCTTTATTGAAGTAAGGCGTACAGTCTTAATAAAAAATAAAAAAATTAACATAGACTAATCATTTATAGTTTTAAAACAATTTTTTTTAAAATAAAAAGTAATCAAGATTCAAGACAAAATATAAAATAATTCTCAAAGCCATAAAAGTGCATATTACATAATATTTCAAATTTCAAACAAAAACAACAAATTTAATAAATGGAAAATCATTTCAGTGTAATGTAATGTGTGATGAATTAATTATTTATATTTTTTTTTCCCTAATAGATAAAGGGAAAAAAAAAAGAAGACCAATAGCACATTGTATTAATTAATTATTTGTATTTTTTTTTTCAGTGTATTTTTTTTAGTTAATTAATCAGAATCAGAATCCATTTTTTTCCCCTAACAGATAAAGGACAAAAAATAGACTAGCAGCACATTGCATTAATTAATTATTTGTGAATAATTAATTATTTGTATTTTTTTTTTTCAATGTATTTTTTTTAGTTAATTAATCAGAATCAAAATTTATTTTTTTCCCCTAATAGATAAAGGGAAAAAAAGACCAAGACATTATATTAATTAATTATTTGTGAATAATTAATTATTTATAATTTTTTTTCAGTATATTTTTTTTAGTTAATTAATCAGAATCAGAGACTCAAACCAGTAGCACCTTATTTTGTCCTAATTAATCAGACCAGTAACACCTTATTTTGTATTTGTATTTATTTATTTATTTTGTATTTGTAATTTTTTTTTCCTAACAGTGACTCAAAGACACAATTGAAAAAAATAAATAAATAAAAATAAATAAAATAAAAAAAGTCGAAATCGAAGCCATAAGAAGAAGAAGAAGAAGGGGGAGAAAGAGAGTGAGATTAGAAGACCAGAAGAGGTCGAATCGAAGCAAAAAAAAAAAAAAAAGCCCAGTCGAAGACTAGAAGAGGTCGACCAGACGACCAGAAGACTAGAAGAGGATGAGAAGAAGAAGAAGAAGAAGAAGAGGGCGAAGCATACCTGTGAAGTCGAAGTCGAATCGAGCAGCCCAGTCAAAGTCGAAGTCCAAGGTGAGACGAGAGAGGAAAAATGACATAGATTAGGGTTCATTTCAATCGTATTTGGTCAGATCTAGCTGCTAATAAATCAAGCGTGCCTAGTCGTGCGCCTTGCGCCTCTGTCGCCTGGCTCAAGTCACGACTAAGGCGCGAGCCTACCTCAAGTCGCCTCGCCTGGGACCTGTACAGGCGCAAACAGTGCGCTTCGCTTTGCCTGGCGCCTAGGCACGCCCCTAGGTGCGCTTTTCACAACATTGGTACAGATGAGATGGCACCCGATCGTGATCAGGTATGATTAGTCAAGGTATCTATTTGGTGTGAGAATAATCTGCACTATAGATCGTCGATCCAACGGTCAGATCTCATTGGATGCGATCAAGGGACATGTCCATTCGATCAAATACATCAAGGCCTATAAATAGGCTGCAAAATCAGCCATTTCAATCAATCCAGAAAGTATTCCGACAATTCTCTCTCTCTCTCTCTCTTTCTCTTTCTCTCTCTCTCTCTCTTGATTTAGAGTTTTCGATTAAAAGTTTCTTAAGCAAGTTTCTGCTTTTTTTTACTGGTAATCAAATTCTGCAGATTTGATTATCAGTGTCTTGGTTTTCTTAATTATATCAAGAGTATTCTGATCTACTGTTGTCAGTGTAGACGCCGGTATACTTGATCTTTAGATTAAGCTTCATTGTATCCTGATGGCGAATTTACTAACCCCCTACATACCTTTTGATGGGTACAAATATTATTTTTAGAAAAGCGACTAAGTAACGTGACTTGAATAAATTTCTGTTTTACATAGACAAGATCATCCCAAAGTTTTGAAGACCCAAAAACTACCAACTAAAGAATTCAAGACGAATTATTCTAACAATTTTAACTCACATAACAAATAAATCATTTTTTATATATGAATGAAAAAAAAAAATGTTATAATCTATTTTTTACTAAAATGCATATCTGCCTTTATTTACTTCCATGTTCACCCACTATCTCCATTAATTTTGGTAACTTTAACCTTACTAAAACACAATTCAGTATAATTATGTAAAAAAATGTAGGACTAGCTGTATTATCTCTAAATAAGGGAGGTGAGTGTCATTTACCAAAATTTAAATATAAAATTTTGCACCCATTACTATATGTATGTGTGTGTGTGTGTGGATACATAGGGAGAGATTTGGACCTCAGTTTGTTGGGTAGGAACAGAGTCCTGTGGGGTTGCAGAGGAGGGATTCTCTGTGGATGTATCAGTTTCAGCTTCTACAGCTTCTGTGGCAGATGAAACAGAGAGTTTTTGAATCCTTCTAATCTCAGGTCCCCTGCTTCTGAATCTCAGGTCAAGAATGTTGTTGGCTGAATCCAAAGAAAAGGCCTTGTGCTTCACAGGAATTGAGGGGTATGTGAAAGTACCTCTAATAATACCATATTGAATTGACATGGATGCCATCTTGTATTCTAGTCTAGATAAACAAATCACACTTGTGTGTGTATGAGAGAGAGAGAGAGAGAGAGAGAGAGAGAATTTCTAGAGTTGGAGACAGTCCATAGGTGAGTTGTGGATAAGAGAGCAATCCCCCTGAAGATTTTTTCTTTTTTTTGGGAACAAAATCCCTCTGAAGATCAGTAGCAACTTGTATGCAAATTGAACAGGAAAGATTAGGACGGGCCTATTTGTCACACTTGGGCTGCCCAATACAATGGTTAGCCTGCGTCCAAACTGATTTGATCCCATTGGTTTATTGGGTCTAGTCGAGCTATTCTAAGCGCGATCTGAAAAAAAATAAAAAAAAAATTATAAATCGAAATTTTTGTTTAAAATGATCTAAATAAGTGTATTTTTTTAATAAAAAAATATACAAAAAAAATAAAGAAATGATGTGACTTAAAAAATATAAAAAGATGGCTATTGTAAGGGATGCCACTCAATATATGGACTTTTTTTTTTTAATATAATTATCTTGGAAGGATATTTGACCCTTTTAATAATTATTTAAATTTAAATCATTAACAAAACCTAATAGCAAAATGAATTTGAGTCATTTAACAAAGTTTATGCTTAATCTATAAAAAGAAGCATATATATACTTTTCTTATCTTTCTTTATTATTATTTTTTAGTTAATAATGTAACTAAATAATATAAAATGAATATTTTATAATGGGCGGAGTGAGGCGGGTTCTAGAATCAAACCAGCTCAAAATTTTGCTTAAAAAGTTACTAATTTTTTTAAAAAAAATTTCAACTCATACAAAAGAAACAAATTCCATCCCATTATTCCACAAAGTCAAAGATTTAGTCTTCGTTTGGGATCATGTTATTTTAGTAACTTTTTGATTAAAATATGAGGTGAAAAAAATTAGTATGTTTGTGATGATTTTTTAGCTTTTTACAAAAATATGTGCAAAAAATAGAGAAAAAATAGAATATTTGACTTTTTGATATAAGTTGTTGGCTTTTTGATTTTTTTAATAACTTTTTGACTTTTAGGCTAAAACAGCCACTTGCCAAACGAGGCTTATTCTCAGTTACTTTACTTTTTGTACATTTTTATGTAAAAAAATCAAAAATTAAAAATTATTACTAAACATATTATTTTTTGGAGTGAATTATACTGATTCAACAAAAATACAATTAGCTCTATAAGTTTGATATAATTATATTAATATTTCTTTTAGTATGGTAAGGTCATCAAAACTAATATAGATGGTGGGTAAAAACATAACTAAACAAAGCATGCACGCGACAACATTATTTTTTATTCATACGACTTACGAATTATTGATGAAAAATGACTCTAATATTATATGAATTAAAAGCTCGAGAAAGGCTGGTGTAATTTTGTTAACAATGTGAGATTAATTATATTTTTTTTAAACTTCAAAAGAAATAAGTGTAATTTATTTTAATTTTTTTATCACATATTTACCACAAAAAAAAACACTAAAAAAAATCATTTTTCAACCCGTACCAACTCTTACAAGTTGCACTTTTATTGATGAGGAATTTTCATTTGAGAAATGCTAAAGGCACCGCTTACGCGGTTGGAAGATTTAGAAAAAGATTTGAAAAAAAAAATAAAAAAGAAAAGTAAAATATATCTATATTTTATCTAGTTTCATGCACCTTTTTCTTTTTTGTTTTCTAAATTCCTTCCTAAATCTTTCAACCAAACACAATATTAAGCAATAATGTTAAAAACACATCCACTCTCTGTCCAAAATATCTAGTTCTTTATTTTATTTTTTATTGTCCCAAAATATTAATCCTTTTTAAAAAATCAATGACTAAAATAATAAGAATTTTCTATTTTTTCCTTTTTTTAAATTTATTAATAACACAAAAAGTACAATTATGAAAGTTGATATCTCCAAAAAAAAAATATTATCAAAAAGTAATTTTAAAAAATTAATATTTTTAAAGTTTAATAATTATACTATAAAAAAAATTTATTATTTTTAAAAAAATTATTATTTTGAAACGGAGAGAATAAATTAATATCCAAAATAAGAGGTCTGATGCGACATCAGTATTTTATTCAATGTTTGGTCCTACGTACTTATTGCGGCTTAGGTTAGGTCCACCCATTGGCTAATCCATCTAAGCCATGTCTCACTATCTTTGATAAAACAAAATGGCTCACTGCCTTGATAAATCATTGGCGATGCAAATGAAATTCTCAATCTTTGCATTTTCCCAACAAACCCTCAACCAAACCTTCTATCTACCCAAAATACTTGTAGAGACTGTCACGTGAATTTCATCTCTAACAATCAGTGGTTCCACCACCAAGGACAAGTGATTTGTTTCACTCTCGTCTATGCCACAACATCGGGCAAACCATGTATCTTTGGTAAAGATACTGCCTTTATCAACTTTTAGATGATTATTTTTGGAGAAATCACAATTGAGTGAAGGTTGAGAGAGAGAAAAAAACCCACAAATATAGGGGGTTGTAATTTTGAGTTGTACCTCGAAAGCTTTTGACCTGTATTCCATTACAGAATGAGTTGTATCCTCATATTTTTGTAAACGGTCTCGAAATCCCTAATCCTCCAAAAAAAAAAAAAAAAAAAAAAAAAAAAAAAAACAAAAAAAAAAAAAAAAAAAAAAAATTGGGGAATGAGGAAATTTATTTTTAGGACAAATCATTTTTGTTTTTGTAAATTTTGTTTTTCCTGTTTTTCTTGCCTTTCAAGTTTTCAATTGTATTAAACCATCTCCAATCATTTAACAGATTTTTCATCAAATTTAAATTTGATAAAAAACTGATAAAAACTGTGCTCCAATGTAAATCAATATCAAATTTGGGAAATTATTAAATATTCCCAGAGTATCACGTGTCTGTACTCCCTAACTAATCACCATTTAATATGTCTTCTTATGTTCTACAATCACCTAACACAATACCCCACCTATCCACCTTCTCCACCAATCATAATACTATGTGTCCATACTTCGAGACTACTAAATAATTACCTATCAAATATAGGATATCTCAGATCTTTCATCAAATTGAGGATGTCTGAACATTTCATCAAATTACTGTAGATAGCCGTTAACTTTACACGTATGCATAAGCACTGGACGACCGGTCGGATGTCCGGACGATTGTCCTCTCGGTCAATCATTTTCTTGCAAAATTTGCTTCAAGATTTTGAAAATTTTACATTGATTGGACAGCCTTTTGGTCGTCCTCCCCGTCGACCGGTGGTTTAATGAAATCCTAGATTACTCTGTCGCGATATTAAATGAATCTTTTACTCAATTCTTTTACTCAAATTTAATGAAAAAATAAATAAATAAACATTGGAGATGCTCTTAGAGTATCTTCAATCCTTCACTTTTTCTTTCATCAAATTTAAATTTGATGAAAAAGAATTCAAAAATCATCTTCAATCCTTTCATCAAATGTTCATCAAATCAAGGGAGTCATTTTTTTTCATCAAATTAAGAACTCATCAAATCTTTCATCAAATTTGAATTTGATGAAAATTTAAAAAGATGAAGCATTGGAGATGATTTTTTCATCAAATTTGATGAAAACTAAAATTTGAGATGAGAATGTAATTTTTTAAAAGATTTTGATGAAAATTTGATGAAAGGATTAGAGTAGTTCATATGAAATCAAACTTTTTTACTCAAATTTAAAATCAAATTAGATGAAAAGTTTGGTAAATGATTAGAGATGATCTAACAAATGATCCATTTTATTAATAAATTATCAATTCAATTAACTATTTTTAATGATATTATAAATATATTTCAATTAACAATTCAAGTAATTTTATTGTTGTATAAAAGAGTAGTTCGGAATTTTTATTTTTTCTATTAATTCTCTTAAATAAAAAAATTCTGACAAAGGTGTATTTATAATTTTCAAAACTACATGGGGCAATCTGTATTTTAAACAAATCTCAATGGGTATATTTGTAATTTTCCCTTTTTTTTAAAAAAAAAATATAAAAAAATCGGGGTCAAAATCCTTATAAGATAATAAATCTTGGATTTTTAATTTTTTTCAATTGGAATTCTAAACTTTTGATTTATTTTTAGAATTTGGACTCTTATTTTTAATCTAAACCCTAAACTTTTGATTTATTTTTAGAATCTGGACTCTTATTTTTAATCTAAACCATTGGTTATTTATGCTAAGTAAAATTGTTGGAAAAAATAGTATTTTAACCATTAAACTCAACGAAAAATAATATTTTTAGTATTTTATGTACACATACATTGAGTTTAATAACTAATATATTATTTTTCAATCGATTTTACTTAACGAAAATTGAATGATAGTTTTTTTTTTTAGATTGAAAATAAATTAAAAAATTTAAATTTAAATAAATAAAACTAAAAATTCAGAATTTATTTTATTATAGAAGTCAAATTATGAGATTTTTTTTGTCATTTTTTTTCAGTTTAATTAAATTATTTCTCTTTCATAAGTCATAAACAAAAACTGAACCAAATATTTTAACACCAACTTTCAAAAAAAAATAAAATTATAATCGGTATTATAAACTACACTAAGAGCATCTCCAACGGTTACTCAAAAATTTCATCAAATTTGAGTACAAAAATGGGAATTTTCTTAATCTGGTACAAGGCGCTCCAACGGTGAGCATCAAATGAGCATCAAAGTGAAATTGGGGAGGTGGTCGACCGGCCAGTTGACCAACCGGTCGACAGGCAAAGGCAATTTTTTTTTTTTTTAAACTGTTTGAACTGTTTGAACCCATGTATTTCAAAGAGAACCGGGCGACCGGTTGGTCAACTGACCGGGCAACCGGGTGGTTGACCGGTGTACCACTTTCAACGGTCAGTAACAGTGATTTGGTAAAATCTGTTTCCTGGTATCAGTTTGATGTTTTGTTTGGTGAATCCTCAGTTTGATATGAATTTGGTGCCACCGTTGGAGCCTCAAAAAGTGAGTTTTTCATCAAATTTCAAATTTGATGTTGGATTTGGTTCTCCGTTGGAGATGGTCTAAATAACACCAAAGCCTATCAAATCCTTCTTGGCAAGAGAAGCAAAGGTAGAAACACACCAACATATTTTTTTTTGATTTAGAGAAAATATTAATATTATATTTTTAACATAATTATATTAATTTCTCTTTTAATAAGGTCAACAAAACAATAACGAATATAAGTGGTGTAAAGTCATAAAGATAAACAAGATAATTTATGTATTTCAATATAAAAGAAATGATAATTTAATTTTTTATTTATATGATTAATGAAACACTGATAAAAAAGCGATTAAGTATTATGTGAGTTAAACTTAAAAATATATATATAATATAATTATGTCGAACTTAAAAGATTTATTGTATTTTCTTGAAACACCAAGATAAATAAATATAATTTACCCTTTCTTAAAAGATATAGGCAATGATAGGTGGTTTATAAAATAAGGGGAAATCACACTCTAGTGAATGTTTTCAAAACAAATTTAAATCAGTGGTAAAACTTTTCACTTTAATAATTAAAGTTATAGATTTTTTTACTATTTAACTCTATTAAATATAACATGTTTAATTTGGCTAACTTAAATAAATAATTAATAAATAGGAATTGCTTATTAGTTTACCAACACTAAAAACAAGCACAGTGATAATAGAATTGACACTCTTTTGTTATCAAAAAGCATAGTGACATATAATAGGTGAGACAATGTTTTATGATGGACATCGCGTGAACCACCTTCCATCATACAAGGTAACACCCAGTGACAGTGACATAAGGGAATAAGCCCCTTGACTTGTACAATTAAGTCATATGAAGAAAAGTCTTTTCACTTGCACAAAGAGTTGTGAAAAATGTTAAATAAGTTAATTTTTTATTTATTTATTATGAAAAGATATATAAAAATTAAGAAGATGATGTAATTAAAATAAATTATGAAATTAATAAGTTAACTTATAAATTACTTTTCAAAAAGGCCCAAGTTTTATGTGCGGAGTGATTTCATACTATAGAAATAAGTGGAGCTATTAGATAATCTAAAAGTGAAGGCTGCATAAAAAAAAACAATCAATATAAGAGCTATCAAATCGAGATTTGGTCGAAAAATCCCTTCTGATGGTAAAGTCAATGAATCAAACAAAAGGTAAAAAGATTGAATGTAGAGAGAGACAATGTTCATCGCTAAGAACGTAAAATGTCCTCCAAAAGAGAATTTTGGATACTTTATGTAGGCAATTCAGATTTGCTCCTGAAGTTCTGTGTCTTTCTTCCTCTGCCTCTGTAACAACCCCGACCTATGATTAATCGATAAACCATGACTAATTATGCCTAATGAGTAATTAAGATGAAATTCTGAATTAATTGCATGTGTATGGCATTATTTGTGTTTATATATGTTTGTTGTAGAAATATCTGTTTGTGTTTCTGCTAATTGAAAGTCTTATCGGCGTTCGATCAAGAAATTGACTTGATTTATGTGTTATTTGAAATTTTTAGAATTTTATGATAGGTATGATTAAAATTCGATTTGGAACGAATTAAATTAGAATAATTAATGTCATTTAATTAGTCATTGATGAAATCTCCTAATCAAGTCTATATAAGGCACAAGTAAGCCCTTGATTTCATTTTACACTCTCATTCCCTCATCCTTGAGCTCAAAAATGAGAGAGAGAGAGAGAGAGAGAGAGAGAGAGAAGAAAATTGAGATCAAAAGCTAGATAAAAGAGAGTTGTTAGAAATTGTTGGAGAATTGCAAAGAATTTGGGAGTTTAAGTTTCTACACTTGTGAATTTAAGACTCTAGGTAAGAATTTTATCCTTAAGCTTTGTAATCAAGACTTTAATACATGAATTCTAGAGAATTAAGCTAAGTTATGCAAGAATTGAGCTAATGAATTAGAAATGAGGATCAGTTTATGCATGCATGCATAATTCATGGATTTTGAGTTTTAATTCCACCAATTTCATATATGCAAGAGCTTATCTTTGTTAGATTATAAGAACTCACCATGGTTTTATACCCAAACACTTTATTTGTATATGTTTTGGAAGGTTTGAGTTCTTGACAACACATGCATGATATGTATACATATGTTCAAGTTTGGTTTTGAAGAATTCACTCGCTTTTGGGCCTTAATTTTCTGTATTGAACCTTAATTCATGGTGTTTTATAAATTTACAAGTGTTTTCTCAAGTTTTGGGCCCAAAGATTGTTGTTTTACAGCTTTGAATTTGAGTTTTGGACTCAGAATATCAATCTGGAAATTCCAGAATTCTACCTCACTACTCGAGCGACAGATCCTGTGCTCGAGCGACCACTCCTGATTTTGCATTTCTGCTCGAGCGACCAAAAGTTGGCTTGAGCGTAAAATGCATTATCCCAGAAGTTTACCATTTTTACAACCGCTCGAGTGACAAGAGTTGTGCTTGAGTGAGGATTTCAATCTCATGCTCGAGCGACCGTTGAGCGTGCATTGAGTGGAAAAAATCAAGCAACTAGTACTTTTACAGAGTTTACAGACCACTCGAGCGACCGAAGTTGCGCTCGAGTGACCACTCTTATTTTTGAACCTCCGCTCGAGCGAAGAAAGTTGCGCTCGAGCAAAAACTTGTTTTCAGCAAATCTAACCAAGTGTTTTCAAGTGCATTATGGCATCCTTATTGCATCTTAGGCATTCCTAGGCCATAATTAAGACATAGTAATGAAAACAAAGACTAGAAACACGCTAAGAATGAAACGAAATAAATTGAGTACTCTAAATGTGTGTTTCAATATTTGTATCTGTTATGTTTGTGTAGATTACACACCGTAAGCCATCTAATTTGTCTGCTCTATTTTTCTGTTTTCGGAGCCATCTGTGAGTAATAATTTAGTAAAGCTATGTTTAACTTTATTTATTTTCTGTATCATGGAATAAGATCTGTAAACTGAAATGATATGTTCAGTACAATGAATGATTATTCAATTTCTGACATGTATTCGTAGCATCCTTAGCACCATGTGATATCTGTTATCTACTACCCGGTACCAAAGGTTCCATTATGGAACTTATTATATCTGTTATCTGTTACCTGTACCGAAGGCTCCACCATAGAGCTCAACATATCTGGTATCTGTTACCCAGGTCCGGTGGTTCTTTTATGGAACTAGTTATACATAACCACTATCTGTTATGTATTTATTTGTGTTTGTTTTGATAATGCTAATGGATATACCACGTATGAGTAAATATGAACTCTGATCTCTATAGAAAGAATATGAATATGTTCCTGATATAAACTGTGATTTCTAACTCTGGGATGAACATCATTTATTAAAATCCTTTACTTTATTATTATTCACTAGGCTTCCGCTCACTTTATTATTTATGTATGTAGGTGACCAGGCGTGTGACCAGGCTCAGAGTTGACAACCTGGAGTTTTGGTTTGTCAGCCAGCCTTTGCGCCTCCCGATGAGGTTTCGAATGTTATGTGGTCATATTTTGTGAACATATATAAGACTTTGTTTTCTTTTTGGAATATGTACAAGTTTTCTATTTATCTGTATAATGGGCTAAGTCCATTTTGGCTATATTGATAATGAATGTGACGTAAAACTACTGTATTTATGACGTTACGTATATGTATATAAAGTTTTGAAATTTCTATCTCATATATGTCTACACAGCTCAATGGACTATATATATTTCTATATTTGCTTCCACTAGCCCCTTATAATTTGCTAATCAAGTCAGAGGCCTTCAGTAATCCGATGATTACTAGTCGGTTACGATGCTAAACCTGTAGGGGAGGATTTGGGTCGTGACAGCCTCCTTGTCTCTTTTTGTCTTATTTGTGATCACTCTTAGTGGAGGAAGATGTTATTCCCACAGTAGTGTGTATGTGTAAATTAAATGTATAATTAAAATAAACAACAAAATAATATAATTCAGAAAATAATTATATAAATTAAATTCTGAATTAATTGCTTATAGAAACTTTAAACGTCGAGGCTTTTGTTGGACACAATCTCCTTAAAGTAAATTTTACCCTCGCTCCGATGATTTGAGTATTAATGTCGTTTACTTCTTAAGATGCAATGACTACTACTTGATTTGCAGCACTACAAAACAAGCCTTGCGAACCAAACTATGTTGTAATTCTTTCTCTTTCTTTTTCTAGAGATTAAATATAAACAGATGCAGGAGCAACAGAAGGACGAACAGAAGAAGAACATGAAAAGTTTTGGAAAATTTTCAATGGAATTGAATGCTAGATGGCCGACTATTTATAGGAGGAATGGTGGCTTATACCAAACAGGTGCTAAACAGATGAAAACTATTCGGACAGATTCAGTTTGAATTCAACAGGTACTTGTTTTGAACCCTGTGAACCTGTTCGGGTGGATATGAACTCGTTAAGGATTTTTTTGGGTGAAGGAAAAATCGGGACCAATTTATTTTGAATTTTGAAACCAAAATTAAAAATAAATAAATTAATTACAAATATTTTTGGCCCAAAAAGATAAGTATTGGGCCAGACAAACCTAACTCAACCTCAAACCCGCGCCCAAGCCCAGCCAGCCTAGACGGACGGCGACGCACATGTGGTTTTTGTTTTGGATCCAATGGGTCTAGCCTATTTTATCCATAACCTTACCATTCCACAAACTTGGGTACCTCTTGGGACCTATTCCAAGTATCCCAAGCTAGAGTATATAAACCCACACAAATTTATAAGCCTTTCCAATGTGGGACAAGCACATTTCACAAATGTGTAGGAAACTCACCTAAAGCCATTTCCATAAACCCGAAAACGCACGTTGAATTCTCATTCATCCGAAAATGGTTTTGAGAAACTAAATGCACGATATTATTCACTACGTGGCATTAAATATGAACCCAATTAGAAATGTTAAAAATAACGCTTGAGTCCCACTTTAATTAATACTCAAAGTTAGCAAAAAGTAAGATTATACAAAAGCCATTTTCCAACAAAGGACGACGAGTCTGTTTGATACTTAAGTGCACAGACCTATGATGCGTGTGTCATATCCCTATGTACATCCATGTCTCACTAATCTATATTGATAGCAGTGGAGCGATATGGTGACGTGTCTCTTGTGGGCCCAAATCAAGTATAAAGTTAGCAAAAAAAAGGTTATACAAAAGCCATTTTCCAACAGAGGACGACGAGTCCATCTGACACTTAAGTGCATAGACCTACTATGCGTGTGTCGTATCCCTATGTATATCCATGTCTCACTAATCTATATTGGTAGTAGTGGAGCGATATGGTGATGTGTCTCTTGTGGGCCCAAATCAAGTATAGGGTTCTATTGCGAACATGCTCAATTGCACCATTCTGTTGTTCAGTCATCTTAAAGGTGTCAATTGGTCTTGGATCGAAACCCCTGCTCAACCCACTTTGAAATGGGCAACTGGTATTGGACCAAACCTCTACTCGACCCACTTCGGAGTGGTTGACTAGGCATAAATTGATCCTTGGCTCGACCCACTTTGGAGTGGTCGGCTGGTGTTGGACCAAACCTTTTGCCCTAATATGGTCTCAATTTCCTCTAGAATTGTTTGTCAGGCGAGGCTTGGTACAGTAGCTCGGCTTAGCCAAAACTTTGCCTTAGCTAGTTTGACCATCTTCATTTTACAAATTCATGCAAGTGAATTCCATGTTTGGTCTTTTTTTTATTTGTAATGTTTCCTCTAGCAAGTTTAATTTACAAGCATATAAAAAATAATAAAAAATAAAACAACAACAACAACAACAACAACCAATTAGTATCCGGTTAGTTTTGATAATTTGAATGAAATTTTACTTTAATTCTCAAATTTTAATTTCATTAATTTTCAATTTTAATTTTTAATACGGTCCTTTCGTAGTTGTTGTTAATATTTTGAACAAAAAAAATGTTGCGTGCAACTCGCATTGAAATTTTAGCAATTCCTGCATTAAAAAAAATGAATAAATTACAATGGTAATCGCTTTAACTTTTTCGAATTCTACTCTCTTTTTTTTTCTTTTTTCTTTTTTTAGTAAAAAGTAAGCATATTAAAAACTAGGGAAAATTATAAAAAAAAAAAAAAAAAAAAGAAAGAAAGAAGGTTTGACTCTTATAGGTTTGACTATTATAACAAAATAAATCTCGAATTTTTAATTTTATCAATTTAGATTTCAAGCTTTTTGTTTATTTTCTATTTAAATCATTTGTCTATTTTTATTATCTAAAATCAACGAAAAAATACATTTTATTATTAAACTCAATGAAAAAAATATATTTTAGACATTTTATGGAGAAAATATGATTTTGCCTACGAAACTATCGCTCAAAAATCAATTTAACCCATGCTATTTTAATAATATCAATTTTATATTTAAATTATTCGATTTTGCATCAATTTTACCCCAACGTTAATTGTTAATCAAACAAAAGTTGCTGATGTGGCACACAAACTTGATTTGAAATTTCATATTCCCAAAATATCAATTAAATAAAATGAAATTGGGGGACTAATTGATATTTTAGAAATACTTTGGGAGGTAAAATGAAATTTCAGTATCACGTCGAGAATTTTTGTTTAATTATAAACCTTAATTACGACAGGGGTAAAATTGATCCAAAATTAAATAGCATATGTGTAAAATTGATGTTATTAAAAGCATATGAGTTTAATTGATTTTTTAGTGATATTTTGGGGGTAAAATGATATTTTCTCCTTTTTATGTACACTTTACATTGAGTTTAATGACTCAAATACTTATTTTTTGTAGGTTGATGGTTTAGATTGAAAATAAATCAAAAGATTAAAATTTAAATTGATAAATTAAAATTTTAGAATTTATTTTGTTATAAAAGTCAAAATTTGAAATTTTTTTAATGCTACTTTTATTTTACTATCTCAAGTGTCGCGAAATAATATATTTCGGTGAGTTCAAGATCGAATCTACAATGATTAGTTTGTTCAAAGAAATGACTAAGCACTCAAATAAAATAAAGACAAATTGATTTTAAATTTTAAATGGTTGGATAATCTTGAAAAAATTAATTAGCTGAAAGGTAAATTAATTAATTAGCTGAAAGGTAAATTAAAGTAATAATAATAGAATATGTGATAAGATATTACGGATTCTCCACCGATACTTTTTTTTAAATATTCTGAATTCAATTTATGTAACTACCCTACACAAATTGTATTTTCAATCTGAAGATAAAAATTAATATTTTATATAAAAATTAATTCTAAAATCATAAAATTCTAGTTATTTAATTCACAGGAAATATATCAAGTTTCTATTGTACTCAGAGTTTACGATAGAATAAGAGATCATACAGAACAATTTTTTTTCTCAAATAAATAAACTAATCAATCAAAATAATTTGACATTAAAAACCATAATTGATGGGTCATAAAAAAATGGTTATAAAAAAATCATTGAGGTTTCATTCATAGTCTTAACGAAAAGCTTGTTTGGTTTTGTTTTTCTGAAAATAGTTTTCAGAAAATTTTATTTTCTTATTTTTTAAATTTTTTTTCTTTTTACTGAATTTTTTTTAATATTTTAAGCAATTTTTTTAATTTTTAGATATACCTAACATAAATATACCTAAAAAGCAAAAATTTTGTAAAAAAAATCTTTAAAAAATTCACTAAATATCAAAAATACAAAAAAAAAAATACGAGAATTCAGTACATTTTTTATATTTTTATGTATTTATTAATTTTTTAAAATATTTTTTCACAAATTTTTTACTTTTTAGATACATCTAAGTAAGGTGCATCTAAAAGAGTAAAAAAAATGTTTAAAATTTAAAAAATATTTATTAAAAACAAAAAAACACAAAAAACAAAAAATTCGATTTTCAAAAAACTTAATTCAAAAAACTCAAGCCAAACACACTAAAATTGAGAACAAATGAAAGAAAACAATCTGTATGGAATATATTTTCTTAATAACCCAATCCCCTGTTTGTACATCTATTTATAGAATTGCAAGAATACAAGCTGAGTGGGTAAACTAGTTGAGAGGAAAAGTTGAGGGGGTGAGGCAGTAATTTTCTGCAGGACTGGCCTATCTTTTGAACTTCTTTCTTTGTTTCAAATTGTTTTGGGAAGTAATTATTTTAGTTAATGTTTTAATTTTTTTATGAAAAAATGTGTAAAAAAATAAAGAAAATAGTTAATTTTTTAATAGTAATTTTTTGACTTTTCAATTTTTTTAATTTGTTGCCAAAATAATGGCACACCACTCACAAAAGAGTTAATTTCAATAAATTCTAAAAATTAACCTCGTAACAAAATAAATTCTTAATTTTTAATTTTATCAATTTAAAATTTTAATTTGTTTTTCATTTGAACAATTTGTCCATTTTTGTTACATAAAATCGATAAAAAAAAAAAAAAGTATTTTAGTTATTAAATTTTATGAATAAGGGTATTTTAGATATTTTATATCTTGGGTTTATTGGCTAAAATATCATTTTTTCATCAATTTTACTTAACGAAAATAGGTAAATGGTTTAGATTAAAAAAAATCAAAAGATTATAATTTAAATTAATAATATTAAAAATTAAAAATTTATTTCATTATAAAAGCTTGGGTGAAGCAGTAATTACTCTGTTTGGTTTTAATTTTTGGAATTCACTTTTTGGAAAATTCTACTTTTTTATTTTCTGTATTTTTTTGTTTTCACTGAAGTTTTTTAATATTTTAAGTAATTGTTTTTTTAATTTTTAAACACACCTAACGTAAGCACACTTAAAAAGTATAATATTTCTAAAATCTTTAAAAAAATTCACTAAATACTAAAATACAAAAATTTAGTACATTTTTTTTTTTGTATTTTGTGTATTTATTAATTTTTTACAAATATTTTAATTTTTAGATATATCTAAGTAAGGTGCATCTAAAAAGTAAAAAAAAAAAAAAAAAAAAGGCTTAAAATTTTAAAAATATTCACTAAAAACAAAAAAAATAAACACAAAAAATAAAAAACTCAATTTTCAAAAAACTAAAACCAAACACACTGAATAAATTTAAAATGTAATTTTGTAAACTGTTTAGTCTTTTCTTTTTTCTTATCAATCCAAAGGTCCCATTAAAGTGGAAATTACACAAAAATATAGTCCCTTTTACGTCTGAGTTTAATTTTTAAAGAATAAAAGCGGATTTCTCTAAATATAAAATTACACATTTAGGAAATTCGCACGATAGAGGTTTTGTATTTTCTCTCATTTTGAAACAAATCTCACATCACAAATAAGAACGTAATACTCCAACTTAATACACTAAAAAACTTTTTAATGTACTTTTCTCAAATATAACACTTTAATCAATGTACCACGCACAAAAATTCCTTAATAATTTTTCCTAAACGTAACACTCCAATCAATTTAATTCCAAACGTAAGACACACAAAAATTGTAAAAAATTCCTTAGTGTACTTTTTTCAAATATAACACTTATAGTTTGAAATTATATATTTGTTCAACACTTACTAAGAAATTTTTGTGCTCCTTTTAGAATGGTTTGAAGAATCCCATATCCTTTTTTTGGAGTGTTATATTAGAGTGTTATTTTTAGGAAAAGTACTCCAAGCACTCGTTTGGGAAGTTGGGTTGGAGTTAAAATAGTCACAAAAATATAAAATAGGTTTTTTAGCCCCAAGCTAAAAACTGTGACATTCAAATCATAATCATTTATTTTTTCTCTCACAAAAGTCAAAAAAGCCAAAAAATTCATCTCAAATTAGACTTTTTAGCCCCAAGTTAAATTAGCCAAAAAGCCAACCCACATCCTAAATGAAACCTAAGGAGTTTTTTTTGAAGAGCTATATTGGAAGTGTTTGGTAAAACTTTTTTTCAACTTAAATCAGCTTTTAGCTTAAATTAAACTATATTGGTGTGTTTGGTACAACTTATGAAGGATAGATTATGGCTTAATTTAAGCCAATTTCGGCTTAAATGTAAAAGTTGCTCTTGGGGTGCTTAATTTTACGATCCTCTGATCCCAATTCTAATTTTACAGCTTATGCGCAGCTGTTTTAGGAGGGACAAAATGACTTAAATGCCCCTCCAAAACTTAAGGAATAACGAAAATGCCACTATATAAGCATGCCTCTTCGTCTCATACCTAACTCTTCTCGTCTCCTCTCCTCTCAAACGGCGTTGCTCTTCTTCTCCTCTCCTCTTGCTGCCGACTGCTCTACACATCGAAATCGCCGGCGATCGTCTCTATTTTCCGTTGATCTCCATCAAAAAGTAAGATTTGAAATCCTAAACCCTATGTTTTGTTATATATAGATATACATATATTAGATATACACATCGATTTAGGATTTTTTTAGTTTTTCGTTGTTCTGTGTTCAAATCCATTAAGATTTGTGTTTGTTTGTGGTTTCTGGTTGCTCTCTCGCTCTCGCTCTCTCATTGATTTTGGTTTCTGGTTCATGTAGGCTTACGATTTATGGGTTGATGAAGAGGCGCGGTGGGGGGCCTTAACAGATTTTAAAAAAATTATTCATTATTATTTTTGTTAATTAATTAATGGATTTGATTAACAACAATCTCTCTCTGTTGTTTCCAGATCTTTAGAATCAATTGGATCATCCATTGAGGCCGAAGCAGAATCAAAAGAAAAAGAAGAAAAATCAACTATAAAATCAAGCTAAAGGTAAGAAATCGATAAACCTTGGTTTGTTTACATCTAAATTTACAATTTTTTCCTAATATCTCGATTGCATTACCTTCATTGCTCTAGATTTTGGTTATCCACAACTGGGTTTTCATTACTCCATTTATTATGGTTGTTCAATTCTGCTGAAATTTGATATATACGTGTGTGTACATGTAAATCCAGCTTTGCTTGTATTTATATTCCAATTTTTATTCACCCAAAAAAAATTCCAATTTTCCCCAAATATCTATGAAAAGCTACTTCAATTGCCATGCATTTAGGTTCTTCAAAGCTGTGTTCACAATGGTTTAGTGAGGAATTGATATGTATGTATATTATGTTATGTATCCGTATAAACACTGGTTTGTTTACTTCTAAATCTACAGCTTTTCTCTAATATCTTGCATACATTACCTTCATTGCTCTAGATTTTGATTATTCACAACTGGGTTTTCATTACTCCATTTGTTATGGTTGTTGAATTCAGCTGAAATTTGATATATATGTGTTTGTACATTGTAAACCCAGTTTTGCTTGTATTTATATTCCAATTTTCCCCAAATATCTATGAAAAGCTATTTCATTTGTGAGAAGAGAAATAAAATTTTCCCTTATTTGAATCATATTTAGTTAAAACCAAATAAATAATAGGAGAGTTAAAATAAAATTTAGGAGAGTTAAAATTTAGGAGAGTTAAAATAAAATTTTCCCTTATTTGAATCATATTTAGTTAAGACCAAATAAATAATAGAATAAAATATATTATTCCAAGGTAATGGTGAAAATGGGGAAATAAATGTAAGCCTTATCCTTCTAGATTTCAAATTTGGATCTATATTAGTTTATTTTTCCCCTAGGAATGAAAAAGAGTTGGATCTTGGTAGTAGGTGAAAATGAATATGCTTAAGCCCACTTGGAACCAAGACTAGGCACCTTTCCACCCCCACATCTGCATGCACTTCCCTTTGTACCACTAGTTTAATACTTTTTATAATCCCCACACTTTCAAATCCATCCTTTTCTTCCTTTTCAATGTCTCACTACTCCTTTGATTTGTCACATTCTTAAAAACTTTATAGAGAGATGGTTCACATTGAGTTTTCATAATCTATTTTTAAAATTTTTTATTTAAAAACTAATTTGATGAAAAAATAAAAAATAGAAACTCACTTTTTAATATAATGTTAAAGTGAGTGTTGACGTAATTGCCATGTGTGGTTGTTTTGTACTAATCTACCTGTTGTAATGCAAGCACTAATGAATGAGTTTGTTTTAAATTTTTTTTTTTCTTTCATAGAATGAGTAACCAAGAGGAAACACAGTCTCAAAATAGGAAGAATAAGGGAAAATCAAGTCAAGTACCATCCGTTAAAGCTTATTGGGATACAAAATCAAACGAAATTTTTATTAAGCTTTGTGTTGAGCAAGTCAAGGTTGGACATAGACCTGGTACACACTTAGATAGGGTCAAGTGGAAAAATGTCATAACTAAGTTTAAAAGTATGACTGGAAAAGCATACCAACGAATACAAATGAAAAATCATTGGGATGTATTGAAAAAAGATTGGCTTTTATAGAATAATTTGTTAAGGGGCGAGACAGGCTTAAGCCGTGATACATTGACTGGAGCTATATCTGCATCTGATGAGTGGTGGACTTTGAAATTGGAGGTACGTGAATTGCTTAATGTACATATTTTGTTTGTTTTTAGTTTAAATACACCAAATTTTGTTACTTGAAATTGTTACATTTTCCTTTGTAATTGTTGCAAAAGTATCCTGATGCTGTTAAATTCCGGTGTATGCCGTTGCAATTCGCTAACGACTTAGGCACACTATTCTCAGATGCAGCTGCTACAAGAGAATGGGCATACACTCATATCTTAGGGGTAATGCCTCAGACTGATAAGACGCCGGAGCAATTTCATACCCTACATGATGCTGAATTTCATGATGATGTCGATTTGGAGGTGGTTCATCCTTCCGAGTTAAACAAAAAACGGTCATCAAACACTGATGGTTCATTAACCAAGAGCAAAACAAAGAAGAAATTTACTGGTGCAACTCTACTGAACAAGACACTTGATCGTATAGTCAATGTGGTTGAGTCATCTTCAGCAACTTCAACACAGACCTTGATCGTATCCTCATTTCAATGTAAAAAAATAATTACAAGTGGAACTTTAGTATTACATATAATAATGTTGGTCAGATATTTCTAATAATCTATGGCTAAAAATAATTTTATGAATTATTTTGTAATAGGATTGTATTTGAGCAATTAACGGAACACACATCAAAGCATATATATCTCCAGATAAGCAACCTCGTTTAATAGGTAGAAAGAGGTATGCAACTCAAAACATAATGGCCGCATATGACTTTGATATGTGTTTCACCTTTTGCTTATCAGGATGGGAAAGAAGTGCACACGATACTCGGATCTTCTTGGATACAATTAGAAATCCTAGTTATAATTTTTTAAAACCACAAAGAGGTAACTATTTTATATTTCATTGCTACAGTAGATGCACCACACTCACGTCTTCATATTTATTTTTACATTTATAATTGCTTACTTTATTAATTTCATTTTGCAATTTTAAAATAGATGAGTTTTACTTGGTGGATGCTGGGTATCCAAACATGAAAGGATATCTTGCACCTTACAAAGGAGAGAGATATCATCTAGCTCAATTTGAATATGGTCAATCCCTTCAAAATGCACAAGAAAAATTCAACCAAGCACATTCATCACTTAGAAGTGTAATAGAAAGAACGTTTGGGGTTTGGAAAGCAAGATGGCCGATGATAAAGGATATCTCACCAAACTACAGTTGGTTGACCCAAGTGAAACTTGTTTGTGCAACAATGGCAATTCATAATTTCATCCAACGAAGTGAGTTTCGCGATATTGCATTTGACTCTTATGATAGATTCGCGGATTATATGCCTAATGAAGAGGAAGGATCTTCGTCTCAACAAGCACGCCATGGAAATGATGTTAACTGTGATGACAACGAGATGGAAGTGAGGAGACATAATATTTGTATGTCAATTTGCCGACAAAATTGCTTTTGTTGTTCATCAAAAAAAAAAAAAAAAAAAAATTTGCCGACAAAATTAGGAGATCTTTAAATATGTAGGAAGTTTTATTTTTATTGCTTTAATAGTAATTTATTGTATTTTTATTGTCATAACATTTTTTTGTTTCCTTTTCAACTCAATATTATTACAAAAAGAATTTAAAAAATGAAAAAAATAAGAAAATAAATTTGAGGTCATGAAATGTACCAAATTAGGTACTAATTAATCAACTTCCATAAATGAAATAACTTTTTCAAAATTTAAATAGAAGAAAATGACAAAATTACAAATTTTCAGTTCATGAGGGCAAAAAGGATAATTACACAGCAAAAAGCTATTTTACAATTTATTTACCAAATACTACTATGCTGCTTAAATCTATAATCTCACAGCTACACCAAACAGGTTACCAACTTATACTCACAGCTATAAGTAATAATCTGTTAAGCTATAATCTATAATCACTTTTTCACAGCTCTACCAAACGGGGTTATTGGAGTATTACAATTTGAAATTATTACTTATCCAAAACTTACTAAGAAATTTTTGTATTTCTTTTGAAATGCTTGAAAAATCTCACATCCTTTTAGAATGTTTGAAGAATCTTATATTTCAAATCATTTTTGTACTCATTTTGAAATGTTTGAAAAAAATGATTTGAAGAATCTCACATTTCAAGCCATTTCAAATAAAAAGATTCTCAGATAAAAATTCATCCCAAATTTGATTACCTTTGTAGCACAAAAAAAAAAAAAAAAAAAAAAAGAAAAAAAAAAAGAAAAAGGAAACATAATAGAAATAATAGTAATAATATATTAAATTTATATTTTTAAAATTTATAGGACTAATTGATCTATAAAAAAAATCTTCAAGATTGAACGAATCACCATTTTTCAAAATTAGATTTATAGGCAATTTTTCCTAAAAGCAAAACCTATGATTTTTTTTATTTTTTAATAATTGTCCTTAATTCTTTGATTACTTATTCTTTTGCTTCACCATAAAACTCATAATTACAAGCAAAACAACGTGCTCAAGGTTGTCCTACCATCCATTGAGAAGTTATCGGTCGGTCAAGGCCAATGTCACATGCTCTATGTATATTGTAATTGGTAAAAAAAATAATATTAATAATTTTATGTTTAATAATTATAAAATATGAAGAAGTCACGTAATATTTCTGGACCATATAATAATTTTTCCCATCCATCTTGTTTTGTTGAAAGTCATGAGACATTGATTGATACTAGATTAATTGACTCCCCAGCCATTGCAAAGATGGCCCATCCTTCAGTGGCTTCCTTTATTTGTTTCAATTTTTTTTACAAAAGTAATGTTAGAAGTCTTAAAAAGTTTTATTAAAATTTTTATTAAATATCTCATATAGGTGTGGGGTTCACACAATATGGGTCTTACATTCATGTGAAATATTTGGTAAAATTTTTAATAGAATTTTAAAGATTTCTAACATTTTTATTTTTATAATTATCAACTAACCTTAATCTTCATTCTAAGTACTAGTTATTCTGCAAAAAAAATAAAATTAAATCATTACATTCATAATTAAAAATAACGATTCCGCTACGTAGCTCGAAAAGGAGCACCCTGAATCACCCGAAAAGTGATAAAGGTGGAATTTGTAGTGTTTGCCCAGTTGCACAACACAAAGATTGACACCACGTGCTTACAACGAAAGAAATAGAAGAAGAGAGAGGAGAGAGAAAGAAAGGAACTAGTATGAAGGAGAACTAAGAGCGACCGACGCTAAACACAGACGTGGGTAACCACCGACAACCAGCGAAATACTCACTGTGCTGTTCACTGTCCGTCAATCTTTGTCGAGAGAGAGAGAGGAACTAGTCAAGGAAAAAGAATGGTGACCTAGCGGAACTGAGAGCAACCGACGCTGACCGCCGAAATACTCCCTGTGCTATTCGTCGTCCGTTAATCACTGTGTAAGATCCTGTCAATGACATTAACATCCTGAATGTTGCGTATTTATTTATTTTTTCTTTTAAATTTTTTGTTGTTGTTGTTAAGCTTCATATTCAGTTTGATACTGCTTGTGGTATATATATGTGTGTGTGTGTGTGTGTGTGTGTGTGTGTGTGTGTGATATATGCATGTGTTTATGAGTGATTGGGAACTAATGATAATCTGTTCGACCCACAAATCATTTTCCTTAACCTATTACAGACTTACAGATAGAGAGCAGATCACACTCTCTGTTCCATTTTCCTTAACCTGTTTAATACCATTTTCATCATATTAATTTTCATTTGTTGTGCATTTTAACTTTAATCTTTCCATTCTGTAATCTTAAGAATGATAAGAGTTTCAAATTAATGAGGAAAAATATACAAAATGCAATTCATGAACTATCAATTCCTTCTTCTAATAGTGTGCAATTGTTAGCAAATACATGAAACTGAAATGAAATTAGAATGTTGGCTATATGACATCATTGTAGTCTGATTTTATATGACAAAATGCAATTCATGAACTATCAATTCCTTCACTGAAATTGCATTTGTTAGAAACTAGGAGTAATCCAAAACCAGGTAAGCAGAATTGAAAAACTTGATTTTGCATTAAACTCTGATATCCATCATAGTTTTCATTCTGTAATCCACTTTTATTTTACTGTTTTTTTTATGATATTTGCATGTTTATGTAATTTTATATAACGATTGAAAAATGTAATTGTTTGTCTCCCTAAATTTTACATGACCTTGATCCAAATTATAGTATACACTTTGACACTTTGCATTTCAGGTTAAAGGTACAATGGACATTGATTCAAACAATCCTACATTGAGTGGGGGTGAGAAAGTTGAAGAACCGAACAACAATCCTTTTATTAAATGAGAGTGGTGAAATAGAAGAACCTAAGAAGCGGCTATGTTTTACCTCAAAGCAAGAAGTGAAATTATTAATGGCAAGCTCAACTGTGCTATTTTCCTTCTACGGATGGCATGCAAGTGAGTATGTATGAACCGGTAAGTCTTGAAGGATTAAATTATATTTTCCCATTGTTTTTATTTTCATGACTTCCTAATTACTAATGAAGAGACTATGTATCATAAGGTGCCGCAAGCTCAATTGTACTATTTTCCTTGTATAGATGGGACACAAAATAGTATGTATATACCGGTATGTATTGATGATATAACACCTCAATAGTTTTGCTTCTTGTGATTTGCAAATATGTTTGTGAGAACAGTTTTTAATATTAGTTACTTTGACATTGAATAGGCACAAGGTAGCGCATTACAAATGGTGGACAAAATTGGAAGTGTATCTTTGAGTCAATCAGGAATGGCGACAATATAAGCAGTCAAAGTTCGACAATTGCTTCAAAATTTGTGGACTTGAATATAGATGCGGATCCAAACGCTCAATTTTTTTTTTTTGTTAGTTTAAAACAATTGACAGGTTGCAGGTTTAAAACAATAGACAAGTCCAATAGACAGGTTGCTTGTAGGTTTGAAACTGATCTTTATTTCTGTTGTAGGTTTCTAAATAGGTTGTAGGTTTATTTTTTCTGTTGCAGGTTTAAAACAATAAACAGGTTGCAAGTTTAAAACAATAGACAAGTTACTTGTGCTTAAAACAATAGACAGGTTGCTTGTGGTTAACTGGTGTAGGTTTAAAACAATAGACAAGTTTAAAACAATAGTCATCTCATATATGTGTTTAGACAATGTTTATGATTTTATACTACAGGTTGTTTGTGCTTATGTTTTGTGCCTAACACTTGACAACAGCTTCCAAATTAATTTGTGCATGTTACTTTGCACACAGTTTCTACCCAAAGTTGGCCAAATCAAACAAACTCTGTATGGGTGATAACAATTATATATAAACAATGTGTTGTGATTTAGTAATGAACTAACATATTTCCAAACCAAATGAGCTAAGAAAATCATATTATACATCATCCACATCAACAACATATTCTTTTCCACCTACAAAATATATACTCACATTCATTTCATTACAACATAGCCCCACAAGCCATAAGATTACCTTAAAACTAACAAAAATTAACAAGTCATTAATTTATATCATCAAGTAGAAAATCATACAAAATATAATAACATAAATCATCGCCTTTAATTTCTTCTCCATCCTTTGAAACCTTCTACCATGGTCATGCATTTCATTTTCCATCTTAGAAAGTATTGTCCTTAGCCCGTATAATTCTTCTGTTGTTATAGGTTGTCTGGTATTGGAACGGATTGTGGAGATAATGTTGTCATCATCTACAAACTTGAAGTAATTGCAGTGTACTTTATTACTCTACAATTCATGAAAATCAATTAGTCACAGCAATCAAACCAATTTCTAAATAGTAAAGGATTAATTTGTATAATACATACTGACATAGAATAAAGCTTGGGTCTTACATATTTTGATGGGCACACAAAGATTAAACGCCCTTGATTTCCATTCTCATTGGTTCGTACAATATACATGGCAGTTGTTCTCCCACAATAACACATTCTTGATTTTAATCTAATGTTGCTATTGTTAGTAGAGGAAGAAGCCATTTCTTTATCTGCATAACCAATACCTATGCCATTTCAATTTTCTCTGAGTCGTCTTCATTTGAAATAAAAAATAACTTATTCGGTAAAGACTAACTATTTTTTTGAAGCTCATTAGATTTGATCATGGATTCCATTATTTTTTTTTTTATTAATTGGAGGTCTCATATTTTCTAGATTACTATTTCTATTACTAAATTTATAAGCCCCAAACAAAATTTCTAACAATGCAAATTCAAGTTAAAAAATCCAAGTAAGAATCCTAAATTTACAAGCCCCAAATCAAATTTCAAGCAATGTAGATTCACGTAACAGAAACCTAAATTTACAAGGCCCAAATCAAATTTCCCTCAATGCAGATTCATGCAAGTCTGCTCAGAAATTTGTAAACCCCCCTCAAGTCACTATACAGAAATTTATAAGTCCCTTGAAGTCAGTTCAGAAATTTGTAAACCCCTTGAAGTGAGTATACAGAAATTTCTAACAGAATTCAAGGCACAATACAAAAATTTCTAACAGTAATTGAAGTCACTATACACAAATTTATAAGCCCCTTGAAGTTATTTCAAAAATTTGTAAACCCCCTCAAGTCAGTATACAGAAATTTCTAACAACAATTAAAGGCACAATGCATAAATTTCAACTGAAGGCACAATACAAAACTTCCTAACAGCAATTGAAGTCATTATACACTAATTTATAAGCCCCTTGAAGTCAGTTCAGAAATTTCTAACAGCAATTTAAGGCATAATACATAAATTTCTGCTACATCAAAACCCTAGTTTTGCGATGTCGGGTTTGTATGAGAGGAGTTGACTTTGATTTGTCTACCCAACACAAAGACGAGAGAGATAAGAGAGGGATTAATGACCTGAGTTGGTTTTTTTACCCAACACAGAGACAAGAGGGATGAGAGTTTTGAAGAGTTGAATCGCAGCTTTGGTTCAAAAAGCGATGAGCAAGAGAGTGAGAGAGTTTTGAATCCTTGAATCGTAGCTCCGAATGAGAGATGGGTTTTGACGACGAGTTGAATCGCAGCTTCGGATGAGAGAAAAGAGTTTTGAAGAGTTGAGAGAGGAAATAGATTGAGAGAGGAGAGAGATAACTGGGAATGAGAAAAAGCGATACAGAAGTGTTGGGGTATATCTCCTTAGTGGAGTATGAGACCCAATTGGTTTTGGAAAAAGAATTTTAATTTGGTTTGGTTTTGATATAATATATTTTATATATTATATATAATTTGTGGAGACCTAATTCAGTTTGGTAACAACTGGGGGTTTGAAAAAAAATCCTAGATTCAGAATATATATATACATATTGATAGTGATATTGTTTCATGTGTTCCGTGGTGGAGCAGCAAAAGCAAAACTTTTCTCGGTGAGATAGTGCTATAATATTAGATCAATCAATTCGGTGGGTTTTCTTGGATATACAAAAGCTTGCTATTGGTGCATGTTCAAGGGTACAATTTTTATTCCTCACAAAACGTGTGGAGTGAATTGGGTGCATATTTGGTTGTTTTAGTGGAGATTGATTTGGGTCTATTATTTTGGATCTTCTACATTCTGTTTCGAAGATTTTGGTTCATCTATTGGGTGAGATCTTTCATCTTGTTTATTTGTGATTATTTGGAATTCACCTAAGGGTGGTTTGTGAGACCATTCGTGTCTCGTTTATGATCGTTTGGAAATTTATTTGGTTGATAGTGGAATCGGATTTTGATCCCGTGAGCGTACCTCACATTGAGGGAACAACGTAAAATTCTTGTGTTGCTTTTAATTTAATTTTTTTATATTAGTTTTTATTTCCATTGATTGATTTACTTGTGGGGAATCATATATTTTCCCCAACAACTGGTATCAGAGCTTACAATTTATTTGGGTTTAATTATTTGTGTAAATCAATGAAGGGAAATGTGGATCGCATGTCTAGCATCAATGGAAGCAATTGGGTATCTTGGAAAACTAAAATGGAGGACCTATTATTTTGTAACGATTTGTATGGACCTATTGAGGGTGATAGTGGCAAACCTAATGATATGAAAGATGATGAGTGGAAGAGGCTTAATCGAAAAGTCGTTGGTGTTATCCGTCAATGGATTGATGACAGTGTGTTTCATTATGTTGCTACTGAAACTTCAACACATGATTTATGAAAAAAATTAGAGGGCCTTTATGATAGGAAATCAACCACAAATAAAGCTTTTCTGTTTCGTAAGTTCGTTAATTTAAAATATAAAGAGGGCAGCCCTGTTCCGAAACATCTAAATGAAATAAAGAGTATTGTTAACTAACTTGTTTCTATGAAAATTATTTTTGATGATGAGTTATAGGTTTTGATGCTACTTAGTTATTTGCTTGAAAGTTGGGAGACTTTGGTTGTGACCGTTAGTAATTCGGCGCTCGATGGAGTTGTCACAATGGGCCAAGTCACTAGTAGCCTATTAAATGAAGAAACTAGAAGAAAATCAGCAGGTTCCTCTCATTCAGAAGCATTTGTTGTGAGAGGCCGAAACAAAACAAGGGAGAGGAGTAAGACTCCTCATGGTTGTGATCAAAGCTGTGACAAATCAAGAGATGGTTCTTTTTCAAAAAAAGACATTGATGCTATTATTTCCATGAGAAAGAGCACATGAAGCGAGAATGCCGAAAGCTCAAGAACAAGGAGAAAAGGCGTGACAAAAGTGTGAATAAGAAACAAGAAGACACAACAGCAGTTACTACCAATAGTGATCTCATAGTTGTTTGTAAAGATGATTGTATCAATTTTGTGGGCCAAGAGAGCAATTGGGTGATTGATTCTGGTGCTTCTTTTCATATGACTTCTCGAGTTGATTTCTTCACTACCTGCAGCAAAGGAGATTATGGTTCTGTTCGAATGGGTAATAAAGGTTTGTTCAAGGTTATTAGCATGGGTGATGTTTGCTTGGAAACAAATTTGGGCTACAAGTTGTTGTTTAAAGATGCGAGGCATGTTCCTAATATTCGCCTTAATTTGATTTCTACTAGGAAGCTAGATGATGAAGGCTACAATAACAAATTTGGTGATGGAATATGGAAGCTCACAAAGGGTTCTTTGGTGGTGGCTAAATGAAGAAGACTCATATACTTTATTCGATGCAAAGAAAAATTTGTAAGGGTATTGTCAATGCACTTGAAGATAATACTTCTACCGAATTGTGGCACAAGCAGATTGGCTATATAAGTGAAAAAGGGGCTACAAGTTTTGTTCAAGAAAGAGCTTCTACCCGGTTTGAAAGGTACACATCTTAAAACTTGTGTTCATTGTTTGGTAGGTAAACAACATAGAGTTTCTTTTCATAAAAATTTTGCTTCTAGAAAAGAAAATGTTTTGGAGTTGATTCATTCGGATGTTTGTGGTCTTTTAAAAGTTAGAACACATAGTGGTGCACTTTATTTTGTTACATTCATTGATGATTATTCAAGGAAAGTTTGAAATTTTCTACTAAAAACTAAAAATGAAATTCTAGAAGTATTTAAGCATTTTCAAGCCATGGTTGAAAGAGAAACGTGGCAGAAATTGAAGTGCATCCGATCAGACAATGGTGGTGAATACATTGGGCCATTTGATGAGTATTGTCGCAGCCAAGGTATTCAGCACCAAAAGATAGTTAAGAAGACTCCTCAACAAAATGGGATTGCCGAGATGATAAACCGCACCATTGTGGAAAGAACAAGATGTTTGTTTTCACAAGCTAAATTACCAAGATCCTTTTGAGGTGAGGCAATGAGGACAACGGTTGACGTGATCAATTTGTCTCCTTCCTATCCTTTGAATGGTGATTTTCCAGAAAGAGTTTGGATCGGTAAAGATGTGTCTTATGAGCACTTGAGAGTGTTTGGTTGCCGAGCTTTTGTTCACATTCCAAAGGATGAGAGGTTCAAGCTTGATAATAAGTCAAGACAATGTATTTTTCTTAGCTATGGGCGTGATGAATTTGGGTATAGATTGTGGGATCCGGTTGACAAGAAAGTCATTTGAAGCCGTGATGTTGTGTTTCTTGAAGACCAAACAATTGAAAACTTTGACAAAGGTGATCAACCGAAGTCAAAAACTAGTGATCTCATTGACATGGATCAATCTCCTTCATCTTCGATGGATGATGAAAATGGGGGAGATGTGCAGTCACCTATTGACGATGTAGATGATGATGCTAATCCTAATGAAGTTGAGCCAGAAATTGAGGAAGAGCATCCAACTCAAGAACCGCCACCATAACTTGAGTTGAGGAAATCTACAAGGGACCGACAACCTTCAAGAAAGTATTCTCCCAATGAATTTGTGTTGATTTCCGATCAAGGGAAGCCCAAGAGCTACCAAGAAGCAATTGAGCATGCAAAGAAAGGTGATTGGAAAAAGGCCATGGATGAAGAGATGAATTCCTTGCTTGAAAACCAGACCTACTACAAAAATAGTTAAAGATCACACTTTGACAAAAAAAAAGATCTCACTTTTATTAGAAGTGTGATAAAAAAAATTAGATTGATATTTTAATCACACTTTATTTGATTGAGTGTGATAATATTTATTTTTTATGTCACTTTTCAATTAAGTGTGATTATATATATATATTTTTAATCACACCTTCTAATTAAAGTGTGATTATATATACACTACTACTTTTTAATCACACTTTTTAAACAAGTGTGATTATATATATACTTTTTAATCACACATTCTAATTAAAGTGTGATTATTTATATATTTTTTAATCACACTTTCTAATTAAAGCGTGGTTATATATTTTTTAATCACACTTTTTAAACAAGTGTGATTATATATACTTTTTAATCACACATTCTAATTAAAGTGTGATTATTTATATATTTTTAATCACACTTTCTAATTAAAGTGTGATTATATATTTTTAATCACACTTTTTAAACAAGTGTGATTATATATATACTTTTTAATCACACATTCTAATTAAAGTGTGATTATTTATATATTTTTTAATCACATATTCTAATTAAAGCGTGATTATATATACACTACTACTTTTTAATCACACTTTTTAAATAAGTGTGATTATATATGTAATTTTTAATCACACATTATAATTAAAGTGTGATTATTTATATATTTTTTAATCACACTTTTTAATTAAAGTGTGATTATATATACACTATTACTTTTTAATCACACTTTTTAAATAAGTGTGATTATATATATATTTTTTAATCACACATTATAATTAAAGTGTGATTATTTATATATATTTTTTAATCACACATTCTAATTAAAGTGTGATTATATATACACTATTACTTTTTAATCACACTTTATAATTAAAGTGTGATTATTTATATATTTTTTTAATCACACTTTCTAATTGAAGTGTGATTATATATACATTACTACTTTTTAATCACACTTCCTAAATAGGTGTGATTGTATAAAATATTTCAAACTGGTTTTTATATAAAGTATACAATTCCCAAATTTTTAATCACACTTAATCTGATTGAGTGTGATAATATTTATTTTTTATGTCACTTTCTAATTAGGTGTGATTATATATATATATATATATATATAGGGTAAATTATTTAAGGTTTATGTTTATTTTTAAAGTTTAATTACAAATTCTCCTTAGCAATTTAATTTTTTAAATACTAATTTTGATAAATTACATTGACACTCTTTACATTTTAGAAATTACAATCCTCCCTAAGGTTTAAAGTAGCATTACCAATAGTATTAGTTGGAACAAAAATTCATTGAAAAAATTAATTGGAAAAAAAATATTTGAAAAAAATTAATTGAAAAAATTGTTAGTAAAATTTTTAAATTAAAATCAATATAAACTTATTTTTATTTATAAATCAAAAAATTATCAAATAAGTTCTTATGACAATTTTTAAAATTTTTGTAAATATAAATAAACAAGTTAAAATTAACAAATAATTAAATAAGTTACCAACATAAGATATGACTTATCAAAAAATTCTTAGGCTGATTTATAAATCAAAAATTTTATCAAACAAGTTTTTATTTGAGTTTTTTAAATTTTTGTAAATATAAACAGAAAATTTAAAACGTAAGTGTTACCAAACGACACCGTAGAAAATGTCACTCAAAGACTTCTGTGTAAATAATTTTTATTTTGAATGGGCCATGACAACTGTGTCAATTCTAGCCCCGTTTGGGCCGACACAGCCCATTTCCCTGGCCCAAGCAACCCTAGGGTTCCTGTATATTTTCCTGGCACCATATTATCTCTTATTTATAAACCAAGACGCCCTAATTCGAGAGGGTTGAGAGAGGCGACTAGCGAAGCGAGGCTCTTCTTCAGCACTTCTGCTAAGATTTATCGTAGTTGTTGTAAGTATTTCGCTGTCTCTCAGATCTGGGAACGTCAATGACTTCTGGGTTTTTCATCGTAAGGTTATCTGTGTTTGTTTCCTGGGAAATGTAGGAGATGAAAACGAAAGCCTTGATTCATGAAACCTAGACAAATATTATTCAGCTTTGTTCTGACGATATTTGGTAGTTATTTTATATCTTTGGGTTTTTTTTTTTTTTTGGAATCAAGCTGGTGGGTTGTCGATGAGGGTTTTGGATCAATTCACGTTTATTGATTCTATGAGGTTATTTTTTAAAAAAATTTAATTTCCAGTACAAAGTTTTGATTTTATTTTTCAGGTAGCGGAAATAAAAGAAAAAAAAAATGTAATTTTGAATGTACATTTCTGTAGCAGTCAAGTAGGGAGTTAGTTGTACGGTTGGGAACAATTGGCAATTTGAGAAACTTTTTATATTGTTGTTTTCATTTTCCTGTTGTTAATAGTTCCATTTGCAATGTTTTTTAAGCTTTGACAACTTTGTGTTAGTTTTAACTATGGTTGAAAACAGCATGTTTCATTTTTATCATGGCATCAGAGGGTATGTGATGAATTATCTGCTTTCATGGAATGGCATGTTGTTGTAGTTGTTTCATCACTACTAGTTGGATATTGAAATATTTTGTGGATTTTTTTTTATTTTTTTATTTTTTTTATTTTTTATTTTTTGTATTCGAGTAATATCCTGTGATGGAGAAAATTGAATTATTCCTATCTTCCTTGGTGTTCACTTGCATTGAATGTGCATACATGGTAGGTAGTAGTGCAGCTATAGTTGAATCTGGTTTATTTAATTTCTTTTGTTTCGACTGAATGAATTGCTGTATATGTTTTCAGATTTCCGTTGTAACTAACCTGTAAAACATATTTATTTGAATTGTTTACACACCAACCTTCTATTTAGAATTGAGGTGTTCCTTGTATATATATTGAATTGATCAATTGAAGACTATGGATCAATTGAAGACTGGATGTCTGAAAGAAAACTATGGATCAATTGAAGACTATGGATCAATTCATATTGTCAACCTGAAGTTTGTCCAGTTGTCAACTCCAGCTGACTGGTCCATATAAAGAAGATTATTTGTTTGTATTTAGTTTATCTAAATTGCTAACTGAACCAGTTCTATAATTATAGTTGTATATGTGTATGTATTGGGCCTTGAAAAGAACAAGTTAGCAAAGAACTAGAAAGAGGAGGATTCCAACCAACCTCAAAACATGTTAGGAAGATAAGTAGATAGAAGATAATTCAATTTGCTTTTTTAATGAAATTTTAGGTGGTTTTACCTTGTCTTTCCTTCATTGGATTTGAACTCTTATGAATATTTATGGTTTCTCCATCTGTTTAACAACTCCTCAAGCTTCCAAGGTTCCCTTTAACTTTCACATGTGTTTCAGTTTTTATTTCATGGCAAATGTTTGAATAAGGGCGTGGGAATTTTACACTGGAGCATCTATAGAAAATTAAAGATATGATGAATATTATTATAATTCCTTGCAATCTACAAGCTACTTATTTTCATTTTTGATGATGTCTTGGTCAGAATTTTTAATTTTCTTTTTCTTTTTCTTTATCTCCTTTTACCTTTATCTCCTTTTACATCTTAGGGGTGTGATCAACCATTAACTGTTCGATTTGCTGATCCTAAGAGGCCTAGAGCTGGAGAGTCGAGGTATTTCCTTATACTTCATCCTTACCATATCCTTTTCTGTTTAAGTTACTCTTTATCACAATTAGAGTTTGAGTAGATAATATTACCAAGATATTTTATTGTTTCTGACAAGAGGGTGTGAGAGTCCTTGCAACTTCATGATTAGAATTTCTCACATACAACTTTGGCTTGTGTAGTAATTAATCAAGTTAACTTTTGAAGGTATATGCATAGAAATGCATTTTAATATTTTTCCCTTAATAATTATTTGTTCCTATGTTTCTAGCGGTTTTTAAATTAATTTGTTTTTTTTTTATTTTTCAGGTCAGAAATTTCTTGGAGATATGCAAAATATGGTCAAAGAATTCAAGAATTTAGTTTTTTCAAGTTTTTTTTTTATTTTATTTTTTAATATATGTAATCACAGTTAAATTTTTTTTTATTAATTTCTTTGTATATACTTTTAAATATTTAACTTTTATTTATGAAATATATGATGTTATTTCATTCAATATATGGATGTGATTTAAAATATAGTATATAGTGTGTATTACATTCTTCAAATGTGCGTACAAAAATAATATTGATTATTCTTCAAATATGTCAATTTTTTTTATCACAGGTTTTATTAGTTATTAATCACATTTAAAAGGTGTGATCTAAACTTTTTATTCACACTTAAAAGGTGTGATCTAAAAGTTTTTAATCACACTTAAAAGATGTGATTTAAAGTTTTTAATCACACTTCAAAGGTGTGATCTAAAGTTTTTAATCACACTTAAAAGGTGTGATCTAAAAGTTTTTAACCACACTTCAAAGGTGTGATTTTTAATTACACTTAAAAGGTGTGATCTAAAGTTTTTAACCACACTTAAAAGGTGTGATCTAAAGTTTTTAATCACACTTAAAAGGTGTGATTTAAAAATTTTTAACCACACTTAAAAGGTGTGATCTAAAAGTTTTTAATCTCACTTAAAAAGTGTGATCTAAATGTTTTTAATCACACTTAAAAAGTGTGATTAAATAAAGACCACACTTTAATAAAATTTAAAAGGTGTGATTAAAAAGCATACATCACACCAAAAAAGTGTGATCTTTATCTATATTTGTAGTAGTGTATGATTTAGTAAAGTTGCCTAAATGGAGGAAAATTTTGAAAAATAAGTGAGTTTTCAAATTGAAAAATGATGGCAAGAATTTGAGGTACAAAGCACGTCTTGTTGTGAAAGGCTTTGGGCAAAAGAAAGGCATTGACTTTGATGAGATTTTCTCGCCGGTTGTGAAGATGTCTTCTATTTGGGTTGTACTTGGCATGGCTACAAGTATGAACCTTGAAATTGAGCAACTTGATGTGAAGACCGCATTTTTTCATGGTGACCTTAAAGAAGAAATTTACATGGAGCAACCGAAAGGTTTTGTAAAGAAAAGGAAAGAAAAATTTGTTTGTAAATTGAAGAAAAGTTTGTATGGTTTCAAGCAAGCTCTGTGGCAATGGTATAAAAAATTTGACTTTTTCATGATGAATAATGGTTTTTCTAAAACCACTTCGAACCATTGTGTATTTGTGAAAAATTTCTCGGATGGTAAATTTATTATTCTTTTGCTTTAGTTGATGACATGTTAATTGTGGGTCAAGATTCTACCATGATTAACAGTTTGAAATTGGAGTTGAGCAAGTCGTTTGCTATGAAAGATTTGGAACCGGCAAAACAACCACTTGGTATGAAAATTGTTCGTGATCGCAAAGAGGGGCAGACTTGGTTGTCTCAAGAAAACTACATTGAGAAAGTTCTTGAGAGGTTCAACATGGATAAAGCAAAGCCGGTTGGTTATCCACTTACGGGTCACTTCAAGTTTAGTTCGAATCAATGTCCTTCAAGTGAGAAAGACAAAGAAGGGATGTTGAAAATTCCTTATGCTTCAGTAGTTGGTTTTTTGATGTACGCCATGGTTTGTACAAGGCCGGATATTGCTCACGTCGTTGGTGTGGTGAGTCGGTTTCTCTCTAATTCGGGTAAAGAACATTGGGCAACGGTAAAATGGATTCTAAGGTATCTTCAAGGGATTTCGAATGTGTGTTTGTGTTTTGGGTATGGTAAGCCGATCCTTGATGGGTTCACGGATTCTGACATGGCCGGTGATGTTGCTTCTAGGAAATCTACTTCGAGGTATTTGATGACTTTTGCAGGGGGAGCTGTGGCATGGCAATCTAAATTAAAAAAATGTGTTACTTTCTCAACTACGAAGCTGAATTTATTGCCATTGCGGAAGCTTGCAAAGAAAAGTTATGGTTGAAGAAATTTTTGCAAGAGTTGGGTTTGAAGCAAGAAAAGTATGTGTTTTATTGTGATAGTCAAAGTACTATTCATTTGAGTAAAAAATTCTACTTTTCATTCGAGACCAAAACACATTGATGTGAGATACCATTGGATTCGTGATGTGTTATATTCGAAATTGTTGCAACTCGAAAAGGTTCATACAGATGATAATATTTCGGATATGTTGACTAAGACTTTGTTGAGGGACAAACATTTAAAGTGTTGAACTTTGGTGGGTATGGTTGATGTCTCCACCTAAGTCGGTAGGGAGAGAATTGTTGGGGTATATCTCCTTAGTGGAGTATGAGACCCAATTGGTTTTGGAAAAAGAATTTTAATTTGGTTTGGTTTTGGTATAATATATTTTATATATTATATCTAATTTGTGAAAACCTAATTCAGTTTGGTAACAACTAGGGGTTTGATAAAAAATCCTAGATTCACAATATATATATATTCATAGTGATATTGTTTCATGTGTTCTGTGGTGGAGCAGCAAAAGCAAAACTTTTCGAAGTGAGATAATGCTATAATATTAGATCAATCAATTCGGTGGGTTTTCCTGGATATACAAAAGCTTGCTGTTGGTGCATGTTCAAGGGTGCAATTTTTATTCCTCGCAAAACGTGTGGAGTGAATTGGGTGCATATTTGGTTGTTTCAGTGGAGATTGATTTGGGTCTATTATTTTGAATCTTCTACATTCAGTTTCAAAGATTTTGGTTAATCTATTTGGTGAGGCCTTTCCTCTTGTTTATTTGTGATTATTTGGAATTCACCTAAGGGTGGTTTATGTGACTATTCATGTCTCGTTTGTAATCGTTTGGAAACTTATTTGGTTGATAGTGGAATCGGATTTTAATCTTGTGGACGTACCTCACATTGAGGGAACCACGTAAAATTCTTGTGTTGCTTTTGATTTAATTTTTTCGCATTAGTTTTTATTTTCATTGATTGATTTACTTGTGGGGAATCATATATTTTCTCTAACAAGAAGAAGAGAAAAGACAGAGAGAGAGCGTGTACCGTTTTCAGGCTGTTAACGAAGAGACATTTCGAGCCACAAATCATTTTCCTAAAAATAAAATGGGAGAATTAATATAACAAAAATGTATTCATATCTAAAATAATCAATAATTATAAATTTTTAGCCATTCATCAATTTTTTTTTTAATTTTTCCTAAAAAGCAATAAAAGTACAAAGTTCTATAGTATGAAACTCCCGTGATATTACCTATTTTTGGAGCTCAACTAAAAGTTAGTTTTGTGATATTTTAATTTTTTTTTAAGATCATATCACTTCTCTACTTTTTTATATGTTTTGTTTTGTTTTGTTTTTTTTTTAAAAGTCAAAATCAATTTAACCTACTTCTCAAAATAAGCCATTATCATAGAATTGATTTGCAATAAAAATGAGAAAGTGGTAAAAAAATATGTGTAATTCCTCAACTGTATCATTGCCTTGATTAGCTAATAAGTTTGCAGAATGGTTGACTTCTCGATAGATATAATTAATCCTTACTCTTAAGCGGTTCATGCAATACCTACAATCACATATAAGGTGATATGTCAAAGAGTATTTTACCATAACCAACTGTTTGACAAGTTTTTGGAAACAAGCTTCAAACCATTTCTAAAGAGCCGATAATTCAGCTGCAATGCTAGATGTTACCCCAATGTTTCTAAATAAACCCCCATTTGCCAAGATTGTCACGAATAATGCCACCACCACTTGATTTCCTTTGGTTGCCCCATCCATATTCTGTTTGAAGTCCTTTTCAGTAGATGATTTGAATTCTAGGTCTTTCTAATTTTAAATTTATTATTTTTTTTACTTAAAATGTTAATAACAATTGACGGAGAAATCACATTAAAACAAAATTGAAAGGAGATGTTTAAATTGGTAAAATTAAAGTAAAACTTCGTTCAAATCACAGGGATTGTATTTCACCCTATAAAAAAGATGCCTCAATGCACCATGGACTTATTTGATCCAGCTTCTTACAAGTTCAATGTTAGTAATCACGAATAAGCTTTTTTAATTTTTTAAAATTATTTTTGTTTCATGAATTGTAAGTAGAAGTAGTACCAAATATTGTAGTACAAATTTTCAAATATATATATTAACAAAAAAAAATTGAATTTGTTTGATTAAATAAGTTGTCACATAGTTTTTCTTATTGTGCAAATATTCAAGATGCCCTCAAAAGTTATAATTAAGACAAAAGAAATGGGTTTATTTTTTTCCGTATGTATTTAAGAATTTCAAATAGTTTAAAAAACTAGAAATTTACTCTTTTTTTTTTTTTTGCTAAATAAGTTATAGTCTAAAATTTTAACTAAACACTCGTAATAAAAAAATTAATTAAATAAATTGATTTATAGATATAGAATAATTTGTGTAACGCTTCCAAGTTATTAACATATGATAATGCAGATGAACTCATCAATAATCCTCAATCTTCATTAATCGTGAATCCTTTACAATTTAAGAATCATATAATTTCCCACCAAGTTTCTCATACATATACATTCATGACATTGATTCAAGAGATATAAGGGTTCCACAGGCCATTATACTTTTATAATTTCTAAAACAATATTTGACAGCATGCAACGAGGATTTAATAGAAATTAAAACGCAAAATAATGCCCCCATGAGCTAAACATTCCGAGGCTTAAGCCTGGTTAGAGGTAAATGACTTTCTAACCCATACAAATATAGCCCTTAGCTTATCAACATAACAACAACAAGAGATAAGAGCCTCGTGCTCCCAAAACAATTTTTAATGCCTCTACTTTGGTTGAATCACAACAGCTTTTCCTGCAACAAATCCACTAGGGGTGAACACAAAGTCCAATAAAGAATTTTTAACAAAGTATATACATTTTATACAGCCTCATGAGATGGATGCATACGCCATGCCATATTCAAAATAAATTTTTTTTTGAAAATCTCATGCACAATGCTCGTTCGAAAATATAATCAATCCAATGATTTCCAATATCAACAAAGGGTGGTAAATACAACTCAAGCAAATCCCCAGGGCTAGTGTCTGCAAGTAGGCTTATCAGGCACTACCAAATCTTACCTTACCAGTTTTTAACTGGAGGGCTTAGGTACTTGCACGTGCTTGTTTCTGGTCTTACACTAAGGACACTAATGCCAACTTAATTTTTAAACTACACCTCCTAATAGGATTTCACCGCAAAACGGTTCAATATGAATCTTGTTTCACAAAATAATTTTCTTTCTCAAAGTAATAACTTTTCCAATGCAATATTCAAAATCAATTGCATCAATGATAAAATGGAATAGCGATGCAAATGTCCAATGCAATAATAAAGTTCCATTTAAACATCTCAACAATGCAAATTTGAAAGATGATAATAATTAAATCAAGTGTTAATGCAACATATATCTACATTGATGCCTTGGCCTTTCTCAAAATTTCTCAATACTTCCTCATTTCATTCACACAATATTCCACTGTGATCAATTTCCACATATCTACTCAATATACATGTATACAATATATATTCCAAGAGGTAGATAAGAGCATATCATCAAACACATTTCTTTTCTCTTTAAAACCAAATAATTCTCAACATGAAAATCATCATTCTCAATCTTCATATTTCCAAGATAAGTATTACAATATACCATTCACTATTTTCTCAATATCAATTTCTCTCTACAAGAGATTTCAACAATAGAGGTAAATATAACAACTTTCTCATCATTTCTCAAAAAATAGATCTCAACAATTCATGATTTCATGAAATCCCAACTTTTCTCCAAATTTCCAAAATCTAGGTTTTCACATGGAAAATTAGAGTTTCTCTTTTTGAAAGATTTTATACAATTAAAACCCAACTATCACACAACTCATATTTTTCATTGATACTACTCTTTCTTCAATTTCCTTAAGCTTAGGCTTTTTTTTTTACAAAATTAGGGTTTTCTCATTTAAAAAAAAAAAAAGTTTCTACTCATGAAACTCCCAAACATTCTCATAGTTCATAAATCAAAGATTTGAAGACAGATTTGAGAAAAACCCCTCTGTAAATTAAAGTATAACGCAGCGGATGAAAAATTTCAGAATCATACCTTTTAGCAGAGCTTGAAACGAAGAATCTCGTGGGTAAATCACATGCTTCCAGAATGTGAACAACCAACCCAACAGTGGAGTGATACTACAAAATGAGTATCACCTACACAAGTCACAGTACAAAATGGCTTGATTGTTGTTTAATGAGAGAGAGTCAGTATGGGAAAAACAAAAAACATACGTTGTTTGCTGATATCCATATCCCATATATCATATCAGATATATAGGATAAATATATCATCTATCCATATCAGTTGATATGATAGATATAGATATCCTGAGTGGTTATCCAAATAAGTTTTGAATTCAAATTCAAACTTACATAGATAAGGTCCAAAAGGTTCAAAGGATCATGCCACATGGGTGCCCAATTTCTAACATCTCCCACTCGCACATGAGTTGGCATGACACTGCCACATCTCTATCTCAATCTCCCCCAAAAAAAAGAACAATCTCATACTAGCCAATGCACCGTGCGACCGCTGAGAACACCTGCATATGGGAGCTCTATACTAGAAACTCAATATGAGTCAGCATAGAGACATCAACCTAAAATGAACAAAAATAGTGTCTCATGTACCCAAACCAATCTAGTTACATCGGTCCAAAAACATCTCTAATCCCTCAAAGAGCATGTTTGACTCTCCTAGGTCCCGCATTATATTCACACCCAATCAGCATCCCATAAAGAGCGATGTGAGTTGTCGACAGTGAATATAGAGGAGAGATGTAGAACTAGATGATCTTCCCTTCACCCTCATATCATTCAATTTGAAATTGACCGCTTTCCCAGTAATGTCCCTTAAAGTCGAATCATACATGACCGTAGGCAACATACCAAAGTAGCTGAACATTAACTCCTCATCTTATGACATAGTCAAAGGTCACAAAAGGCACAGAGTGAAGTCATTTAGGGAAAAATGACTTTTAGGACTCACACGGTGAAGAAGCAGGGATCCATTCTTTCACCTCACTAACGAGTCGATAAGCACATGCAGTACAAATGCATGTTATAGTGGAGTAACTCTTCCAAAGAGTGATGTTAAATTCACACACCATACAGATCTTAGTCTAGTCGCTTTTAAGCGCACAAGTCGCTTCCTAGTGTCTAACTCGAATTCTCTATTTGCTCGCCTCTCAGGCATCAAATGAGATCTCGCATCTAGCTATCCATGACAGGAACATTATGGAAAAGTGGGTACTCTCATATCCATGGTCGGTCTCTAACAAGACCTCATCATGGTTCCAACCAAGGCAACATAGCTAGTGGATAATTTTAGCTTATCTATTTGCTCAAAATACAATAAACCACTAGTCTCATCCTTACTCGCTACCTAGCGCTAAGGGCGATTACTCATGTGAGTGAACCAATCTTGCTTGCTAACATCAATTTAATTATTTTGTGTATGCTAATTCACAAACCATTGCAAAAAGTAGTAACATAAATGTGTAATAGAAACAAATATAAATCTAATGGCATAAATATCCCAAAAAATATGAGTTCAACTGAATACACATAAATATATCATCATCTACGTAGTCCTAAAGCCCTAACATGAGTAAGATAAACATCTCTAGCAATGGGCTTAGTCAAAGGGTCCGCAACCATGCGACTCGTAGGGATGTGCTCCAAGATCACTTCTTTCTACGCCACAATGTCTCTAATAAAGTTGAACCTCACATTAATGTGTTTGGTTCTGCCGTGGTATTTAGGATCCTTAGCGTAAGCGAGTGTAGCCATGCTATCACAATGGATAGTCACAGGGTCTGAAGTGTATGTGACAACGTCCAAATGCTAAAGGAATCTCCTCAACCAAACGGCTTCCTGAACGGCAAATGAACAAGCCACAAACTCAGCCTCCATAGTCGATAAGGCGAGACAGGATTGCTTCTTACTGCTCCAAGAAATAGCACCATTGCTAAGCATAAAAGCATATCCTGAAGTAAACTTACGCTCATCTAAGTCTCCTCTCCAGTCAGCATCACAATAGCCAACTAGATGTAGATCTGAACTTTGGTAGCAAAGTGTGTAATCTGCAGTCCCTCTAAGATATCGTAATATCCTCTTAACTGCTTTCCAATGAGCTGGTCCTGGGTTGGATTGGTAACGACTCACCAATCCAATTGCATAACAAATGTTAGGGCGTGTACACATTATAGCATACATCAAGCTTTCAACAGCATTTGCATAGGGAACACGAGCCATCTTTTCATTCTCTTCTTAAGTCTTAGGACCCATATCAAGGCTGAGGCTCTCACATTTCGCAACAGGACTGTCAATGGGTTTGCAGCTCTGCATCTGGAATCGCTCTAAGATAGTCTTAATGTAAGTCTATTGAGACAAACCAAGAAGTCTCCTAGAGTGATCCCTAAGGATCTTAACACCGAACACATAGCTCGCTTCACTCATGTCTTTCATCTCAAATGTAAAGAACAACCACCTTTTAGTGGCGACAATCATCTCCTTGTCATTTCCAGCCAATAATATGTCATCTACATATAATGACAATATCAAAAAAATGTCCTTGGACCGCTTAACGTACGCATAGTGATCTTCATCGATCATCATAAACCCATTAGAAACAATGGCTCGATGAAATCTCAGATTCCACTGTCTGGATGATTGCTTTAAGCCATAAATAGATCGTTGAAGCTTGCAAACTTTGCACTCTTGACCTACTACCACAAAGCCTTCTAGTTGATCCATATAGATCTCTTCATCCAATTTTCCATTGAGAAATGTAGTCTTAACGTCCATCTGATATAGCTCTAAGTCCAACTAAGCTACTATGGCCAGAATTAGGCAAATAGAGGCAAACCTTACAACTGGTGAAAAAGTTTCCTCATAGTCCACACCCTCTCGTTGGGTGTAACCTTTCGCCACTAGGCGAGCCTTATACCTTTCTATGGAACCATTCGCTTTGTGCTTGATTTTGAGAACCCATTTGTTCTCAATAGTCTTGCGCCCTAGCGGTAAATCAACCAAGTCCCAGACATGATTTTTTTTTCATAGACTCTATTTCTTCATCCATTGCAGTACTCCATTCTTTACTAGCAGGGGATGAGAGAGCCTCTTTGAGATTCTTAGGCTCCATCTCATCACTCGAAGCAATCATGAATGTTTCCCCTTTAATCTCAAAACAACGACGGGGTATAGCACTACGTTTGCTTCTACGTAGTTGAGAATCCTAAGAATCCTCATCCATTGGATCTAATCCATGGATAGGTAGATCGCTCCCACTGTCCCTAGGAGCTTGAGGGATTATCTCCTCATTTTCTACTAGGCTACTAGGTGCGCCTTCAAGTAGATCCTCCATCTCATAGAGTTCTACTTCTCTAGTTACCTCATCTCTGCTAGGGAAATCCTCCTCTAGGAAATCTACATCTCGTGACTCAATTTCAGTCACACTTCCATCCGGATGCTCCCCAACAAACACATAGCCCTTAGAATGCTCACTATAGCGAATGAAGATACACTTCTTTTCTGTAGAGCCCAACTTCCAAAACTTATAAGAAGCGTTGTGTTTGTAAGCTGCCGAACCCCAAGACTGCAAATTGCCCAAATCAGGCTTTTTGCTAGTCCACATCTCATATGGAGTGGAAGGAACTGATTGGGAGGGCACATGGTTAAGGACGTAGGCAGCAGTCAACAAAGCATCTCCCCAATAAGATATGGGAAGATTAGCTTGCGCCATCATTGATCTAACCATGTCAAGCAATGTGTGATTCCTTCTCTCTGCTACACCATTTTGCTGCGGAGTCCTAGGAATTGTCAATTGCCTTATAACTCCTTTTTCCTCACAGAGCACTTTAAATTGCTTAGATAGATACTCACGTCCTCGGTCAGTCCTTAGAGCCTTAATGCTCTTGTCTAATTGATTCTCAACATCTTTAACATACCGTCTAAAGCAATCCAATGCTTCTAACTTGTGAGAAATCAAATAGACATGACCAAAATGCGTGCAATCATCTATAAATGTGATGAAATAAGGGGCTCAATGCCTTGCCCTCACATTCATTGGTCCACATATATCATAATGAATAAGTTGTAATGGGATAAATGCCCTTATGGCTTTCTCAAATGGTTTCCTTGTTGCCTTACCAGCAAGACAATGCTCACAAGTAGGCAAAGTGACTCTAGCGAGTGGGCCTAAAAGACCTTCTCTAGCCAATCTAGTCATCCTGTCTTGGCCTATGTGGCCTAATGTAGCATGCTATCTCATAGAATCATTATCACAAAAAAATGCAATATTAGAAACAGAGCCATTGGTATTTTTATTATAACTAGAATCATCCACATCTAAAACTAAAAAACCATCTGAAAGATAACCAAAATCATAAAAAATTGTTACCAAATAAATGCTAACACCATTATTCTCAAAACAAAAGCTAAAACCAAGGCTCATCATGCTAATAACTGAAACTAAGTTTCGTCGAATATCCGTAGCATAAAGAACATCATGAAGATACAAAGTGCGCCCTTGTCGCATTTCCAGCTTGTATGTGCCAATGCCAAGCACCTCCACACTAGACTCGTTCTCTATGTAAACTTTTCTGCTCCCAGCAGGTACTTGGCGATACTCAACGAACCATACTCTGTCCCTCACGCTGTGGTCTGTTGCTCTGGAGTCTACAACCCAAAAATGAGGAGAATGAGCAATTAATGTTTGACTAGAAACAAAGCATTGAATGCGAGAAATTAAGTAAGGGAGTACCTTCTTCTACTCAGGACAATCCCGAGCGAAGTGTCCTTCTTTGTTACAGTTAAAGCATGTCAATTTAGCCTTTACCTTCTTGCCACCTCTCTTGCCTCTACGCTTGAAATTTCTAGTGCCATTGGGCTTTAGCACAACTGCTGCTTGCTTCTTAGGGGCACATTTTGCTTTTCCACCTTTGAACTGAGAAGTTCTACCACCATAGCAGAATCATCAGACTTAGCCGCTTCAAGGCGCTTAGCCTCTAGCTCCAAATGACGCGATATGTCTTCGAATGTTTTCACACTCTCATTATATATCATGTTCTGCTTCATCTGCTCCCAAGAATTTGGCAGAGAGCGAATCACAGCTTGTACTTGCTGCTCTTGAGTCAAATTGTGCCCAGTAGCCGCAAGCTCACGTATCATGGCTGACATGACCCTCAAATGCTGCTTCATCGAGTGATGCGCCCTTTTCTGATAGGAGTCAAACTTCATAGTCAGCCCACGTAGCTTTGCCAAAGAAGTAATACTAAACTTTTGCTTGAGAGCTTCCCACATCTCAAATGCAGTCGGGCAATGCTCAAACTCACTAATTAAGTTATTGTGCATGCTGCTCAACATAGTAAAGCGCGCACACAGATCTCTGTTATGCCAAGTCTGAAAGACTTCAAGATCACGATGATGTTGAGCTGTATTGCCCTGCTCTAGCTCAACCATCACCTGTTCAAGTGTGGTCAATACTTCTTGCTCATTGAGGAGGTATTGGATCTTACGGCGCCATATATCATAATTGTTGCCATCCAATTTCTCTCACTTAGTTAAGTCTGCCACCACTGTCTTAGCAGCCATTTCTACATACAGAGTAAACAAATGCGCAGCGGATATTAATGATAGCAATACAAAAAATTATTTTGTAGCAAAATAATCTAAATTAAATAATGATAATTTTACACATGTCTCAAGATCGAAAATTTGCTATACTCGTAATCATCTCTTGCACCTCTAGTGATAATTATCAAAATTTAATTTAATTCCATGCGCACAATCAATCTCCCACTACTTATGGCATATACAAAGCATGATAAATTCCATACAATAGCATCTTAATATAAATTTACAAATAACTCATGCTATATTCATTTAATAATGGAATTCAAATAAATAAATAAATAACTAATCATGCTTCTCTAATTGCAACATATTACAAACCCAAAAAAAATATGTTGTATTTATTATTCAGATTATGCCATAATAGAATGTACATCATTCTGAAATTTTCTGGAATTTTTTCTGAAATTTTCTGGAATTTTAAATAACTAATAAACACATATAAAATTAGAATTAAAAATTCTAGAATCTGATAAACTGAAACAATTATACCAGTAAATAGTAAAACTTTTCAGTTGTCTACAATAAAAATTTTAACCCCAGAAAATTATTCATGCAACACCAGAAGTATTTTAAAGCATAAATAATGAATTATTATCACAAAAAATATTTTTTATTTTCATAAAATTTTTAAAATTTTACAGAAGATAGGAAATTCAATTCTAAGTCTAACAGTACCAACCACGCATAAAACAAATCTACAACGAATTATTTATGAACATTCGAACCAATTCTAGATTAAAAAAAACAAAGGTTTTATAACAGCCTTATAGAGAAAAAAAAAAAAAAAAAAAAAGCAGCTTAGCCCGTGACTCAACTGGCTCACCAGTGACTCAACGAGCTCAAGACGTTACCAACACAGCCTTTTAGTGCAGATACAAGGCAGCTAGCGGACGGCTTATGCCAGATAGGCGCATGGGAAGCCCGTCTGGCACGTGGAAGCCACTGGCGGTGTCAGTGGCGCTTACGGCCCACGCGCCGCCTTTCAGGGTGTTTTCTGGTCTAATTTTGATACTGCCGGACTCCATTTTCTAAAAAAAAAAATATTTATGGTCTTAAAAATGACATTTAATGAACATAAAAATGAGGTATTTTACACTCTCAATCTAATGAGAATGGAAGTGTAGAAACCCTACACTTCATCTTCCTCCTACATTAATTTTCATGCATATAGTATGTATATATTTATATAAAATTATACACATGATTTAAAATAAGCACGAAAATACCCATATAAGCTCTTATACCAATGTAAATTAAAGTATAACGCGGCGGATGAAAAATTTCAGAATCATACCTTTTAGCAGAGCTTGAAGCGAAAAATCTCGTGGGTAAATCACATGCTTCCAGAATGTGAACAACCAACCCAACAGTGGAGTGATACTACAAAATGAGTATCACCCACACAAGTCACAGTGCAAAATGGCTTGATTGTTGTTTAATGGGAGAGAGTCAGTATGGGAAAAATAAAAAACATACGTTGTTTGCTGATATCCATATCCCATATATCATATCAGATATATAGGATAAATATATCATCTATCCATATCAGTTGATATGATAGATATAGATATCCTGAATGATTATCCAAATAAGTTTTGAATTCAAATTCAAACTTACATGGATAAGGTCCAAAAGGTTCAACGGGTCATGCCACATGGGCGCCCAATTTCTAACACCCTCTTTAAGTAAAACACAATCTCATAAAAATTAACCTTAGTTTAACACACTCCAACCAATATGAAAATAATCATAGACTTGCAAATATATATATATATATATAACTCAAAGAAAATCCCTACCTCAAGCTTAGAAGATGAGGAGGAAGAAAATCCTAAAAATTAAAGTTAACGAAAACACGATCAATCGGTTACAAATGTAACCCTCGTCGCCCTCTTCGATTTGGTATAAAATGTCCCCTCAAACTCTTGAAGAGCTAGATCTTAGAGAGAAGTTGGATTTGGGTGTGTTTTTAAAGAGAAGAGAGAGCAAAGATGAATATATATAGAGAGAGAAAGAGAGAGAAGTGAAAAATCTGTGTAAACACGTTTTTGGCATCAGTTTTGAGGAAGATAGCACGAATTTCAAGACAGACATGCCAAAATCTGCCTAAGTAGTTTCAATTCCGCATGAGCGAAATTTCCAATCCGCATGAGTGGAAAATTTTGCCCCATAGGTAGATTGCTCCAGAGAACTGCCTAGAAAAATCACCCAAAATCTACTCGAACGGGACCCAAAATCCGCTCAAGCGGTTTTCTGCCTAGAAAACTCTAAAAATTTTAGAAAACCCTGAGAGGATCCGCACGAGCGGTTTTGCCCAAAAACTCAAAGAGTAATTTTGCAAACTAAGACAAGTTCTAATGCTCAAAACTCAAAATTTTCAATCCGGAAAAGATAAGAGAGGTTAAGTAGCAGTAGAAAATGAATCTCAATGACTCGATACTGTAAACAAAACACCAAAAGAGATGTATACTACCCTACTACGTAATACCAATCAAGCCCAAGACCCAGGACATCACAATTTGCGATAAGTCCATTATTTCTATAAGAGGTACTAGCATAAAATCTGTTCTATACACGAGATTAAATAAAGACTAATAATTTATTTAAAATTAAATAATAATTATAACTTTCAAGAGTTTATAAAAAAAATTTGTTTCAAGATGGCGAGTTAGGCAATTTTTGTACAATCTTACCCTCTATTTCTCTTCATTTTAATATTTTAGTTAAGAAATTGAATTTGAAAGAAATTTGAAATTTTAGAGAGAGAAAGAGAGGTAATTTTGGTTGTGGTAAAAAATTGATATTGTAGTTTTATAGATTTTAGTTGTGGTGCGAATTTGACATGGTGATAGTGGTGAATTTTGGTGCAAGCTAGGTTCAAATTTTTAGTTAAAGAAGATAAGTGAGATGTGGCCTAAATTTCTTTTTGGATAAATTACACTTTACTCCTTTTATGTTTCATCACTTTCTTACTTTGGCCCTTCAAATTTATTTTTTTTCACTTTGGCCCTTCATGTTTCAAGTTTTTCTTACTTTATTCCTAAAGCTAATTTTTGTTAAAAATTAGACATAAAATGACACATCATCAATTACGTGACATAAAATATTTTATTATATATGACTCACACCTCTAATATAAACTTAAATTCTAATATAATAATATATTTTTTATATTATGTGATAGTTATTATGACATTTTCTGTCTAATTTTGAGCATAAGTTGGTTTTAGGAGTAAAGTGGAAAAAACTTGAGACATGAAGGGCCAAAGTGAAAAAAAATAAACTTAAAGGGCCAAAGTGGAATAGTGGCCAAACATAAAAGGGGCAAGGTATAATTTACCCCTTTTTTTTTTTCATTTTTTCATTAAATTTCGTTTTTTTTTTTTTTAGTTTTTATTATTTAGAAGGATAAGTGAAAAATATTAATGACAATATTAGTAAAATTTGGTTTATAAACTAAAAGTACACTAATTAAATAGGATAAATAAAAGTTGAGTTTAAAAGCAAAATAAATATTTTCGTAATTTTTAATCAGTAGCAATATAAAATTAGTCCAAGTAATAAAAAAGTTTCAATCAAAACTAAGTCATTCATAGCACCTAAAGATATTAAACACCATTATTAAAATATAAAATAACTAATGTTAAAATCATTATATTTGATTATCATAATATGATATATTATCACTGTAGTAGTTACAAACATGAGTGGTGAGATTTATTTGACCAATATAATTATAACAAATAAGATGATAAATTTAATATAATATATAAATATGATCATTGTAATATTATTCGTATAAAATTAGTCAATTTTATATGTTAAGATGTCACAATGGTTCAGAAAATATTTGGTGGCCACAAATTTTGTGGCCCAAATGGCCCGAAAATGTCAAAACGATGTCATTTTGGCATTTTCAGAGTTGTTTTGTATCCAAAACGATGTCGTTTTGGCATTTTCGGGCCATTTGAGCTACAGAATTTGTGGCCACCAATCATTGCCGCAATGGTTTTATGAAATTCACAAATAGTTCATTTCTAATATTATTTTATTTAAAATTTTATTAAAATAACATCTCATACTCTATATAAATTTTTTATAAATAGTTATCTTTAGAAAATTGTGTCATTTTTCATTTGAATTCCCTCTATGTCAAACAAAAAGTATTTGAGATGAATTGCATATTATATAGAGCACGTAGGTTTTGATTAATATAAATGATTGTAATATCAATTTTTTAACTAATTAATCCAACACCTTTTGGGATGAGATTTTAAGCTAGAGACATGGCCCACGAAACTTGACCTTACATAGTTTTATCAAACATAAATAAATCTAATATTCATTTAATCGATATTATGTATATTTTAGATCAAATATTATTTTACTGAAGGGTTAATAATTTTTATTTTCATCATAAAATATAGAAAAATATATTTACCAATCTTACAAAAATAAATACAAAAGTTTGTCAAGTGGCTCAGGATTGTACATACATAATGAGGCAATTATTCAGGGACTATAAGCATAGTAATGATATTATTGAATTTTTATTTTATTTTATTTTTTTGATTTAATAGAAATTGACCTGATTTAATTTTTATGTCATTTTTAATGTTTAATTTAATTCTAACTTACTCGAACAACTAATATGTATTTTTGTCAAAAAGACTATAATATAATTTAAATATAAAGTTTAAAATGAAAATTACCAAATGTGTTGCTATTTGAGCAATCACTTTTTAGGCTAAAGTCATAGGCACTCAATTTAACATTGAATAATTTTTTTAGACACTAATATTCTTTAGCAAAAAATTTTCTTTCTTAAATGTTCCTAAATAAATCATTATAGTATATTAAATATGATGCATGTATGCGTGTACAATTATTTTCAAGTGAAAAAAAATAGAAAAAAAGATTGAAAGTGATGTGATGCGAAAGAATTGAGAAATACTATTGTTAAAAAATAAAAATGTAATGAATAAAAAAAAATTGAATATTGACTAACTTTTAACATCCTTGGAAAAAAAAATAATAAAAGTGTTGTGGTGTTTTGTTACGTGATATAACCTGTTTAGGGGTAAGCAAGCTGCACATGACAATTAAAAAAAATTGGTTTTGTGTAAGGGAAGATTTTTTTGATTAGAGAGATAGTTTGGAGGGACAGCACAAAGAAAAGGGGGTTAGGGTATTTTTGATTAGAGAGACAGTTTGGGAAGACAGAAGAAATGTGGATTTTAATATTTTTTTTTAAAAATCGGTAAGAGAAATTAGGAAGAAGAGATTATGAAATATTTTTGTTATTTTTTCATTTGAAATTCATAAATTAAGAAATAATTATTATTTTTAAAATAATTAAATAAATAAATCAATTAATATTTTTTTATTCCATTTTGTAAATTGAAAAATTAATAATTTTATAATGAGAATTTAAAATTCTTAAAAGACTTTTCATTAAAAATTTCATTTTTCTTAATATATAATACAGACGACATTTCGTTCAAGGATTAATAAAATTATTTGATAAGAATAATAAACTATTTGTTTTGATTTTATTTGTTTTGATTTTTACTTTTATTCTACTGTTACTATATCACCATTGGTGCCGGGAAACTCCCGGTAGTGATAACGGGTGGTGATGTGACAGATAGATAGATTACAAGGAGGACTTTTTACAAGGATAGATAAATGACTCGTGAAAACATAAGAAAATGACACGGACATATAAATAATATAAATGACATAGACAAATAGGAATTTGGGTTGGTTGTTGTGCATCTCACACAGTAATTATTGTTGTGCATTTTAATGGGTTCATTTTGGGGGTTTATTTTGATAATTTGAATCGTTTATATTTTAGAATACATCAAGCAGAATATACCTGTAAAAAATCAAGTTAATCGGATATCGTTTATCCTTTCATCCACTCACATTTGTATCTACAAAAATAAATAACAATTTGATTTAAAGTATTAAAATGAATATAAATGTGAGTGGATGAAAGGGTAAACGATATTCTATTAACTTGATTTTTTTGCAAGTATGTTCTGTTTAATGTATTCTAAAATGTGAACGGTTTGGATTATGAAAATAAAATGGGTCAATTTAGGTACACAACAGTGGCTGCTGTGCGCGGTGCACAGCAACCACCCCAAATCGGACAAATAAATGGATAGATTGATATAAATAATATGATATTTTCAAATTATTTATCCTTCTTAACATCAAAAGAATAGACTTATGCCCCAAATATCTTATAAATATTACCAAATAAAGTCATAATTATCTCTGAAGATATAATTTTCGTGACTTGAAAAAAACACAAAAAAAAAAAAAAAAAAAAGAGAAAGAACGTTACCAAAATTGCGCACTAACTGCCAATTGGAAATGTCACAGTTACGGTTGTGCTTTGTGAAAATTTTCCAGTTGCGACAAGCATTGAATTTAGCATTTCTTTTTCAAAGTAAGCGTTCACGCAAAACCCACATTTTTCTCGAAACTCCTTTACAACCCAGAAGCATCTTCATCCATCCAAACAGAGATGTTGCTTTTTCATTAAAGTTTTAAGGCCGTGCTTGTTTCGCGGTTTGTGTGGTATTGAATTATTATGGTTGTGGGTTTCACTCATAGCATATTTAGTAATAAAATAGAAGGATAGATTGATAGTTTAAAAGGCTTAGTAATCCTTTTTAGTAGGAAGATTAGCTTCACTAAATTTTGGATGGGATTAGAAAAATAGTGAGGGAATTGAATATATCTTATATAAATTTTTTTTATTTTATTTTACCAAGTGCACCTATTTGTTTTAGTTTTTTTAATATAAAAATAATTTATTTATTTATTTATTTTATATAAAAATAATTTAATGATCTCATCATTAACTATCGTCTATACTATCATCAAAACAAACACATTTTTACACAATCTTTTCACTAACAATCCCTACATTAACAATATTTTTACTAATTGTCATTTCACTAACAATCTTAAAATATTAATCACTCTGTTTGGTTTTGATTTCCAAAATTTACCTTTCATAAAATTCTACTTTTTATTTTTTTGTATTTTTTTTTATTTTCATTGAATTTTTTTAATATTTTAAGTAATTTTTTTTTTAATTTTGACACACATAACATAAATACACTTAAAAAGTGTAATATTTGTGAAAAAAAATCACTAAATACCAAAAATATAAAATATTATAAAAATTCAGTATATTATAAATCACTTTTTGTGTATTTATTAATTTTTTAAAATATTTTTTTACAAATATTTTACTTTTTATATACATCTAAGTAAGGTGCATCTAAAAAAATAAAAAAATTGCGTAAAATTTTAAAAATATTCAGTAAAAACAAAAAAAGGCTAAAAATAAATATAAAAAAAAAAACTCAATTTCTAGAAAATTGAATTCGGAAAATTGAAATCAAACACACTGAATTATTTTCTTATAATTTAAAAAATTTCATCTCATTTTAAAAAAAATTTAATTTCATAACAAATTATTTATTTATTAATAAATTATTAAATCAATTAACAATATTTAATGATGTCATAAATATATTTTAATTAATAATTCAAGTAATTTTATTAGGAAGATTTGGTCAAAACTCTCCCATAATAAAACTTCAATGCATTCCGGACAAACACAAAAAAAAAAAAAAAAAAAAAAATCTTGAAAAGTACAGCACATATTATTATTGTCAAAATATCCTTAGTGACTAATTTAATATTTTAAACTTTAAAATGGTATAACTTTCGATCTAGATGTCGGTTTTTAATAAAATTTATATTTTTAGAATTCTTTCATCAAGATATATCAAACAAAATCTAGGTTGAGTATAAAATTCTTTACAAAAAAAAAATACCATTGAAATTGACATAGACAGTAAAATTTTACTCTGTTTCACAGTAAAATTTTACTCTGTCATTACTAGAATAGGCAAAATCACAGCATCATTCAGAGTAAAATTTTACTATGTTTCATAGTAAAATTTATTGTCATTAAGCATATCAACAATCATAGTTTATTGTCTTTAACCAGAATAAAAATTTTCTTTACAAAAAACAAAATACATTTCAGATGAACGACGAAAAACACAGATACACAATATTTCTAAATTTGTAAAATAAAATAAAAGTGGGAAGTTATTAAATTGATAAACAAGAATGTTAGCACAAGCCTAGTTTAAGGTACATTAGGAGAAACAAACAATAATTACCTTCTTTTCTTATTTATTTCTTCAAACCCAGACAATTCAATTATGGCTTACGAGCTTCACCCTCGGTAATTGATGAATGAAGAAGACCATAGATTTAGAGACTTTCAAAAGTAATTCGATGATCCCAAACATAGAAGGATTTCTCGGATAATTACAAACTAAGAAATCCTGCAAAAAATAAATTGGGTTGTATTTTTCACCAAAGAAGGGCTCAATGGGGGGATTTTGGCCAAATTTTCCGTTTTATTACTATATAGAAGAGCAGTTAAGAATTTCATTTTTTTAGTTAATTTTATTAAATAAAAAATTCTGACAATGAATTATTTGTAATTTTTCAAACTATGAGAGACAATTCATATTTTAAGCAAATTTCAAAAGCTGTATTTGTAATTTACACAAATATTGTAACAACCCAGATTTCTAATTATTCTGTAGAATTTATACTAATATTATTTAATTTCAGTTCAGAAAATATATAATTTATTATATATTATTATGTGTAATTTTGTAAAATAATATAATTATTAAAAGTTTAGGGGTTAAAATATAAATAATAATAATATAGATAATATAAATAATAATAATTATGGGTGTGATAGTAAAATAAATAATTAATTTTCTGTTAATATAAGATAAAGTGTAATTTAATTAAGAATTAAATTATTTATATAATTATATTAAAAAGTTAAATTAAAAGGTAATTATCTTAAATATCTATTAAAAATAAAAATAAATTTATATAATTATGAATTAAATCTGAGCGAAAAGCGACGCTGCCACGTGTTGAGCGCCTGTGGCGTCCTCCTCCCTTAAATAGGGAGGAGTTGATCAACCTGCGTAAAGAAAAGGGATTGGAAAAAAGAAAAGAAAGAAGAAAGAAAGAAAGAAAAGAGAGAAGAGGAAGGAAAAAATGGTGGAAGTTAAAAGAGTCTTTAATAGTAGAAAGAAAGAGTAAGATATTAAAGATAAGGTGAGTTATATTATACCTTGAGTTACCAAAATGTATTTTACTTATGTTTTGACTTACCATATTTATTTTATAAAAGTTATGTTTTATTAGTATATTAATAAAAGTTATGTTTTATAAACATTTCAGTTGTATGGTTTTATTTCTGAACCCTATTTGCTTATAGCAATGATTCATCCCCCCCCCTTTTTCCCCCACCCCCTTTGACCCCCTCTCTCTCTCATTGGTTACCTTTTCTTTCTTTTTTTTTTTTTTTTTTTTTTCCTGCTCTTCCAATCACCACCCGCCACGTGACAAAGGGAGTTGAGGGGGTGACCCCCAAAAGGGGGTCTCAAGCATTATTCATTTGCTTAAAAGGAAATTCATAGATATGTTTGTTTATATTTTAAAGAATATTTGACTGTAACCTTATAAATAATTATGTTTTGTAAGTATCACCACGGGAGTCTCACGTTTTGGGGACTTAAATAACAATTGGCCTCTGTTTGACCAGTTTGTGGTCCTTTATTTATCATGGATCCATTGACCTCTGTTCTGTGCGGAACAAAGTGCTGTGCGGAGCTAAGTGCTACACTATTGTGGGAGCCACCTCTAGAATCCGTACAAACTACCTCTTGAATCCATTGCTCGTTGTCACATCTCAGAACCTCTCTGCTCGTTTTGCATCGTGGTTATGGTTATATATTTATATAATATTTGTATTTCAGTTTCTGCTACTTAAATGATTTGTTTATATAAATGTTTTGGCCTAACTAACGATCCATGGTTATTTCGTGTTCCTTATACTCTTGGTATAATATTTCCCACTCTGTCATGTGCTTATAGTTGTTTACTAATTTTCAGGAAATAGCTTTTGGAAAGTCTTAGAAGTGGGGCTGCGGAATAGACACACACAATATTTTTTATGATATTTCTCTATGTAAATAACGACATTTTTGGTCAATATAATTTTGTAATAAAAATAGAAGCTCCGATGATTATTTTGGTACCCTTATTTAAATATTACTTCCGCTCGCGTTTATTGATTTGTTTAAGGATTGGCCGAAGGTAACCTCAGTTACTGGCCATCACGATGCTTAACCCTTGGATACGGGAAGCAGGTCGTGACAAATATAAATAATTTCATAATTTTGATATAATGATGTTGACTTTTCTTTTAGTAAAGTTAAAATGATCGAAACTATAAATAGTATAAAATCACAAGGATAAAAAAGAAAGATGGTAAATTTACACTAACCTCCTTGGAAGTTTAAAAAAAATATAGTAAGTCAATACTTTTGACACAATTGCATAGACTCAGTAAGGCTAAAGTGATCGAAATTAATATAGATGGTAGGTAGACATTAACATAAATAAAGATAAGTATATATATTTTAATAAAAAAGACACGGCAATATCATTTTTTTCATTCATATAATTAATGAATTATTAATGAAAAATATCCTAAATTGTCATGTGAATTAAAATTTAAAGGGATGATAGTGTAATTATGTCAAAAGTGTGGGGTTAATTTTTTTTTTTTAAAAAAAAATCTCAAGCGAGGTGAGTGTAATGTAAAGAAAAAATATACATTTCAATGACAATATCATTTTTTCATTCACATAATTAACAAATTATTAATAAAAATGAGTTAAATGTTATGTGAATTAAAATCTTAAAGAAGTCTAAAGTGGTAGTTCGTCTAAACTACATGGATTAATGGTGTAATTTGCTCTTTTAATTACTTTGGATTCTTTCAAAGTTTGTAATTTACATTACACTTTCTATTTCATAAATAATTTATTAATCATATGGATAACAAAATAATATTATTATATATTTTAACATATATATATATATATATATATATATCCTTATTTATTTATGTATTTATATATTATTTGTATTAATTTCGATCACTTTAATTTTACAGAAATGATACAGATCTTTTTTTTTTTTTATACCTTTACAATCACTCACAGACACATGTTAGCCAAAGATAAGAAGAGACAAAACAAAATAAAACAAAAAGTTAGCCAATCACAATGTATTAGGGGTGGTAGGGGTTCTCAAAAAGCGGTCCAACCTTTTTCCTTAACTCTAATATAAGGGAGATCAGCACAATTAAATCAAATTTATGGAGCTTATTATATTTTGGATTAATTACATTTTTGGTCTCCAAAATATTAAATTTGTGTCAATTTAGTCTCTAATATTTAAATTATAACAAATTTTCCCCAATATTTTAAAAGTGTTTTAATTTTATCCCCTAACCAAATCATGTCGATAAATGCCCTTAAAATCGGGGATAAGTGTGAACCCTCATTTTAAAAAATATATATTTTTAGTCTAAAAGATATGTGATTTGGGGCCATTAATGTTGAAACTCATTTAAAAAATTAAACTTTTAATTATAAAAAGAAAATGTTATAGATTTCAATTTGTTTACGAAATAAATGACCAAATGTTTCATAGGAGTGAGGTTCATAGAATTAAGGACTCTACAGCATTTGATCATTTATTTGGTAAAAAATTTAGTATCCCTAACATTACCTATTCTAAAAATATGAGATACCCTTGAATTTAACAGCATCTATTGATGGAATTTGGTCGGGGTTCAAATTGAAACAATTTTTTTATATATTGAGAATTAAATTAACACAATTTAAATATTATGTGATTATGGGTAAAGTACACTCACCTCTCTTGAAATTTGAAAAAAAAAATACAATTAACTTCTCTTTTTAGTAAGATTAAAGCAATTAAAAATAATGCAGAGGGTGTGTAGATATTGAAATAAACAAAAATAAATATACATTTCAATTAAAAAGATATAATAACATTATTTTTTTTCATTCATACCATTAACAAATTAAAATCTCAAAAAGAAATTAATATAATTATATCAAAAGTACAAGATTAATAATATTTTTTTAATTAAAAAATATTTAATAATTCTAATTTGTGTGACTCGAATATATCAAAATGATATTATTTCGAGTCATTCGAACTATTCAAATTATAAAAATTTGAACTATCAAATTTTGTTGTTTTTAATTTTCAGTTGAGTGTAATTTATCATAATTTAATTGTTGCAAGGCTACCAGTCTCAAACTTCCAACGGCCTTTCAAACCTTCCAACTCAACCACTCCTGTCAGTTCACCTTTATCTCCCATCACATACACATAAATCACAACTACATCTAGTTTCTTTTCTTTTCCTCTTTCGAAAAATAAATCTGGTACACTTTCATAACTGTTATCTTTGGCTTTCCTATTTACCTTCTCATTTAAATTTGTTAGAAAAGTGGCATTCCTACTTTCTTTTTTATACTTTTATGATTTATATATTTTATATTTATTCAATTTCAATGTATACTTTCAATAAAATCCAGCAATTTAATTGAAGGACCTATTTCATAGATTGTGGGCTCACTCTCAAATCAATCTAGGTGATCTAACTTGTTTATAAAAAAAATTAAGTTGATTAAGTTTTATAATTATATAATTAAATAAATATTTTTTTAATAAAAAAATTGATGGTCTTTTTTCGAAATCATACATAATATTATTTTAAAAAAATAAATGTAATACAATCATATAGTTATTAATGTTTAATCAATTTTTTATTTTTTATTTTTGAAACAATTAAACCACACGACAAATATAAAGTAAACAATTGAAATTATTAAAATTAGCATGAGTCAACCCACAACCCATGAGCATGGAATGCCGATCCCCTTGAAAAAGAGCAATGCTAGGGCTAGGGATACAAAAAAATTTGCCAAAAATTCTACTATCCATCCGAGTGTTTAGTAAAAATTTTGATAGAAAATTTGAAATCTCTAATATTTTTGCTTGAAAAAAGTACTCTAAAAACAAAATATATACTATGACATGGCCAGGCCCATAAGGACTACAGCCCACGATGAACAATCCCGAGCCCATCACTTAAGACCCATAACATAACCCGGCTGGTGAAACCCAGACAGTTGGAGGCCAACTGAGCATGAAGGGCTAGTGACATTCGGACACGTGGTAGGTGCAGAACAGGCCACGTCAGCAGATAAAGATCTGCAAAGTTATTGCTACAACACATCACCATTAATGCAACCCATCACAGCATTTATTACGACAATACCTCCCCGTCGGAACAGTGCCCTTTTACCCCGTACAGGGTAAGCTACAGCATAGGATTTCGGCGGAAGGGGCACGTCGGAAGGGACAGTGAAATGATTACCAAAGAATATAAGCAAGCATAGACAAGGAGAAGGTTAAGTTTTTCTATCTCTAATCCCTCTCTACGTACTTCATCTCCTTTTCTACTTGCTAACTTGCTCGTCGGAGGGTTCGCTGGGGGACTACCCCGTTCCCCACTGAACTTGCTTGCAGGTCACCTAGTGGACTCCGCCATCCGGACGTGGACCCGAAGAACTTGGATCGGTCCTGCTCATTCACCGGGAATAAACTGTATCATCATACTACAAATTCAAATTTAATATGGTGTCAATTATATTTAGAATAAATATGATCTATCTATTTATTATTTAGGTATATTTTAAAATCATTTTCTAAGCATATAATATTATTTTTTTGGTGAGTATATAAGATTATGAGCGCTATATATATAAATTTCTTATTTTGTTGCGTTTTTAATTGTTTCTTGGTAAATTATACATCACCATCGAGATAAATAAAGCACAAAAAATTTATAAATTTGGTATAATTATATCGATTACTCTTTTATTAAGGTTAAAATAATCAAGACGGATAAAATACACATCTCAGTGTAAAGATATGCTAATTTAATTTTTTTTCATTCATACAATTAATAGATTATTAATATATGAATTAAAATTATAAAGGAGGGTAATGTAATTATGTCAAATTTGTAAGACACGATACATTTTTTCTAATTTTTTTTTTTCAATGCAGTTTGTTTGTATCTTTGAAATATGTAGATCTGTTGTGGGAACTAATTAAATCTGTACATACTCTTCGCTAATATCTATATATATAAGAATCACTTAGCTACTTGAGGTTTGTCTTTTCATTTTGATTTTACCTTTTATTTTGAATAATTTACTAATGGTGACCTATATATTGAGAGAAGGTTTTTTTTGTAATTACGTTTTTTTTTATAATTACGCAAACATTCTTAGTCAATTATGCAACAGGTTTTTCCGTAATTACACGAACGTTCTTGGTCAATCATGAAACAGATTTTTTTGTAATTATGCAAACATTCTTGGTCAATTATGAAACATAAATTTTTATTTTTTAACAAATTACAAATACATCTATAAGATTTAATTGACTTAATGATTTATTTATTAAGAAAATGGTTAATTGAAAAATAATTTTCATATCATTAAAAATTGTTAATTTATTTAATGATTTACTTATTAATAAAATTGGTCATTTGTTATGCGAATATAATTAATGTATTAATAAAATTAGTTATTTGTGTATATATGTATTTTCTTTTGCTTTTTTATTAGTCCAGTGAATTATCTTAATAATTTCTTTTAGATGAGAGAATTATCTTAGTATTTGTTTTATATTTATCTGTTGAGAAAAGCTACACACTACAATTTCTTTTTCAAAAATTCAGAAGAAATGTTAAAGACTCATAAATTTATTCAAAATTATATAGTAATAGAATTGAAGTCTACATCATTGGTGTATAACAAATCAAAAAAAGATACATATCATACCACATAATTCTATTATATTTTTAATAATTTATTCTATTCAATTGCATAGAATAATATTTTAATTTTTAAAAAATTATGAGAAAATTATTATATATATATATATCTAAGGTTTCGTTGTTGCTCAAAAAAATGTAATTCATCATTGTTTCTTTCATTGGGCTGGTTTTGTACAACTAAAATTTAATAATATGAAAGCACCTCTCTCTGACTTTCAACTAATTAACTTTCTTTTTTTTTTTCTTTATTATTTAAACTATTTCTATCTAATAAATAATAAACAGAAGATACACTAAATAATTTAAGACAAATTTTTTTTAAAATAATATATAAATAAGGTAATGATTGATAAAACTGAAAATTAAATATTAAAAGTTGAATATTTAATTTTTTAAGTTGAAAAGTTATTTAATATGTATACTATTGAAGTTGAAATTATTATTTTTTAATTTTATATTGTGATAGTGATAGTGATTGTAGTGGTAGAGGCAGCAATGGGGCCTATAACCCAATGGCAATGGTGATGGAGATAAATATAAAGTAGTTGTGGGTGCTCGTTTGGGAAGTTGAGGTTTGAAATTTTTTGGCTAAAATAGTCACACAGGAAAAAAAAAAAAAAGATTTTTTAGCCCAATAATACAAAATATCACATCCAACTCATAATCATTACATTCTTTTTCTCACAAAAGTCAAAAAAACCAAAAAGCTCATCTCAAACGAGGTTTTTTAACTCCATGTTAAAATAGCCAAAAAATCAAAAAGACAACCCACTTTCCAAACGAACGCTGAGTGTGCTGATGGTGGAGTGATAATGGTTATGAAAGTGAATGATTATAGTAATTTTTTATGATAACGGTAATATGATATTAAAATGATAGTGATGTTTTTAAATAATGACAATAATAATGAAAGTGATGGTAATTGTGGAAGGTTGGTGGTAGTACCACTGGCGATAATGGTAGTAGTAGTGGTGACGGCGGCGATTGTGAGGTTATAATTGTGTACGTTGATACTTATGTATAAGTATTTATAAATTCAGTCAAAATTAAGCAAATTTTTTATCATTTACAATTTTTTTTTTAATAAAATTTTTAACCTATATTTTAATAGCTACTTAAAATTTTTTTTGAACGAAGCTACTTAAATTTTTAAGCTATACCTTTTATAATTATCAATAGGTTTAATTAATTTTCACTTCATACATTTAATTTTAAGTATGCTGAATTAGGTTATTCAATTGAGTAATGTCAGAGATATCAAATTTTTTACCAAATAAATGACTAAATATCTCACATAAGTATGTGATCCGTAATTTTGTGAACCTCACAGCCATATAAGATATTTGATCATTTATTTAGAAGTAAATTTAAGACCTCTAACATTTTCTTATTAAATCTCATCTAAGTAATTATCCCAATGGAAATGGTGATGGAGATAAATATAAAGTAGTTGTGGGTGCTGGTTTGGGAAGTTGAGATTGGAGACTTTTTGGCTAAAACAGTCATATAAAAAGAAAAAGATTTTTTAGCCAAATAAGACAAAACATTATGTCCAACTCATAATCATTACATTATTTCTCTCACAAAAGTCAAAAAAGTTAAAAAGTCCATCCCAAGCAAGACTTTTTAGCCCCGTGCTAAAATAATAAAAAAGTCAAAAAGTCAACCCACTTCCCAAACGAACACTGAGTGTGCTGATGGTAGAGTGATAATGGTTATGGAAGTGAATGATTATAGTAGTTTTTTATGGCGACGGTAATATGGCATTAAAATGATAGTGATGCTTATAAAACAATGACAATGATGATGAAAGTGATGGCAGTTATGGAAGGTTGGTGGTAGTATCAATGGCGATAATGGTAGTAGTAGTGGTGATGTCGGCGATTGTGAGGTTATAATTGTGTACGTTGATACTTATGTATAAGTATTTATAAATTCAGTCAAAATTAAGTAAATTTTTTGTCATTTACAATTTTTTTTTTTATAAAATTTTTAACCTATATTTTAATGGGTAATGCTATAGTGTGCAACTTACACCTTACACCTTTTTGTGTTCACTTACACCTTACACTTACACATTTTTTACCTTACACTTACACCTTTTGTGTAAGTGGCACATGGTGTGCAACTTATACATTTCATTTATACCTTCCACTTACACTTACACCTTACACTTACACCTTTTGTGTGAGTGACACATGGTGTGCAACCCACTTACACCTTTTGTGGGTTGCACACCTAAGAAAACTCCTATTTTAATAGCTACTTAAATTTTTTTTCAAACGAAGCTACTTAAAATTTGAAGCTATACCATTTATAATTATCAATAGGTTTAATTAATTTTCACTTCATACATGTAATTTTAAGTATGCTGAATTAGGTTATTAAATTGAGTAATGTTAGAAATATCAAATTTTTTACTAAATAAATGATTAAATGTCTCACATAAGTGTGGGATTCATAATGTTATGAACCTCGCAATTATATAAGATATTTGATCCTTTATTTGATAGTAAATTTAAGACCTCTAACATTTTCATATTAAATCTCATCCAAGTAATTATCCCATTATATAGTTTAAGGATAAAATTGTCTTTTGATTTTTATGTATTTAATGTTCCTATTTTCATTTATACTAAACAAATTTAATTTTATGAACTACTATTTTAAACCCCAAAAAAAGAGATAAATTTGCCTTTTATTTGTCGTGTCCAAGATATGAAATGCGATAATAGAAATGAGTGAGAATATGACACTCCCAATTATCATCCATCATTTAAACATTTTTTTGGCTTTCCAAAACTTCCAAATTTTCAAATCTAAAAACAAACGCAAACTAAACTACACGATAAAATAAAATGAATCAATCAATATCTTGTTAATATTCTCAATTTTCAGTGGATTGGGTTTTTCTGATCATCATCAAATCGTCACTTGCTCTCTGTTTCTTTTGAGGAATCAAATGGCAACAAAAATTGGTTCATTCAGACACAGCTTCGCAGAGAGGAGCAAAGAAAGGCTTCTCTCTCGAAAAGGCTACTCAGAGCTCGGCTACGGAAGCTCTAATGGCGACGAAGAAAGAGTTCGGTTCCAGTGCTTCCATTCGATCATCGAAGGGATTAGAAGTTTCTGGAATGGTTCCAAAGACACTGCGATCAAGGTCTATGAAATGGGTCGATCTGATCCACAGAAAGTTTTCTTTGCAGCCAAGATGGGTCTAGCTCTAGCACTCGTGTCTCTGCTCATCTTCTTCAAAGAACCGCTTCAGAGTGCTAGCCAATACTCTGTTTGGGCAATCCTCACTGTGGTTGTGGTTTTTGAATACAGTGTTGGTAGGTACTATTTAGTATCAATCACACCACCACATCTTTCACTTCCAAATCAATTTTGTTTGTATTGTTGTCAATGTTGGGACTGAATTCATACACCAGATTTGTGGGGATTGCGAGTAGTTTTTTGTTTGAAACCCGAGAGAGCTGTAAGTCAGTGGTAATTTATGGGTGATTATTGTATGAGATACATGATTTGTGGGTGGGTATGAGATTAGTCTCGTTTTTGAAACCCAGGTTAAATTGATACACATGATTTGTGGGTGGGTGATTACTCTATGAGATTTTGTATGACTTTATTTAGGCCTTGTTTGGAACATATTATTTTAATAATTTTTTACATTTTACGAAAAGATATGCAGAAAAATTTAGGTTTGATGAGATTAGTCTCACCTTTGAAACCCAAACCCGGGCTAAATTGATACACATGGTTTGTGGGTGATTATTTGAGATTAGTCTCGCCTTTGAAACCCGAGCAGCGAGTAGAGACAATGGCCACCCACAGCACAGGTAGCTTGGTGGTTGAGCTCGGTCAAAGCCTGGGCTAAATCGACACACATGATTAATGGGTGTTTATGTGTTTTTTATTAGACTAGTTGTGCCTCTGAAGCCCGTGCTGCGAGTAGGGGCCATGGCCACCCACGACACGGTTAGGTCAATAGTTGAGCACAGTCAAACCCCCGCGCTAAATTGATACACGTGATTTGTGAGTGATTATGTGTATCTAATGAGAATAATCTCACATTTGAAATCCCAAGTTGCGAGTAGGGGCGATGGACACCCACCGTTAAAAAAATGCTGTCTAATTCAGTTCTGATCAGATTAGTAGTTTCAATTGTGTATTTCACTATTGCAGGTGCTACCCTTAACAAGGGATTTAATAGGGCATTGGGAACATTATCTGCTGGAGGGCTTGCTATGGGGCTTGCAGAGCTCTTTCTAATGGCTGGGAAGATGACAGAAGTTTATATTGTCATTAGTATTTTTATCGCAGGTTAGAGTTTCATGATTTTATTGGTTCATATCGTATTGACCAATTTGTATTGGAATTTTGAGCCTTGAGTCGAATATTTTGTACCCGTATCAGCCCAGCTGATACACACTGATTTTGTATCTGTATCACCTGATATGTATTGATATATTTTTTAACCAATCTTTCATCAATACTATTTACAAAAAACAAAATGTCAATACTATTTGAAGGTCTCTTTTATTAGTTTTAATAGTAATTCATTTTATTAATAGGGAAAAATAAACAATAAGATATTTTGTACTCTATTTATCTAAGTTAAACATGATTTAAATGTCACGATATTGATTAAAATGTTGCAATTAAGTTTATTAGTCAAAATATGTCTATCATTGAGTTTTAGAGCATTTGCTGATGATTTTAAAAAAAATTCATAATTCCTATTAGTAACTGTTACCGTGATTTAGAACCTTGATACATATCTTGCACCATATAGCTCCCATTTTTTTTATTTTTAGATTGGCATGATAATTGTTTTTTTTTTTTTTTTGATGTCTGTTTGTTTTGGTTTTAGGATTTTGTGCTAGTTATGCCAAATTGTACCCACCAATGAAGCCATACGAGTATGGGTTTCGTGTATTCTTGTTGACGTATTGTATTGTAATGGTGTCTGCGAGTTCATCCTCAGAGCCATTCACGACGGCTTTCTATCGGTTATTGCTTATTGCTGTTGGTGCAGCTGTTGCTTTGATCATCAACACATGTTTTTTCCCAATTTGGGCAGGTGAAGACCTACACAAATCTGTGGTGAAAAATTTTAAAGGTGTCGCCAGTTCTTTGGAAGGTTAGACTAAGCTTGACTATACTAAGAGATTTAAAATGTATGTAAATTGTCTTTTTTTCATGATTCTCTAATATGATATGGAGGTTTTGTCTAGGTTGTGTGAATGGGTACCTTCAATGTGTTGAATATGTGAGGGTCCCTTCAAAGATCCTCACATACCAGGCTTCTGATGACCTGGTGTACAATGGCTACAGATCGGCCGTGCAATCTTCAACAAAAGAGGAGTCCCTTGTATGCTTCGTCGTGTTGTACTATTTGTCCACTTCAATGTGTTCGTAATGACTGGAGCAGTTTGTTTTATGCCATTTCTTGTTTATGCAGCTAGAGTTTGCGATATGGGAACCACCTCATGGCCCCTATAGAACATTTAGTTATCCTTGGAGAAACTATGTGAAGGTAGGCGGTGCATTGAGGCATTGTGCTTTCATGGTAATGGCAATGCATGGTTGTATGCTATCTGAAATACAGGTAAATATATACACATTCTATTCTCATATATTACCATGCCATGTTGAAGCTTGCTACACTTGAGATGTTTATGTTTCTTGAGATCTTAGATGTTAATGCTCTATTTGTTTTGTTGGAATGAGATGGAATGGAATGGCGATTTCTTAGACTTTCTTATGGAATGATCATTATCTTAATATGGTAAAAGATAATTCTATTTATAATGCATTTGTCATTATTTTTTCAGTCTAACTAAACATGAGAATGAATATTTTAATGGAATGATAATTCCATTCCTCTTTATTCCAGTGAACCAAATACTACCTAATAGTTTGCAATTATATAGTTTTGTAGCTTTCCCTTTCTTGTTTGGTTGACACGAAACTTTTGAAGAAAAGTATTTGTCAAATATCCATCAATTAGTGATGGATATATCAGGATACAATTGCTTGGCTTAGTTAATTTTAGTTGCTACAAAAAATTTAGGGGTTTTAATTCTAGTTTTTTTTACTTTGGCTCCTTCTGGTGGAAGTAAGCAATAAATCCTTTCTTTTGTGTGGAAGGGGTCCTAGGAAAATAAAAGGAAAGGGGAAAGTGAAATGAAATAGAAGGTTTTTTTTTTTTTTTTTTTTTTTTTTCCCAGACAGCCAATTTAAAAAATTACGATGATTTATGAAGATAATCACATGCTTCCTTTTTTTTTTTTTTTTGTGCAATTTGCATTTGTAGGCACCGCCAGAAAAGAGACGGGTTTTTGGTAAAGAGCTTCAAAGGGTAGGTACCGAAGGAGCTAAAGTATTACGAGAACTTGGAAACAAGGTAGAAAAGATGGAGAAACTAAGCTCCGTAGACTTGCTTCAAGAAGTGCACGATGCAGCTGAAGAATTGCAAATGAAGATAGACCAAAAATCCTATCTTCTAGTCAATTCAGAGAGCTGGGAATCTGGAAAACTTCCCAAAGAATATGAAGAAGCTCAGAATTCTTTTGATGTGAACACTAATGAAGACAAGGGCTTGGTGATCAAGTCCCTCAGCGAAACAGGACTAAATGTCAGATCAGTCCCCTTGTTGAGAACGTGGGAGACTCCTAGCCCAAACATGGGGATCAATCCTTCCCTTTCAGAATTGGCTTCCTCAGAAAATTTGTTTAGGAGAGAGACAGCGTGGCCATCGCAAATCTCACTTACTTGCGATGTGGTGTTTAATGAGAAAGAAGTGAAAACATATGAAAGTGCAAGCTCATTGTCATTGGCAACATTTGCTTCACTTTTGATTGAGTTTGTTGCGAGGCTTCAAAATCTTGTGGATTCATTCAACGAGCTTAGCTTGACGGCGAATTTTAAGGAACCAGTGGATATTGCACTGGGAGAGAAAGAGGTGGTTGGATTTTGGACCAGACTTGTTAAGTGTTTTTGGTTCAATGATTGACATATTGGTTATATATTCAATAATTCAAGAGATAAGTTTGATCCAATGATTGGGAGATATATTTTGTTCATCTAACATTTTCTTACATTACTTAAAATACTGAAATGCAATGGCAACTGAGGACTGTGTGAGGCACTGTGGATCCTGATAGTACTGTACACTGAGCCATGTTTGTTGCGAAACTTTGATAAATTTCTCACATTTACAACTTGTAACCCTAGCTATATATATGTATTTTAGCGATGGGACAACTCTGTTGTGTCTTGTAATTCGTTCTTTTACATAGTGAAATAGCCGCAACTACTGTGGATGTAACCCATTTATCAGTAAACCACATAAATATTGTTTTGTGTGCTCGATATCTAATTTATTTATTTATTATTTATTTTGTGACTTTGTATTGAGTAGATCTAATGTTACGGTTCTGAAATTCTTTGAGAGACTGAAGGAGTGCATCCACTGAAGAGGGTATCAGTATTCTCTCTTCAAATTGTTTGATCTGACTTGTTTGGAAGGAAACAAATTAAGGTGGGTGGGAACTGCAAAGCCCAAATTTCTGAGGCTTCTGTAATCCATAAAATGTATAGATGATCAAAATAAAACTTTAATACTAAATGGAGGTGTCTGCTGCAACTTGGGTAACAAATCTTCATTTTTAAATATTTGAATATAGAATTTGTGGATAAAAAAGAAACGGGAAAAGAAAAATCAATGAAATAAAAACTATTATATATATATATTTCTTTCTCTCCATAAATTTATGATCTAAATACATGGTGACCAAAAAAATAAAAAATAAAAAAATCTATGGAACCTCAGTGTCGGGCAAAATTAGCTCTTATTGTAGAAAAGCTTACTTGAGGAAATGGATTCCAGTTGATCTATACTATCCTCAATGTAAGGATGAGTTTAATTACGATTGTTATCTTTGTATTTTTATCAAAATTTTCACTCTAGTCCCTTCTTTTTAATCGTACCAGTCACCTCTTTACACGTTAAGTCAAATTATAATCACACCTTTTCATCCATCTACTGTTAACAAAGTTGAAAAACTTGTCATTTGAAATATACGTGGCATTTTTATCGTCTCATTAATACCATTATTATGATGTCCAAAACCTTTAAAGCTAATTAAGTACATTAATTGATAATTTTTGTTCCTTTGTGTTGTCTCCATCATTGTTGAACCTTTTGAGTTTGGTGTTATTATTTATTTCTTCTTCTGGTTGTTTTGGTAGGTACATCTTAATGTGTTTCGAGATGTCATTTGTGTGTTTGGGTGTTGGAGAGAAACTGGGAAGGTTGGTTAATGTTTTGTAGTTTCTTTGTCTTACCTTCAGGTTGAGACCACTCGAGCGGTCTTTTAGTCGTTCAAGCGGTGAAATCGACCTTCCAGTATCTCGCTTTGCAGTTTGAACTTCTAGAAGCATACTTTCTTCGTCCGAGCAAATCTTTCATTGCTCGAGCGGTCTTTTACAGAAGGGAGTGGAGATTTTGGGAATGGGTATTTTTCGCTCGATTGATCGCTCGAGTAGTCTCTCAAATTTAAATTGTTCACTTGAGTGTAAGTTTGATCGCTCAAGCGGTCTGTCCACAGTGTGCTCTGAAAATTGTGTCAAATCATTTCAAAAGTTGAGTCATACATACTTTTTTATCACTTTTCACTTTACACTCACTCTCTACATTAACTCTCACTCTTTTTACACTTTTTGCATCATATTTTAATATAAATTAATTACAAATAAATTAAAATTCATAAATAAAGTCAAAAAAAATGTTCCAATTATTTGTTACTTTGATAAATTCATCATTATCACTATTAATACAAAATGATCATTCCACAAACAAAAACATATATCTAAAGTCACAAAAAAATTTCATTATCAAAATGAGGGATAAATTAAAAAATAAAAATAAAAATTCACTCATTGATAATTTATTAGCAATAAATTTATCACCAACTGATTTATAAAAAAAATTACAAATGACAAACTTGATTCATTTACTCTTACAAACACCCACCCTCTTCCACACACGAGAAAACAAGAGGTTGATAAATTTATCATTGAAAAATAAATTTGAATTTGAATCTAAATATGATTAGCAATAGATATAGTTTGAGAGAGAGAGATTTGGAAAATTACCATCGTTTAGAGTCATGTAAAGTCGATTTTTATCTCTAGAACAACTAGTTTGTAGATCTAAACGAGATTGTCAAAACACAGTAGCTAACGAGAACGATGATGGTAGAGAATGGTTGGAGCAACAAAGAAAGCAATGGGGTGGTTGTGTAAATTGGCGGAGATAAAGTGTAGATCAACGATGGTAGAGTATAGACCTACAAAGGTGGTAGTGGATCTATGACGGTGGAAGTGGTTAGTGAATGGTGGAAGTGGTTAGTGAATAATGGTAGTGGTGGTACTTTCCGATGTACCTAAAAAAAGAATAATGGTAGTGGTGAGTAAATCGGCGATGATAAAGATAGTTGGTGAACGATGGTGATAGTCAAACAATGATGGTGATGGTGATGGTGATGGTGATAGTGGTGGCAGATGGACGATGACAACGACGACGATGGTGATAGTGACTAGTGGATAGTAACGATGACAGTAGTAGTGGATAGTGGTGGTGTGAAAATTTTGAAAAAATGGTAGAGACAAAAATAAAAAGAGAAGAAAAGAGAAGAGAAGATGGAAGTACTTAATAGATAATAATTTAATGGCGGTAATATATATAAGTATTATAAGATTTATTGGTGTATTCAAAAAAGTATTAAGAGGACTTATAGTTAAAGTCTATATAGAGCTCATTTGGAAAGTGATTATTTTAGTTGGTATTTTGTTTTTTTTTTTTTTAATAAAAAAATATGTAGAAAATTAGAAGGAGTGATTTGATTGAGAATGTGATTTGATGAAATAACTATTAATATCCAATTAACGTAATTTTTTATAAATATAATATTCTAATTTATACTCGATATCTTCTAAAATATGAATACTTCAAATCATTGAATAGAGTGTTAGAATGACCTCTATAACGTGCACAATTCCAAACCCACCTAAAGCTCACTGGCTTAAGTGTTAAGGGTTTGTCTATTTGGTGATTTTTTTAAGTTTTGTTTTTATTGATATTTTTTAAAGTATTTTAAAAGTTTTAAACGTCTAGATTTAATTTGATTAAACGAATTAAAAAATTTGAAAACTTGAAAAAAAAATTCAAAAAGGTCCACAAAAATAAAAATAACCAAAATATAATAGTGAACCTTTGATTTTTTCATCTTTTTTCAATTTTTTTAATTTTTAAATTCACCTACATAAGACATCGATTTTTTTATAAAATTTTAACATAATTTAAAAATAAATATCTAAAAAAAAAAATTCAAAGAAAGATGTGACTTCTTTTTGACATCCCAAAAGTAATCACAAAATTAAAAAAAGAAAACAGAAATGAGTAAGACCCCACCACTCACTGAATGCTGATTGGTCTAAAATATATATTTTTTTCTTTCTCTCTGTGACCCCCACTGAATCAAGATTCTCTTCTTGATCTCTCTCTTTGACTCCTTACTTGCTGGGTTATTGGAGGCTTTTCCCAAAATAAGCCCTTTCTGTATTTTATTTCCCAAACTAGGCCAACTTCTGACGTATTTCCCAAACTAAGCTAAAGCGTCATTCCGATTCGCGCTTTTCCTGTTAGGAGGTCAAAAGTTGATGAATAGTAAAATCGCTATCACAAATAGCGATTTTAATTAATAAAACGCTGTTGTGAATAGCGCTTCTAATGTTAATTTGTTTTACAAATAAAACGCTATTATGAACAGCGCTTTCAACATAATTTTTTTTTTCCGAATAAAACGCTATTACTAATAGCGCTTTTAACGTAATTTTTTTTTGTGAATAAAACGCTATTTCTAATAGCGAGTTCACTTAAATGAAAACGCTTTTCAATCAGCGTTTTTAACAGCCACTATATATACGAAGCCCCCCCCTCATTTGCATACGTTTTTGACACTTAGGTTTTTCGAATCTTGCTCGACTCAAACAGACTCCATCTCTCACTCTCCTCCATCTCAGACTCACTCGAAGCTCACCTCGCTCTCGCACTCTGCTCTCACTCTCTGCTCTCTCTCTCTCTCTCCATGGTATGACATTAACCCTAATTTTATGTATTTATTTTTTGTGTTTGTGAAAATGTGAATGTGTTGTATTTTTCTGTCAATGTTAGGATTTTACATGTGAATTATTAAATGTGTTAGGGTTCTAATGTGTTAGGGTTTTATCATTGTAGTTATGAAATTAGGGTTTGAAATTTTTTGAAATCAGAAATGTGAATGCTTTTGAATTTGTGAAATTTTTTATGCTTTTGAATTTTTGGATGTTGCTTGTGAATTGAATATGGTTATGAATTTTTATGCTTTATCAGTGTGGTTGTGGTTATGAAATTAGGGTTCTAATGATGATTGTTGCTCGATATCAGATTGTTCACACATCCTTTTAGAATAACATTTTAAGGTTCACATTATTAAGGGTTGTAATGCTTTTGAATTTTTATGCTTTTGAATCATAAATCAGGTTTGGAATTTTTTTAATTTTTTGAATTTTTTAAATAAATCATAAATATGAGAATTGAGAATTGAAATTTGGAATGATGAAATTCGTAAATCATAAATTCATATAATTGATAATTGTTAATGTCATATTATGAAATACATATAGTTGAGAATTGAGAATTGAAATTACGAAATGTTTATATTTTGAAATTTGAAATCAGAAATTGGAATTTTGAATTTTGAATAAACCAACCTACATTTGTTGAATTAGAAATTGTTTGTTTTTTGCTTGTTAAGAGGAATTAAAAGGAAATTAGGGTTTTAAAAGTAATTTTTTTTAATTAAGAATTGCGATTAAAAAATCCGAAATTCATATAATTGATAATTGTTAATGTCATATTATGAAATTCATGTAATTGAGAATTGTTGAATTCAAATTATGAAATGTCTATATTTTGAAATTTGAAATGAGAAAATGAAATTTTGAAATTATGCTTGTGAGTTTTTTTTTTTTTTTGCTTGTTAAGAGGAATTAAAAGGAAATTAGGGTTTCAGAAGTAATTTTGTTTAATTAAGAATAAAATTAGAAAAAATTGAAATTCATATAATTCGTAATTGTTAATGTCATGTTACGAAATTCATGTAATTGAGAATTGTTGAATTCAAATTATGAAATGTCTATATTTTGAAATTTGAAATCAGAAATTGGAATTTTGAAATTATTCTTGTGAATCAAAATGTCTATATTTTTTTACTCAAATTATGGTTCATAAATTGTTAATGTCTAATTTCTACAAAATGTAATTATTAAACAAAAAAATATTTAATTTTGAATGTATTTTATTAAAAAAATATTTAATTTTCTCTCAATGAAAAGATCATGTTCTGTCAAATAAAAGATCATGTTCTCTGAAATATTTAATTTTGACTCTATTTTATTCAAAAGAAATATTTTTATTGGTTTCTCAAAATATTTAATTTTGACTCTATTTGATTTAAATAAAAAAAAATTGGTTTAATTTCGTTTGGTTTATTTCACTATATTTGGGGTCAGGCACCCAAAATATGATTAAAAAATTTAATGAGCTGAATTTGTAATACATATAATAGCATTCTAGTACAAATTAAAATTTCCTCAGAAAACTGAAGAAAATTTGAAAAAGTTTTTGAAATGGGTATTGAACGAAGTGACTTATCGCCATTTCCACTTTGTGATTGTCCACCACCATTGAAAATGAAAATCTAAACATTATGTTTTAATAATTTTTATTTATATTTGTATAATTAGAAGTCATTATTAGACTAATTACAATATATGCATGAAAAGAGTCTTAAATTATTTAATTAATAGTCCATAGCAATTTCGTACGTAAGAAGGAAAAAAATAAATTTAGCACTTTGATGGGTAAGTTTGTGTTTTGTAATACCAAATAATTGGTACGGATGGCCCGATAGATTCACATGAATAACTATCCAAAATTTAACCACCAACTTTAATTTAATTATCTTTACTTTTTGGGCATTATAAAATATCTCTATAATTATTTTTTTGTTTTTGTATGTGTAAGAAAAAAAAGGAGTAAATAAATTAAATTTACTTGTTGAGAAAAATGGAGTATACTTGAAAAAAGGAGTATACTTGTTGTGATGTTTTTTTTAAATTAAGACAATAGAGCAATGACAACAAAGGAAGTAAATAAAAACTCCACGTATAGATGAAATCTTAGCTGTTGTGTGATACGAATAAAAATAAGTGAGAAAAATGCAAGAATAAACAGTAATAATCAAGTTGAGACACAAATATATAGCTGACAAAATATAAATTGAATTAATGTTTCACCTCTACAGTTACTTCAACCCTGGAAAATATAAATTGACAAAAAATGAGAGGGTTGCTTTTATTTGTGACTTCTGCAAATTTTATTGTTTATTTTAATGTTTATTTTACAAGTATAATTCGATATATGTATATTGTTGATATTTTAATATTTATTGTTTCATTGAAGCAAGTATATGGCAACTGTTCCAATTATCTTTTACTGGGGGGGAAACATAATTCGGGATCCCGATGAAGGTGTGTCATATGATGCTGAGCCGAAAGGGATATATAGGGTGCAACTTGGCACCACACTTGGCAATTTGGAAGAGATGTTTATGTCCAAGGTCGCAAGTTACGGGGAAACAGTCCGATTGATCTTCAAATGTAGATATCCTTATCGCCAGTGGCAAGCAACCAGCAAATACAAAATATTACCGATAAATGACGATGAGGCATTGAACACCGTTTTGAGTATCGGTGGAAATTTGAACCACCAAATTGTTTGGAAGTATACATTGAAAGAGGTTGTATACAATCTTCCTAATATAACAGATGGATTCGCATCCGCCACTACATTCTCGACACATGGGATTGACACGACAAAGATTTCAGTCTTCTATGTATGAATCAAATGAATGTTATGCAGCTGGCTACACACAACAGACATTTCATGGCCATGGTGGAGAATCAAGTTCACATGGTGGATACGAGACTGGATTTCACAATAACGCCGCAGATGTGCCCACCTATAGCCATCATACCACTCCGATTAAAGTTCTTTGGTAATATGGTCAAACGGTTAATTCTATGCGCTTTGTGACAAAGGACATGTACGGTCCTGATGTTGCCCTAGACAATGATGAGAATGAAATGTGTGATGAAGAAAATTTATTGGGCGGATCAGATGATGATGATGATGAAGAAGATGATGTCGACGCTCCCGTTGATATTCAGAATGCCCCCATTCCGCCTAGACCTGAAATCCCTTTCTATGAAAACATTCACATGGGTGGTGATTTTGACATTAGTAACCGCGATGTCGTTTCCCGTAACCGAATCTAGAATGCTGAAAATCCAGAGTTGGACAAAGGGATGGTTTTCGTTGATAAGAAGCAACTGGTACATGCTGTGAAATTGTACCATGCAACAAATAATCGAGAGTATAAAGTCGTAACCTCCAAGCGAGACATTTAGGTGTGTGCTTGCAAACACGATTGTAGATGGTGGTTGCGTGCATCTCTTAGTAGGAGACATGGTCTTTTTGAAATAAAGCAGTATAGGGGTCCTCACCATTGTTTATACCCACGAATGAACAGGGACCACACAAATATTAGGTCCAGTTATATTGCTTCTCATCTTTTGGGACAAGTTGCGGTGAGTATACAAAATAAATGTTTACATTTATATACACATTTGTTTGTTTAAAGTGTTCACACCAAAATAATCTGACTCATAGGTATTGTTGTATGCAGAACGAACCTGATATGCCCATTAAGAATGTCATCGAAGATATAAAAAAGTCCATGAACTATACTATATCATACAAGAAGGCGTGTGTAATAACCCCGACCCTGATTAGCATTAATTGGGACTTAATTATGTTTAATAATAACTAAGGGAAAAATCTGGAACTTATTTTCATGTGCATCGCATGACTTACGTGTTTTATCTGTTTGGTGTCAAATATCTGTTCGTGTTTTAAACTTTAATTCGCAAATTGGAAGCCTTATCGGCACCCGATTCTGAAACTGATTATTGTTTTGGACTCGTTAGATTTTATGTGAATTTATGGTAGGTTCAAATAAAATTCGATTTGGAATGTTTAAAACTGATTAAATAACATTTTAATATTGAGCCTAGCGTAATTACTGAAATGCCATTGAGTGGCCAATGTTTAGTCTTGTTCTTGAGCTTCATACACTTCAGCAAAACATTTTCCTTCAGCCTATTTGAGTCCCAAAACCGACCAAGAGAATTAGAGAGGGGGAGATTGAGTTCTTCTTGCAAAATTTGCTTGAAGACTTGGAAATTGAAGAGTAATTGCATGTTTGAACTCCTACACCTCTAATCCAAGACTTAAGGTGAGAATTCATCCTCTTGAACTAGAATTTAGATTAGCTCTTGCACATTTCTTGACCCTTTGGAGATTAAGGTCTAGATTAAGCTTGAAATTGTGGTGATGGGTAGTGTATCTAGCATGCATGTCCAAGTTCATGGTAGTAGAGGTTGTTTTGTATCAAGTTTTACATGCATGTTCATATTTTTATTATAATCCATGAATTCATCATGTTTCTCCAGAAAAATTACCATTTGATCATGTTTTGAAGCCTTAAAATGCTTTTGAATTCAAGAATGTTGGTTTACACTTGGTTCTTGGAAATTTATGGTAATGGTGCTCAAATGGACTCACTCTTGGGCAAGGATTCTTCAAATTGGCTTTTGAAACTTGATATAATATGTGTTTCAAGTGTTTCTCCAGATTTTGGGCCCAAGAGGTTGAGTTTTGGATTGTTGAATACTTGGTTCGAACTTGGGAGACAAATCTGGAAATTCCAGATTTTGCTTCCTCGCTCGAGCGAGCCCTTTGATTTTGCAAGCTCGCTCGAGCGACAATCGAGCGACCATCGCGCGTAGATTTCAAAGAACCAAGATACTTTTCTTGTTTCATCGACCGCTCGGCGAGGAAGTCTCGCCGAGCGAAGCCTTTGATTTTGGTGAGCTCGCTCGAGCGAGCATCGGCTTTCATCGCGGAAAATTTCAACATCCAAGATATTTTCTTGTTTCATCGACCGCCGGCGAGGAATGTTCGCTCGAGCGAACCCTTTGATTTTGGGATCTCGCTCGAGCGAGGCCCCTGTTTTCAGCAACTTTTGTAAAATGTTTTCTAAGGCATTTTTGCATCCACATTCCATCCTAGGCATTCCTAGGCCATGATTAAGACTCCATACTAAGGGTAGGGGGTTAGATATACACTTAGAATCATGGGTGTGAGTTTTGTACAATTGAAGTGCATGTTTCAAAGTGTGTATCCGTGATGTGTTATGTAGGTCGTGTGCCGCATTCTGTTTGACCTTTTTGGCTTCACCTATCGGTTTCAACGCCCACTGTGAGTAATAACATTGTAAAGATATGTTCAACTGTACTTATTTTCTGTGAAATAAAATGAGATCTGTTTTCTGTAAAGATATGTTCTGTACAATGAATGATTGTTCGATTTCTGACATGTATCGTGACATCCTTAGTATTGTGTGATACCTACAGCCATTACCCGGTATCGGAGGTTCCCTTGTGGAACTACGCTTTATGCGTTCTGTTCTGTTACGCTTTATGCGTTACTCGTAATCGCTATTACGCGTCTGGGAGGCCCGCCATGGGGCTTTCTTTTCGCTTGTTACCCGGATCCGGAGGTTCCCTTTGGGAGCTACGCTTTATGCGTTCTGTTCTGTTACGCTTTGTGCGTTCTGTTCAGTTATGCTAATGAATGTATCACGTAAATTCAGCTATGACTTATGAATTCAGTATATATATATATGATCCGACCAAGTATCTGAAAGTTGAACTGTGAAATTGATCTGATCAAGTATGATTTGGTTACAATGTAAATTGATCTCTAAAATCTATATGAACTCATTCATTGAAACCCCTTTACTCTGTTTATTATTCACTGGGCTTTCGCTCACAGTTTACTATATATATGTAGGTGAGCCGACACAAGATCAGGGCCAGAGTTGAAGGCCTGCAGTACCCCTTTTTGTCAGCCAGCTGTTGTGCCTCCCGAGGAGGTTCCGGTCATAGCTTAACGCAGTGGCTGTTCCGGTTCATGCTAGTCGTGTCTGTTGTTTTGTGACTTGTAAAGTCGGATTTTGGGGGCATACTTATGTAAATATTGGTGTATGTTGACTAGCATGTTATGTATATAAATAAGTTTTTAAAATTTCTGTCTCATGTACGTCATCACAGCTCATTGGACCTTATTTACTTTCTGTATTTGCTTCAAAAGCCCCTTATTATCTGTTGTTCTGTTTGGAGGCCGTAGGTAATCCACGGATTACTGGCCGGTTACGTCGCCAAACCTATAGGGGCGGGTTTGGGTCGTGACAGCGTGGCATGCAAGGGCAAAGGCAATTAGAATGGTATTCGGAGATTGGGATGAATCATATATGATGTTGTCTAAATTCATGTATGCATTACAAACATCTAATCCTGGCACCATCGTGCAATGGATGCATAGATATACCAGGAATACAACCATTATGCCCATCTTCCACTTTGTTTTTTGGTCTTTCAAACCTGTCATCGATGGATTCAGACATTGTAAGCCTGTTATAACCGTAGATAGTACATTCTTATACGGGAAATACACTGGTGTGTTGCTTGTAGCAACGATTGTCACTGCCAATGGCAAAGTACTACCGCTTGCATTTGCTGTTGTCGACAGGGAGAGTTTGGAGTCTTGGTCGTTCTTCATTTCAAATATCAAGGAACATATTGTCATGGACCGACAGGGAGTGACTTTGATATCCGATCGAGCTAAGAGTATTTTAGCTGCTGTGAGGCGGCATTGGTTGAATCCCTCGCTCCAATTTGTTGGATATCATCGGCACTACCTTCGACATGCTTGTAGTAACTTTAACATTACGTTCAAAAATAAGGAGCTAAAACAACTTCTATGGAAAGCAGGGAGTGCTCATCAACGACGAAAGTGTAATGGTTACTTACAACAAATACAGGCTATTGACCAAGAAGCCATCACTTGGGTTTATAAGATGAATCTTGAGGAGTGGGCCCTTTCGTATGATGGTGGACATCGGTGAGGGGTATTGACTAGCAATGATGCAGAGTGCTTCAATAGCATCTTGAAAGGTGCAAGGAACTTACCTATCTCAGCTATGGTTGAATTTACATTTCGGCGGCTTGTAAAATATTTTGATGAGATGGGAGCCCAAGCTGAACTAGATGTACGAAATGAGTTCCAATACCCTAGAGAGATGCAAAAAACTATTGAGGATGGCATCGCAAGGGCAAATACTTTCAAGTTGATATCATATGACAGGTTAGTTTGTAATATAAATTAAATTATTGTTATTATGTTGTCAATTGAACTACACCTAAAAACATGAACTTCATTAGTTTCTATTACAATTTTTTTATAGGCCACGCCGCGTGTTTGAGGTGCAAACATCTTTTCGCCATGGACGAGGTCGCAATACACAAATTGTGCGGATGAATCAACCCACGTGCAGTTGTGGGAAATATGAGATACGACACTATCCATGTTCTCATATGCTCGCTGTAATGTCTGAATGCGGTGACAATCCATTCGAGTACGTTGATCTAGTATATAGGCTTTCTGTATACATGAGGGTTTGGGAAACTAAATTCAATCCAATACCGTATCAAGATTATTGGGCTGATCCGCAGTGGATTTTGATGCCTAATGTACTGCGTCTGCGAGAAGTGAAACGGGGTCGTGCATCTATGTCTCGTATTCCGAATGAGATGGACATATCAGATAGGCGTTTGACTGCTCGTTGCAGTGAGTGCCAGCAGACAAGTCATGACAGGCGAACATGTCCGGCGCGACTTGGTCGATGAAGACTATGTAATACTTACATATTGTAATAGATCTTTTTGTAATTCTTTATTTGTAATAGATCATTTTCTTTTCTTTTGTAATTCATTATTTGTAAACGGGGTCGTACATTTAAATAAAAAAAAAATTTATTTGTAATTGATCATTTCTATTGTTTAATTCTTTATATATTGTAATTGTTTGATTTCCTTGACAAAATTTACAACTAACATAGTAAACAAATAAATTAAACTAAATGACAATGCAAAAACATTTAACTATACCACATAGTCCTATGCGTTTTATTCTCTACTTCATTGAAAATGTTTATTACAGAATTTTATTTCAAATCACATAGTTCTTCTACCATTTTAAGATTTTAATATTTCGACTGATGCAAGCATTTTGTACATTTACAATTTATGAATTACATGTACGTAATTTACAAATTTTATACTTTATTGGAAAACAAAAATTACAAAATCAATAATGAAGTTTTGTCGAATATGCCATAAATGTGACGAAGTTTTGTCAAAAATGTCAAAATCAATAATGAGGTTATGTCAAATATGCCAAAATCAACAATGAAGTTTTGAAAAAAAAAATTATCATTCCATTTTTTCGTAAATATTTACATACAAAAACTATCCACATGTTATTGGTCATTATTAAGCTTATGTAACTAACATTGTAAAATGATTTTGTAAAAGATTTTTATATTAGTCTGAAGCATAGATAACGATAGGTTATGTTGAATTGCTTATCATATTTAATGGCACATAATATGAGCTTAATTGATATAGTTAAATTACATGCTTAATTGATCGACCACATTTGTTTTCCAAGTCGTCATGTACATAATAATTTCAGCTTAATTGATATAGTTAAATTACATGCTCACTGTCTGAGTTTTCAAAATGTATTTGTTTTTCAACTCTGAGCTTCATGGCACATCTACCTGATGAGGTCCCCCTTTTGAGTCATCCACATCGGGCTGACAGTATATGGGAGGACCCGGTATGCAATAACGTTTGTTGGACTTTACGCTTACAATGAAAATACAATGCATTTTGTTTTGGATTTCCTTGATAATGCTATAATTTAAACTACTCATTATGTTATGCAGGACCAGGCACGTACCGTGGTGGCATGCCGGCGAGGAGATTCCGGCCTGTGGGAGCGTCCATTGGACCATAGAGTCTTGCAGTGTCTACTACGCACGGGATTCTATGGTGTATATCGTATAGGCCATATTAGACTGGACCACCCACTCATTACTACTCTCGTCGAGAGATGGCGCACAGAGACTCATACATTTCATTTCTCGACCGGTGAGGCCATCGTCACATTGCAGGACGTATCTGTCCTATACGATCTACGGATTGATAGGCGAGCAGTTATTGGACTTGACCCATCATTGACGACGGAGCAGTGGATAGCCCTATGTGCTGAGCTATTGGGAGTAGCACCTACACCTGCAGACTTACAAGCAGGTAGAGTGAGGGTGAGGTGGCTGTCCGACCATTTTCAGGGCGATCTTCCAGATCATGCTCCAAATGAGTTAGTACAGCAGCATGTGCGAGCATATATTCTGTGGCTTATTAGGGGGGTACTTCTCCCTGATAAGTCACAGAACCTGCTCAAGCTGATGTACTTGCCACTGTTGAGAGACATTGACGTCATCGGCCAAGATAAATTTGGGGCGCTTGGCATGCTTGTATAGGATTTTATGTCGATCCACTCAGGTGGGTGTGACTCAGATCGGAGGACCCCTTGTCTTGTTACAGGTTAGTAAGAATTTTATTACATGTCAATTCATATTGTATGGCATATATCAGTATTGTAATTGCGTTCAAACTATTGCAGATTTGGACGTGGGAGAGATTGATTCGCATTACCCCGTCTAGGCGGCAACTAGTTACTCCTGGTGAGGTTCCTATCGGGCAGGGAGACATGCAGTTGCCGGCCGGACCTTGAGGTAGCTGGTGGAGGGTTGACATAGGCCACGAGGTCGTATCGACCCACGTAGTCGTCATGTATGGAGACCAGCTTGACTGGATAATAGACGGCGAGGTATCAAATTTAAATACCTAAATTTTAAGTGTCATATGGAGTGTATATGTTTATGAGCGATTTTTAATAGACTTGTTGTTATTGTAGTTTATCTGGCAGCCTTATGCCGAGGTCTTCCATACGCTCCCAGACTACTACAGACTAGGTGAGGAGATATGGATGGCGAGAGTACCACTAATTTGTTTTGACGTGGTTGAGTGGCATCTCCCTGATCTTGTCCTCTGACAGTTTGGTCGGGTCCAGGCCATGCCGGATCGGTGTGACACCGAGTGGTGGTTGCATACAATTGATAGACGTGGCCGAACCAGCACTGACTGGAGTGTGCATCATATGCGATACATACAGTAGTGGGATGCCCGTCGCGACACTATTGTACAGGCTGACTGGAGCGATGAGGTCCTCCCCTCTCCCGACCCTTACATGTTGTGGTATCGGCGACATACACATCTACTTGTCGGTAATCCGAGCCACCTGTCCGAGGCCGGATATCAGGGAGTTGGGCCTTCTCTCGAGGCATTGGTGAGTATCGTACTATGTGTCAGATAATTGTTAATATCATAATTGATTATTTTCAGTCAACTATAGCCTAATATATCTGATTTTTTATTCAGGTGGTTCGAGCTGGGAGGTCATATCACTTGGCTGAGGACGCCATTTTCAGACATGATGGACAGCTTGGTCTGCAGGCCCTTGTAGAGATCCGAGAGTTATTGTACGAGGGGATCCAGCATGCCCATCGGGTAGATCGTTTGCATTTTGGAGACTACGGTGTACACAGTGCAGCAGCTGCTCCAGACACATCAGTCCCGTCCACATCAGTGCCTCCCACTTCAGCGCCAACCACAACAGGTCCTTCAACTTTAGTCACCCCACCGCATGATACCCCATACATTTCTCCAGATTTCCCACACGTACATCTTACCCAGCATGCTGACCCTGACCCTGATTGGTCACCGCCCCGCTTCATGCATGATGTTGTTACCCCACCCACCCAGTTACAGCCTGCTTTTCTGGGGAGTACTTCGACCGCGCCCCGGTTCATGCATGATGTTGTTACCCCACCCACCCAGTTACCACCTGCTTTTCTGGGGACTACTTCGACCGCGCCCAGGAGTACACATGATGCAGTTCTCATTGACATCTCCCACATTGATGATGAGGCCCATATTGAGCCCTCCCCAGATCGCGAAGGAGAGGCCGAGGTTATGATCGTGGGGGACGTCGCTGTAGACACCCCATTTTTGACCGTCCTCAAGACTTGGACATCACCGCTTGAACACCCGGTGATTATCCATGTTTGTGTTCGTTTCGAGTTCCCGGAGGTCCCGGCTACTGCACTCGTGATCTCTTAACGGTTTGTTCTGGCTTGGTTTTCCACCAAGACTTGTGTCTGTTGCATTTGAGGGTAGGGGAAGGCTTGTTAGCCATCCCGGGACCTACCGGCTGCCCCACTTGATCACCGCCCTTTATCGGTGTCATCGGCACTATTTTCTTAGAATATGGCCGATCGGCACTTTATCACCGGCACATTTTTGTGCGGTGATTGTTTTTGCCACCGGTGACCCTCCGAACCCCTATGAGGATGGTGCATGCCACCGTGCGGTGGATTACACCATCACTCCTCCGTCGTAGCATTGCACCCTTTGCCCTTTGAACCCTTTTAAGCTTCTAGAAGCTTGACCCCTTTGGCCAAGCTTCTTGGGAAGCTTGGCAGTATATTGGCTTCCTTTAGAAGCCAAGACCCTCCTCACCTCTTTGAACCTTTTGGCCTTACTTAGCCATTAAGTCTTGGCTTGTATATTGCCTATTTAAACACCATTCATCCCCTTTGCTCAAGGGTTAGCAACTTTAGGTCAAGAACCAGAGATTATACATATACTCTCTGATATACATCCATATATATCTATATTTCCCTCTCTCTCCTCTTGTGTGTGTGTTTTAGGCCCCAAATAGTGAGTTTTGTCTTACTTTTGCACCATTACACACACTATTACACCTAGCTCCGAGATTGGAAGACTTGGAGGTTTGTTTTGAGTGATTTTGGACTGGTTTTGATCACTTGGAGAGGGCTGGACCACCTGTTCTTCATTGGTTCTTCAAGGGTAAGCTTGTTGCTTTAGATTCCCCATTCTTGCAATCTATTTCTACCCTCTGTACTTTGTGTTTTTGGATTTGTGTTTAACATAAAAAAAGTCTTGTTTTTACTTGTTCTTGAACTTTCATTAAGGTCATTTTATGGTTTGAGTTAAGACTTATCACTTTAAGCCTTGTTTGGCCCTCTTTGGTGCCTTTTTCTTAGGCCTCCCTATTTTGGTGTTCTTGGATCTTCTCACCACTGAAAACCAGTGAGTTTTCAGTGGTGAGGATGATATTTTCGTGCCTCATCTAAGGGAGGGACACCCCTCTCCCTTTGGTCCTTTGGTTGGCCTTTGTTTTGGCTCATAGTATAGCATGTGTGCATGTTTGCATTTTGCTTCATTTCAAGGCTTTTGGGGCTGTTTTAGGTCATGTTTGATCTCTGTTTTTGGTTGGAATTGTAGCCTCTAACATGCTTCCTATACCTCCTTTGAAATGCTCTCTTGTATGCCATGTTTTTGAGGTTTTGACTCTTGCATGTTTAGGCTTAGTTTCATGAAGATACTAGTATTATTTTGCCATGTTAGAGGGCTGTGAGCCACTGATTTTGCCATGTTTGGTGTGTTTGAGGTGGTTGTCTTGCATATTGGCTTGTAGGCCTTGTTTGTATGAAGTCCTAGCATGCTTATCTTGTTTTGATCTAATGATTTGGCATCATTATAGGTGGTATTTCAGTCCCCATTTCATGTTCAAATACTTCCATTTATCATCTCCTTCATGCTTTAGAATGTTGGTCTTTTATTCCTTAAAAGAGCATTGTGCATGCTTCCATGACTAGGGTATTTTTGGGGGTGCCATGAGGATTTGGGTGTCATTCCACATGCTTAAAATCTGTTTTTTGTTTGTTGAATGCATGCCATGAGTGGTTGTATGAATGATGTCAAGTTACTCTCTTTGGTGTCCTAGACTTGGGCCCATTGAATAAGCATGCTTGTGTGGCATTTTGATCATGTTGAGAGGCTTGTTTTGCCACTTTGTTTTTGGGAGCTTGAGGGCTGCCCTCTATGGCTTAAGTCCATTGTTGCATGCTTATGTCATGATTGTTGCTTGCTTGGTTAATGTAGCCTCAAATGTGTGCTTGTTAGTCCCATGTTTAATTGGCTCATCTTGCATGCCATTTGCATCCTACATACTTTAGCTCTTTGCATGCTTAAAATAATAGGTTGCATTGCATTTGAGCCTCGCTTGCATACTTGCATCTCATAGCTTGGTTTGGGGTTGTCAAGTTAAGCCTAGGATTGAGGGAGTTCACATTTCAAGTGGTGTAACTCATCTCAATCCTTGGTCACTAAGGCCCTTGATTTCCACATGATAGGGACTTAGTATTCATTTGTTGTGTTGCATGCATATTTACATTAAAATGAGCAATCTTGGTTCCTTAGGCTATCATGGATCAAATGCACAATTGATTGCCCTAGAACCAAGAGCCATCCCCTTGAGTCCCTTGACATGATAGGAGGGGTTGGACATGCTCACATTTGCCCAAAAACCATGCCTATGCATTCTTTGTCATTCTTTCTTTGTCTCTTGTCTGCTGCCGGAGGATTTTCTGCCGACGGCATAAAATAGTGCCGACCGGCACTATTTTTGTGCCGATAATTTAAAAGCTCACCGGTGGCCCTTGTAGAAGCCGATGACTACACGTCTAGCCGGTGGGGCATTTGAGACCACTTGGGACGATTCGAATTTTGGGAATTTTGGAGAGGCAAGGCAAGAAAAGCAGAGACAAAGATGCGGCGGATTTCCGGGCAAGGCGGACATCGAGCATGCATCATTCGCGCATCCCGAGGCGAGGGGCTGTGGCCCTCTTTTATTTCACATTTATTTATTCAGTAATTAGAATTTGTAATAATTTATTTATTCATTTATTCTTCGGTCTGTATTATTTATTTATTCGGTCCCTCCGAGTGAGGGCAAAAATGTAATAAGTGTGGGTGAGTGTGATGCATGTCTTCTAACCCCCACTTCTTTCTAACCCTTTTATTTACCCGCTTTCAGTGGTAGGTTAGGGCATTTTAAATTAGCATACCTTATGCAATGCATGCGTGCATCCATGCATTTGTTTACATGCACCGGGCTCGGTACATCATACAAACTGCATTGCAATTTTCAAATTCCAAAATTGAATACGTGCTATGTGATAGCATTCCATATGCCATGCTTAGGATAGCCGAGCCTGTCTAGATTGCATTTATGCCTGCGCTGCATTAGCCACTTAACATAAACTAGGTCATGCATGTTTTGCTAACTAGTTTACTGTTTTGGCACGGAGTACGATGTAAGTCTTTTTGCTTTAGCATATCGCATGCGTGTGATTGTTTGCCATGACAATAGGATTGCCATGCGGCTAAATGCTTACATGATAAACTGTTTGTATGCCTGTGGGTGGAGGTTGGATTGCTTGAGTTGGGAGTACTCATTGAAATCCGCATTTTAGCCTACTTAAGTAGCAAATCTAACACGTTTTCGAGACAAAAGCGGATATGCAATGTTTGTTTCAAACTAGGCGATCTAGTCTATACTTGTTTCTTTGTCGCATAACATAGTAATTCTAGGTTAATAATTGGTATAAGGGCATGTAATGTTTTCAAAAAAGGATATCACGGTTAGTAGAGGCGGTTTTGGACCGGCGAAAGGGTGCTCATAGTGACCTTCGATCGTACCCAAGCTCTCGAGCCGAGTAACTTTGGTGATGTCGGACGTGGGGCCTTCGGCACCGAGTCAGGGTTTCCTAAATTTCCCATTTCAAAAATATTCAGGTGGCGACTCATGTCCGCAAAGATCCATGTTTGGCACTTCTTTTCAAAATCGTTTTCTCAAAACGATTTGCCAGAGTTGGACTCTTTGGTTCAGATTTAGAACCGTGACACAAATCGAGTCCGAACTGTAGAGTGAAGCCCACGGGCGCGTCTACAGTTTCTGGCGACTCTGCTGGGGATTTAGAGAGCTTGACTCGAACTCGTGATATCCGTTTTTGACTACACTTATGTGTTTCTTTGCATTGCATGTGCATTGGTGCGCCTAGGACACCGTGTTGGCCATCTGCTATTCCTGAGCGGTTTGCTGGAGGCTTGTCTTGTCAAGACATGTCCATAAGGCTGACCGGTTATGGCTCTGCCAAGATGGGAACACAAACCTCGGTTTTACGGGCACCCTTTGACCATTCGACCTAGTGCATATTCGGATCCATAGTGACCATTCCAAACTAGGACAGTTGCTTACCCGATCATAGGTTGTTTGAAACCGCGTGCGTAGTGAAACCCTAGCTCGACAAAAATAGGATAGAAACCCTACCCCAACACAGGGTGTATTGGCTCTCATTTACTTGCTATGTGCTTTAGAGTGTATCTCTACAGAATGCATATACCATTTGGTCTGGTATCCGACTGCGGGCACCAAGATAGTATTTTGAGAATCACCATATCTCGGGTATCGATTCATTTGGGGCGATGATTTCGAGGGAATGATGATCGCATAGAATACACTGCTCACTGCCATATCTGTTTTGGTGAAGTTGAGCTGAGATGCTGTCTGTTTTCCCCTTTGCTAGGTAGTCTTGGAACCATAGCTTCAGAAGGCTCCACTATCGCCCGGGTACTTTGGATTTGTGCTGATAGACTTTGTCAGGTCGGAGACTCAGTTCAAGAGGAATCAGGGCCAGAGAAGGCTAGTCAAGCATAGACCACCAGTACAACAGCTACTAGATCAGTGATCTTTGAGTAGTCGGGTTGAGATTTCCGAGCCCTCTATGACCGCAGTATATCTGGGTTGCTCAGTCGAATCAGGACAATATGTCGAGTTTGGAAGAGATGGTGCGCCAACTCCAGGATAGTATGAGAGCCATGCAGCAAGACGCTGTCCATCAAGCAGAATTCGCCAAGCAACAGGCTGTGGTCATAGCCCAACAGGCAGAGACAATTGCCAGGTTAGAACAGCAAACTGGAGTATCTACTTCACATCAAGCTCCTCCCCAACCAGGAGCTCCAGCGCCTGGAGAGGCACCCAATGTCCAGGAAGATACGGACATTCCGATAGGGTCGGACCCCACAGCATTGAAAGTGAGCAAGCTTGAGAAATTGTTTAAGAAGTCTCAGGGGGCCCACTCTATTCCTGATATAGAGGATGGTTATACCGACTCAATGGTGACATTACCAGATCAGTTCAAGATGCCACATATCGATCGATTCGATGGCTCTGGAGACCCAATGGTGCACCTCCACCTGTTTTCTGATATTCTGAGACCGATGGGTTTGACCACACCCCAGAAATTGTCACTATTCGGCCGAACCCTGTCTGGGATAGCCACAACTTGGTATGCGAAATTGGAGAACTCTGTGAAACAGAATTGGGAAGAGATGGCTGAGGCCTTCAGTGATCAATACTCCTACAACACACAGATTGAGGTCACCACTCGTGATCTTGAAGCCACCCGCCAAGGGCCAAATGAGGGTTTCTCGATTGTGGCGAGATGGAGCAAAGGCCTCAATGATGACTACAAAACCTTCCGACAAAGATCGATCAGGATGATCATTGAATCTGCATGGCAAGTTGCTGCAAAAGATGGTAATTCTACCTCTGTTTACCTTTCCAGCCCTTCATGAAATGGGGGTTCAAATCGAGGATGCCATCAAACAAGGGATCTTTGCAGAAGATAATGAGCCCTTGAAGAGGAATGTTGCTTGCAGTCCCAATGCTACTCTCGATGGTAGACAAATTGCGAAATGCTTTCAAGTAGGCACTATCACCACCCTCAATGGCCAAAAACCAACCACTTCAACTCAACCCCAAGCCGAAAATTCCATTCTCTTTACATGAGTCTCTCTCAAGCTTTGAAAAGCTGCGAGAAGAAGGGCACCTAGAACTCCTAGAACCCCAACCCTTCCAAATCCACTCCCCCAGACATAACCCTTCCAAGCATCTTGTGTGTACCATCGGCCATGGCACCGGTCATAGCACGCTGTCATGAGATCCAAAATCTCATTGACAACCAAACGATAGCTCCACCTTCGGACCCCAATGACCACATACCTCATCCACATCTCAATCTAATCCACACATGGCCGTCCCACGACCCGGTATATATATCACCCCAGCCCATTTGCCCAAACCGAAGGTGTTTATCCCGGAAAGCATCAACTTATGCATGATGGGTGCATCTGAACCCCAATCATCTCAAACCCATGAACCCACTACTACGATGAGGATGATCGAAGATCTTGAGAATCGTGGCAGATCTGGCCTTTGGAGTTTTGGCTCCATCATCAACCGCATCACATACTAGGGAGTTCATGTCAAAAGGCTCCTTAACCTTGGGACGTGCTGCATTGTGAGAAGGCCAATCTCTTAGCAAAGTGGTGTCCAGTGATAAGGACAAGGCAGGGAAAGCTTGAGTCCCCATGAACATCTTCGGTTGGTCATTGGGGCTTGGAAAACCGAAGGATCGAGCAAGCAAGCAAGTACTAGCGATCGTTACGCGATCGTGGATGGCACTTTTGCCGTTAGTGAGAGCGATTTGAATCGAGGGTAGGCTCGAAAGGGCCGTGTTGCTAGGAATGTTCCTTCGGCCCTAACCCTACTCCGGAAAAGATCGAAAACCGGCGATTACCAAGACCCCTTTGTTGGCGATCTTCTTCAAACCCGAACTTCGGACTATCTACCTCGAGGCCAGAGGGTGTTCGCACCACTGTACATGTCTCTATCAGCGGCCTTGAGGGTCCTGATTAAAAAGGGGTGCCTGAAACCCCTGGAGCCGAGGCCCCTACCAGAAAAACTTCCTCCTAACCATAACCCCGCCAAGTACTGTGCCTTTCATCAGCAAGTTGGCCATGTCACTGATAAGTGTTACCGTCTTCGCCATGAAATACAAGATCTGATTGACAACAAGATCATCACCGTGCCAGTCTTGCAAAGTCTATCGGCACTTGATCAATGAACTTGTGGGGGATAATGTGACGTGATCAGGAGATGAACCACCTGCGGGCGGCGTTCAGTTTACTTCAGATGTGGTGGACGGCATGCGCTTGTTTTGAGCGATGACGACAAATCTTTATTAATTTTGCTTCGACTTGGGTATTGGGTCGATCTTGTCTTTTTGTATTAGTCGATCCTTTCATCTCGAGTCGGTCCGGCTGCCTTGTTGTATCGAGTCGATCTGTTTTGTCAGAGTCGGGTGATTCTGGGGGTGTTACCTCGGGCATAACCATTTTGTCTTGCATTTGTCTTCCTCTTTTGTTTTGAGTCTGTTTGTGCAAGGGAGCAGGTTATTACAGATTTTGAATGGAAAGCAGTTGATTTTCACACTCTTATGTTTGCTTCGTGTGCAGTTGTGCCAGAAATTCTAAATGAGATGGAAGTATTTGACTAAGAACTCTGTCTTTTCTGTGCCTTGAAGTCATTGCATTGACCTAAGTTTTTCAAAACTTTTTCAAACACTGTGGTGAAAACGAAGAGGAAGGAATTCCTCGGAGTTTGCAAAAATTTGATCAACTGAGAGAAAGAAGCATGCTAAGCCCTTAATGAATGAAATCATGCTTATTAGTGTGAGTACTGAGAAGGACCCTAGCTTTGATCCAGATTGGTCCTACATTATCTTCAGCGCGAGCGATTCGTCGCCTTCTTAAAAACTTTCAAAAATTCAAAAAAATATTTTGCGCAGTCCTGCGAAGACTTGTGTGGGATCGCTCTTGAGATTGTACAGCTTAGGATCGCTCTCAGCTTCGAGATTCGACCCCTCACTTTCAAACCTTGAACCTGAGTTCAGAACGTTCGGCGGTCCACTACAATGTAAGGCCTGTGTGGCCAGATTTGAAGCAGCCCTCGAACAAGAGGCACAAAAGTCAGATCAAGAAGGTCAGACCTCATCAGAAGAAGCTTGCAAGGCTAGAGCAGAAGTACCCTTCGAACTAGGGGCAAAGATGTCAGATGTGCTCGAAGAGCCAAAGGTGGATTTTTCTGCAAATCAATACAACAGTCACTCTTCTGGATACAGAGGGCTCCAATCTCAAAAACCATTTGGCATGGACTTGTTACACTTTTACCCTTTGAGAGGCTCGCTGGGCCGAAAACCCGGAAGGGCGACCCAGGCAAAAGTTAGAGCAAACAAAAAATGCAAAAAGAAAAGAAAAAATATATATACAGAAAAAAGAAGAAAAAAGAAAAAAAAAGAAGAAGAAAAAGAAGCTCGCAAGGTCGAAAACCCGCATCGGGCGCCTTGGCAAAAGTTAGAGCCTAAAAGAAAAAAGAAAAAAAATGAAAAAGAGAGAAAAGGAAGAAGAACAAAGCTCGCAAGGTCAAAAACCTGCAATAGGCGCCTTGGCAAAAGTTAGAGCATAAAAGGGAGAGGTTAAATACCCGAGTGTACCTTAACCCCCGAACTACGTAAGGCTTGATTCCCATGTTTGGGATATGTAGGCAACTTCATCCTGAAGTCCAGCCGTAAACACTTCCAAATCGATTGTGTCCATGTAATGGTTTTGATCCTCTTTGCCTTCTCTGTATCTGAGAGTTTGGTTGTCATCGTCACTCTGAAGATTGATTGCAGTATGCTGCGCTTATCAAACAAGGGCAACTTTCGTTGCCATTCAATGCGCCATGCTTGGATTCAAACAAGGGGCAACTTTCCGTTGCCATTCAAAACGCCGCGGTGTCATTTCAAACAATGGGCAACTTTCCGTTGCCATGCAGTGTCCTTCAGACAAGGGGCAATTTTCCATCGCTTATGGATCCGAGGTTGCGCATCTCAAGAGTAGGTTCCGTGCTTGTTGAGCATTGGCCGTTTGCAAAAAAATAGTTTTTGAGAATTTTTACTGAGGTTGACTACTCTCTCAAAAACCACTCCATTTTTCCAAAACTGGACCATTTCTTGGACCCGAAAAAGGAAAATTTTCAGTGCTCATAGCCTGACTTGCATGATTTTAAATCAAAAAGTCGAATACGCATGTTAATCTAACTTTCATGTTGGTCAAACTTGTTTTAAAACCAAAACAAAAAAATGGTCGAAATGATGAACTAGGGGCACAATTGAGTCAGGCTTCCTGTCTTTCCCCGTCATGACATACTTGCGGAAGGGCACAAGCGGAAGTCAACAACAAAGTGAAAGCTCCTCGTCCTCAAGCAATGAGGTATCAAGCCATGCGCGAAGCATAAATTGGAATGGGGCAAGATGTTCCACTTCCTCATCTGGACAGATCTAACCACGTCCAAACTCCCCAGCAGGGCATCATCAACCGATGTTAGCTGCAGATTTGCTACACACCCAATTGTAGCACGGCCCCTCTGTGGGAGAAACTCATTGTTGTGAACTGTAATGAGAATCTAGCAGAATGCTAGGGGCACGAGCCCACAACTTGCTGTTTATCCATCAACCACCCAGGGGAGGGATAAAAAATGAGAGATTGAAGAATAGAGAGATGTGCGTTGAGAGAAAAAGTGAGAAAAGGGCTTTTTCAGAAAAATAGAGATTGAGTGCCAGAGTGATGTGAGTATCACAAATAAGAAAGGGTGGGAAATAATACCCGGTGAAACAGGCTCCCTGTGCACATTTGAGTCTTGTGTTTTGTTTTGTCTGTCTCGATTCTTGTTTTGAGTCGTTTGAGTGTCAATAGGCGTGTTTAGGTTGTTTACCTTTTTATTTTTCGTTATTGAGTCTTTTTATTTGTGTTCATTGTAGGCTCAATACCCGATTAGAACTCACTTCTTAATTTCAAAAAAATCGTTTTGCTTTCGAGTCTTGTGCCATTCCCACATTTGTGCAAAACAGTTCGTTCTTTCAAAAACCACAGGGCCCACCCCGATAAGTGTGAACAGTAAAACCGGGACCTATCTGAAGCTATAGTGGTTCGGATTTGCAAAATAAAAGAAAATAGGGAAAATCGAAGCATCGAGTGTGTTTCACCTTCAAAGAATTCTGTGATTGTACTCGGATGTACCTCTTCAGCCTTGTCAATGCTACCAAAGTATGAGTGCGCCTCTACCTCAAGTGTAAGCCAACTTCAAGTCGACCGCAATTAAAGCGGCGAGATGTTATCTTTTGCCAATATGAACAGGTGTACCCTTTTCGAAATGAGTGTGTTGCAAAACCCTCCGAGAGAGGTAAATCGGAGGCACTAAAGTACGTATTTGATGCCCCTCTATTGCATAGAATATGAACTTTCATATACACTGTTGTTGCATGCGTGCCGCGCATCGTTATGATTTCTGCATAGAATATGCTTGCTTTCGATTCTGTATAGAATATCCTTTGCTTTCAATGTTGCATAGAATATGCCCGTCTCATGCATAGAAAATGCCCTCTCCCATACTTGCATAGAACATGCATTTCATCGCACTTTCTTGTGCATTTTATCTCACTCGCGCTGTTTAGCGTATCGCACTGTCTAGTGCATTTCAAAACACTCGCGCTGTTTAGCGTATCGCACTATTTTGTGCATTTCAAAACACTCGCGCTGTTTAGCGTATCGCACTGTCTAGTGCATTTCAAAACACTCGCGCTGTTTAGCGTATCGCACTATTTTGTGCATTTCAAAACACTCGCGCTGTTTAGCGTATCGCACTGTCTAGTGCATTTCAAAACACTTCATATTTGTTTAGCGTGACCGTTCTAGTGCATTTCAAAACCCTCGCGCTGTTTAGCGTATCGCATTGTCTTGTGCATTTCAAATCATTCGCGCTGTTTAGCGTATCACACTGTTTAGTGCATTTCAAATCAAATCGTATTTGTTTAGCGCATCGCTTGTGCACTCGCGTTCTAACGCGCTTGTTTAAGCGCGCGATCGCACTCTTGTGCACTCGTTGTTGTCTAACGATCGCTATTTAGCGATCGCACTATCTTGTGCATTCCATTGCACTCGCGTTGTCTAACGATCGCTACCGCTTTAGCGCATCGCACTCTCTTGTGCACTCGCGTTGTCTAACGCACTATCTTGTGCATTTCATTGCACTCGCGTTGTCTAACGCATCGCGCTGTTTAGCGCATCGCACTATCTTGTGCATTTACACTGTCTTGTGCACTCGCGTTGTCTAACGCATCGCGCTGTTTAGCGCATCGCACTATTTTGTGCATTGTATCATTCGCGCTATCTTGCGCACTCTACCTGGTTGCATTTTGCATGCATTCATTGTTCGCGTTATTTTGCGCATCGCGCTATCTTGCGCACCTTATCTTGTGCATTCACCCTGCTCATACTATTTTGTACACCCTTAGCATCGCACTATTTTGTGCATCTGTTTAGCACTGTTTTGTGCATTCACTCTGCATCGCACTGTTTTGTGCACTTTACTTGTCAAAACCGGCTTCGCGAAAGCGTATAAGTCCAAATTTCAAAACCGGCTTCGCGAAAGCGTATAAGTCCAAATTTCAAAACCGGCTTCGCGAAAGCGTATAAGTCCAAATTTCAAACCGGCTTCGCGAAAGCGTATAAGTCCAATTATCAAAGTCTTCCTGCATATCATTTGCATCTTGCCCCTGAACTACGCTGGTTTGATTCCTTGCAAAGGGATACGTAGGCAGCCTGCGGGCACAACCATTTATGCATCTATATTTTGCTTGTTTGTCCAAGTCTTCGGCCTTGTCAAAAATGGGTCGTCTCTGGGCTTTGACATTCACTCCCGTCATTGTTATGACTTTCGAGTTCTGTCAAGAGGGCAATCAGAGACACCCCATTTTGACCGTCCTCAAGACTTGGACATCACCGCTGAACACGGTGATTATCCATGTTTGTGTTCGTTTGAGTTCGGAGGTCCATTGCTGCGCCGTACCTCGGGATCTCTTAATGGTTTGTTCTGCGCTTGGTTTTCCACCAAGACTTGTGTCTGTTTGCATTTGAGGGTAGGGAAGGCTTGTTAGCCATCCCGGGACCTCTGGCTGCCCCACTTGATCACCGGCCCTTTATCGGTGTCATCGGCACTATTTTCTTAGAATCTGATTGCCGATCGGCACTTCTCCTTGCCGTAGGCACATTTTTGTGCGGTGATTGTTTTTGCCGTAGGTGACCCTCTGAACCCCTATGAGGATGGTGCATGCCATTTGTGCGGTGGATTACACCATCACTCCTCCCGTCGTAGCATTGCACCCTTGCCCTTTGAACCCTTTTAAGCTTCTAGAAGCTTGACCCCTTTGGCCAAGCTTCTTGGGAAGCTTGGCGGTATATTGGCTTCCTTTAGAAGCCAAGACCCTCCTCACCTCTTTGAACCTTTTGGCCTTACTTAGCCATTAAGTCTTGGCTTGTATATTGCCTATTTAAACACCATTCATCCCCTTTGCTCAAGGGTTAGCAACTTTAGGTCAAGAACCGGAGATTATACATATACTCTCGATATACATCCATATATATCTATATTTCCCTCTCTCTCCTCTTGTGTGTGTGTTTTAGGCCCCAAATAGTGAGTTTTGTCTTACTTTTGCACCATTACACACACTATTACACCTAGCTCGAGATTGGAAGACTTGGAGGTTTGTTTTGAGTGATTTTGGACTGGTTTTGATCACTTGGAGAGGGTGGACCACTGTTCTTCATTGGTTCTTCAAGGGTAAGCTTGTTGCTTTAGATTCCCCATTCTTGCAATCTATTTCTACCCTCTGTACTTTGTGTTTTTGGATTTGTGTTTAACATAAAAAGTCTTGTTTTTACTTGTTCTTGAACTTTCATTAAGGTCATTTTATGGTTTGAGTTAAGACTTATCACTTTAAGCCTTGTTTGGCCCTCTTTGGTGCCTTTTTCTTAGGCCTCCTATTTTGGTGTTCTTGGATCTTCTCACCACTGAAAACCAGTGAGTTTTCAGTGGTGAGGATGATATTTCGTGCCTCATCTAAGGGAGGGACACCCTCTCCCTTTGGTCCTTTGGTTGGCCTTTGTTTTGGCTCATAGTATAGCATGTGTGCATGTTTGCATTTTGCTTCATTTCAAGGCTTTTGGGGCTGTTTTAGGTCATGTTTGATCTCTGTTTTTGGTTGGAATTGTAGCCTCTAACATGCTTCCTATACCTCCTTTGAAATGCTCTCTTGTATGCCATGTTTTTGAGGTTTTGACTCTTGCATGTTTAGGCTTAGTTTCATGAAGATACTAGTATTATTTTGCCATGTTAGAGAGTGTGAGCCCTTGATTTTGCCATGTTTGGTGTGTTTGAGGTGGTTGTCTTGCATATTGGCTTGTAGGCCTTGTTTGTATGAAGTCCTAGCATGCTTATCTTGTTTTGATCTAATGATTTGGCATCATTATAGGTGGTATTTCAGTCCCCATTTCATGTTCAAATACTTCCATTTATCATCTCCTTCATGCTTTAGAATGTTGGTCTTTTATGCCTTAAAAGAGCATTGTGCATGCTTCCATGACTAGGGTATTTTTGGGGGTGCCATGAGGATTTGGGTGTCAATCCACATGCTTAAAATCTGTTTTTTTGTTTGTTGAATGCATGCCATGAGTGGTTGTATGAATGATGTCAAGTTACTCTCTTTGGTGTCCTAGACTTGGGCCCATTGAATAAGCATGCTTGTGTGGCATTTTGATCATGTTGAGAGGCTTGTTTTGCCACTTGTTTTTGGGAGCTTGAGGGCTGCCCTCTATGGCTTAAGTCCATTGTTGCATGCTTATGTCATGATTGTTGCTTGCTTGGTTAATGTAGCCTCAAATGTGTGCTTGTTAGTCCCATGTTTAATTGGCTCATCTTGCATGCCATTTGCATCCTACATACTTTAGCTCTTTGCATGCTTAAAATAATAGGTTGCATTGCATTTGAGCCTCGCTTGCATACTTGCATCTCATAGCTTGGTTTGGGGTTGTCAAGTTAAGCCTAGGATTGAGGGAGTTCACATTTCAAGTGGTGTAACTCATCTCAATCCTTGGTCACTAAGGCCCTTGATTTCCACATGATAGGGACTTAGTATTCATTGTTGTGTTGCATGCATATTTACATTAAAATGAGCAATCTTGGTTCCTTAGGCTATCATGCATCAAATGCACAATTGATAGCCCTAGAACCAAGAGCCATCCCCTTGAGTCCCTTGACATGATAGGAGGGTTGGACATGCTCACATTTGCCCAAAACCATGCCTATGCATTCTTTGTCATTCTTCTTCTCATCTCTTGTCTGCTGCGGGGATTTTCACGACGGCATAAAATAGTGCCGACCGCACTATTTTTTGCCGATAATTTAAAAGCTCGGCCGGTGGCCCTTTGTAAGCCGATGACTACTTTGTCTAGCCGGTGGGGCATTTCGGACCACTTGGGACGTATTCGAATTTTGGGAATTTTGGAGAGGCAAGGCAAGAAAAGAGACAAGAAGTCTTGATTTCGGGCAAAGCGGACATCGAGCATGCATCATTCGCGCATCCGGTATTTGTGGCCCTCTTTTATTTCACATTTATTTATTCAGTAATTAGAATTTGTAATAATTTATTTATTCATTTATTCTTCGGTCTGTATTATTTATTTATTCGGTCCCTCCGAGTGAGGGCAAAAATGTAATAAGTGTGGGTGAGTGTGATGCATGTCTTCCAACCCCCACTTCTTTCTAACCCTTTTATTTACCCGCTTTCAGTGGTAGGTTAGGGCATTTTAAATTAGCATACCTTATGCAATGCATGCGTGCATCCATGCATTTGTTTACATGCAAGACTCGGTACATCATACAAACTGCATTGCAATTTTCAAATTCCAAAATTGAATACGTGCTATGTGATAGCATTCCATATGCCATGCTTAGGATAGCCGAGCCTGTCTAGATTGCATTTATGCCTGCGCTGCATTAGCCACTTAACATAAACTAGGTCATGCATGTTTTGCTAACTAGTTTACTGTTTTGGCACTGATGTAAGTCTTTTTGCTTTAGCATATCGCATGCGTGTGATTGTTTGCCATGACAATAGGATTGCCATGCGGCTAAATGCTTACATGATAAACTGTTTGTATGCCTGTGGGTGGAGGTTGGATTGCTTGAGTTGGGAGTACTCATTGAAATCCGCATTTTAGCCTACTTAGTAGCAAAATCTAACACGTTTTGAGACAAAAGCGGATATGCAATGTTTGTTTCCAAACTAGGCGATCTAGTCTATACTTGTTTCTTTGTCGCATAACATAGTAATTCTAGGTTAATAATTGGAATAAGGGCATGTAATGTTTTCAAAAAGGATATCACGGTTAGTAGAGGGTTTTCGGACCAAGGCGAAAGGGTGCTCATATGACCTTCCCGATCGCACCAAGCTCTGGCCGAGTAACTTTGGTGATGACGGACGTGTGGCCTTCAAGACCGAGTCGTGGTTTCCTAAATTTCCCATTTTAAAAATATTTAGGTGGCGACTCAGAATCGCAAAGATCCATGTTTGGCACTTCTTTTCAAAAATCGCTTTTTCTCAAAACGATTTGCGAGTTGGACTCTTTGGTTCAGATTTAGAACCGCGTGACACAAATCGAGTCCGAATCAGAGTGAAGCCACGCGCGTCTGATCGCGGCCGAGGTCGAGGCGGCGAGGCAGAGGTCGGGGTCGGCACAGATCGTGATCTGATTGCACCAGATGAGGAGTGGGAGTTTCACACCGATATCGATCTGACCGCAGCACAGCAGGATTAGGGGCATCGATGCGAGAGGGGGTCACACTCACATGCTCCATGTAGTCGATGGAGGGCCGCATGCAGGAGGGAGTGCGATATTGAGAGTCTGTAGGAGACCGAGGAGGAGATCCAGATCGGGGTTGTGGGGGAGGCAAGTTAGGGCATTAGCGTTATGGACTATATAGGTTTTTTTTTTTTTTTTGTATGTGTCAAACTTGTACAGCTGATGTAAGTGTCAATACTTATTTATTCGCAATTATAATTTCACAATTTTTTATTCTTATTTATATTGGTGAATCACACTAATCTCTTTCACATCTCTACCCCTCTCTCATTATCCGTAGTCTGTGCATTATTTATAGTAATTTACGATTTTTCCTCAATTTTACAAATTGAGACAACCATTTATAAAATTGAAGTTTAAATAAATTTGATACAACCATTTATGTTTATTTTTAGGAAAACATAAATTACAAACGCGTTTGGTTTGAACAAAACGTGTAAAGAACCTATAAAAAATATGTTTGTTCAAGGCTAAAAATAATTGAAATATCTCCCTTCATTGATAAGTCATGGATAAGCATTACAAATTGCATGCATTACAGAAATGCCCTGGGCATTCATCCAAACAATTTCATTCATTATCATCATCATCTGACATCTCAATATCAGATTCATACATAACATCCATGCTCCAGGCGTAGTACTGGTGTGCATCATCCATTAACCCATCTTCGGCACGCTCATTTGCGGTCTTCATTAGTCCGGACCTTTGCAAACGTTGGGTCATGCGATTAACCTCGTCGCGGATACGATGCAATGCCCTTTGCAACAACTGTGGAGTGTTAGTTGGCATACGCATGGCTAACCTGCGAGGAAATTTAAGATTAACTTCACGGCATAGCTCAACGAGAACGTTTGCTCGAGTTTTGCGAAATTTCCACTCAGCTCTCATGGTATTGACGGTGGCACGTGAGTAACGCAAATTTGGATTTAATGGGTATTGAAATTCATCTCCATCTGTAACCCAATAGCGACCCATTGCTGAATATAGATCAACCACCGTATATGTCATGATGATATCGCTAGAAATAGCTGTAAAACTTTTGTTATGGTATGCTACGATGTTTATACCATATATACACATGGTAGCTGTATGTATCCAATTATTGTAAACAACTATGACAACTATGCATTAGAGTTGTCACGTCAACTTTGATGACCTGAACAACTATGCATCAACTTGATAGGAGTTGTCACTTCAACTTTTATGAATTGCATAATTTATTGTCATTTGAAAACAAAAAGTAAAAAAATTGTGAAACAATATTTCAACAAATTAATAAATACATGAACGGTTGTTTTTTTAAATTTGTCAACCACCGTATATGTCATGAAAAATATTTTAACGGTTGTTTTAATAAATAAATTAATTAATAAAATTTGTGAACAATTGACAAATATAACTGAACACAGCCTGAATTTTGACTACAATATTGCATTAAAATATACTTACAATTTGAAGTACTAAAATATTTTAATTGATTATAATATTTTGTCTGAACCAATATATGAGCATTTCCTGTTCGATCACATGCATGCCACTGACCTTATCCAGTGCATTCGGCTGTCAGGACTCCACTTTTGTCAATTCATGAACGAATCAAAGGCCTGTAGCATCGGCTATTGTGCCGCAGATGCAGTGATGCTTGTGACTTTGTGCATAATTCCAATGGGCATAGTAAGTAGGAGGTAAGTGACTTTGTGCAGCGATGCAGGGATGCATCTGACTTTGTGCAGTGACACAGTGATGCGTGTGACTTTGTGTATCACTGCATGTGACTTTGTGCAGTGATGCAATGATGCATGTCACTTTATGCAGTGATGCAGTAATGCATGTGACTTTCTGACTTTGCCATGCTTGTATACGTTGTGACTTTTTTCCCCACATTACGTGATGCATGTGACTTCTGCAGTGCAACTTACATGCTTTGTTTTTTCCTCACATTTCAGAATTCATCTAAGTCACATTATTACGACTGTGAAAAGAAGCAGAAAATGCTATTATGTTGGTAAAAAAACATGATGGACGGTTGTGTAATGACAATGAAAATCGGATGACTGTGAAGTTCATTAACTGAAAATAAGATAAAATATAGGCACCAAAGTTCCAATCGTGTTTACCTAGCAGGTGACCATTTTATTATGTTGGTGAGAAAAACAATGATAGTTTATGAACAATATTACTTTAATAAAAAGAAAATTAAAGCCGTTATTTCATTTTTCGATTTCATTTATAATTTCTCGAAAACACCTATATGTACTGAAATCGTCAATTCCAAGTGACTACTTATTGTATTACAAAAGTAAGCATGACAAAATAGTTTCATGTGGCGATGTGACAACTCACTGCATTTTGTTTTATTTGACAACGCACTGCTCGAATATGAAGGGATTGCATTGTGATTCTGTGGCCTACAATTATGATTTTATCTGACAACCACGTCTGTGACTACATCACAGGTACACAAAGTCACGGGTACTCAAAATTACATGAAATGAATAACATCAAATAATATCACGTGTATCACTTATTTCATAGTGCCCTAGCACCACTATGATGTCTATAAATACCCCAGTATGATGTTTGTTGAAGTCATAACAATAGTAATATATATACAATTACTATTATTATTAATTTTTTTATTTTATTAACAATGTCTTCAAGAGGTACAGGAAGTTCACGCTGGCAAAGAAATCCGAAATTGTGGCTGCTACCTCCATTTACCTATGACTACAAGAGCGAAAAGTACTCGAGTCCAAAGGATTATTATGCTGGTATCCGAGCAGAATGGGCGTTCAGGGTAACGGAGCAAGAAGGATTATATAATGATCTACGTAACTTTGGAGCACCGGTACCTCATCGTCGTTCATTGACCATGGCTAGAGGAAATGTGAGTGACTATGAAAAAGCAGTTAGCAGAATTAAGAAGGAGAACAACAGAATGTTGATGCGGAGATGTCGACATTTCATGCTTCAGCTAGCCACTGAAAAGGCAGAAGGAAGCAACAGAGATTTGACAATGGTTGAGCGAAATAATGTCTTAAACAATGAAAAATATCTCTCTGACTACTACATGTCAGATGAGGAATAAGAAATCAAACACCGTTATCTTTCATATGTTCGTTACTGGAGTGTAAGACAATGTTGTTGTTCGTCTAACGTACGGATGTATTTCAAGTATATTTGTTATGAACCTGAAGTTTATGAAATAACTACATTTATAACTATACATTTATGAGTTCATGACTTTCTTTATTGAATTGCAATTAGTTAATGAATGTTCTGGATTAATGAATGGATTGATGTATGTTCAATTATGTGAATACTTAAAACACATAAAATAGATCAGGTAACTCGGAGAAAAGGTTCCCTTAACTGGGGCTGCTGAAATAGAGATGAATTTACAACGGATTTCAATCTCCATCGGGAAAGAAGAAAGAGTCACCTTCCAATTCTTGAAAGTCTAGTAAAAATTAAGACTCTGGTAATGAATGAGGGGTTGACAGAAAACTAAACTTGGTGAAACGAACTACCGCCTTCAATAGCACATAAAACATAACAGGTAGGTCGGTGAATAGCTTCCCTTAACTGGGGCTCGTGAAATAGGGATACTGTACGTAAAGAATTTCAATATCCATCAGGAAAGAAGAAAGAGTCACCTTCCAATTCCTGGAAGTCCAGTAAAAATGATGACTCTAGTAAGAAATGGTAGTTGGTCCAGTTGGGGGACTAAGTTTAAAACCCAATTGGTTTTACTTGATTTGGTTGGGATTAATCACTAGTTACAATTACTTATACACAAACAGATTGTTTTCTGCACATTTTTACAGAAATTGACGATTCTCTTAGTATAGAAACTAGAATTGTAACCAGTTGTAATGACGCTGTATTGTTATTTTTCGAATTTATACCCAAAGAGAACAAGATACACAAGTAGTCCTACGTAACCCACGTTTCACTCACAAGATACATCATTATTTGAAATATGATTTCAAAAGTTGAGATTGATTATGTTTCCCAAAATATTACAAATTGAATATTCAAAAGTTGATTTTAAAATAATTCGAAATGACAAAAAAAATTCAAATAGTCATACTTTTCAAGGAAATACAAATAGTAGCTTGTAACATTGCCTAGCTAAGTGAAACACAACATTGGCTACATAAGCTTCATTTTTTCACACATTGAGTAGTCAAATCGTGGAGAGACTTGTCAGTATATGCAGATGGATTGTGAAGTCATGTGACTTGGTGCACATGCTTTGGTTTTCTCAATTTTTTGCTTGACTTTTTTATTACAGCGACAACTCATCTCTTATTGATATATGTGGGATTCTCAATTAAGAAAGTCACATGGCAACAGTGAATTCACTGATTTACCTTACAGTCGGCATGCCTTTATTTTGTCCTTATATGCAGATGGATTGTCAAGTCATGTGCCTTGGTGCACAGGCTTTGGTTTTCTCTATTTTTTGCTCGATTTTTTTATTATAGTGACAACTCATCTCCTATTGATATATGTGGGATTCTCAACTTAGAAAGTGACATGGCAACAGTGAATTTACTGATTTACCTTACAGTCAACATGCCTTTATTTTGTCCTTATATGCAGATGGATTGTCAAGTCATGTGACTTGGTGCACAGGCTTTGGTTTTCTCGATTTTTTGCTCGATTTTTTTATTACAGTGACACCTTATCTCTTATTGATATATGTGGGATTCTCAATTCAGAAAGTCACATGGCAACGTGAATTCATCGATTTACCTTCTGATCAAGATGCCTTTATATTGTCCTTACATGCAGATGAATTGTCAAGTCATGTGACTTGGTGCACAGGCTTTGGTTTTCTCGATTTTTTGCTCGATTTTTTTATTACAATGACACCTCAAAATATTTATTGATATATGTGGGATTCTCAATTCAGGCAGTCACATGGCAACAGTGAATTCACTGATTTACCTTACAGTCAGCATGCCTTTATGTTGTCCTTACATGCAGATGGATTGTCAAGTCATGTGACTTGGTGCACAGGCTTTGGTTTTCTCGATTTTTTGCTCGATTTTTTTATTACAATGACACCTCAAAATATTTATTGATATATGTGGGATTCTCAATTCAGGCAGTCACATGGCAACAGTGAATTCACTGATTTACCTTACAGTCAGCATGCCTTTATGTTGTCCTTACATGCAGATGAATTGTCAAGTCATGTGACTTGGTGCACAGGCTTTGGTTTTCTCAATTTTTTGCTCAATTTTTTTTTATTACAATGACATCTCAAAATATTTATTCATATATGTGGGATTCTCAATTCAGGCAGTCACATGGCAACAGTGAATTCACTGATTTACCTTACAGTCAGCATGCCCTTATTTTGTCCGTATATGCAGATGGATTGTGAAGTCATGTGACTTGGTGCACATGCTTTGATTTACCTTACAGTCAGCATGCCTTTATTTTGTCCATATATACAGATGGATTGTCAAGTCACGTGACTTTGTACACAGTATTTGCTTTTCTCTATTTTTTCAATCTACTGACAACTCATACCTTGTTCATATATGTGGGACTGTCATGCAGAGGCATCTTTCTAAAGCCGTTCATAACCAACTATATAAACGAGTAAAGGTGAAGACACAACCTTATAACTCATTTCGCCCTACGAAATTATCATTTATTTGCTTAAAAAAATTAGCATGGCTACATGGTTCATGGGAGGGAGTGGGAATTGCAGAGGTGGTAGGAACTTGCGAAGGGGTGAAAGTTCACGACGAGGAGGGAGAAGGGGAAGTGGCGATGCTGAAGATGAAACACCATTTCCTTTGTTAGATGCCTCTTGTGCTTATCATGATAGGTTTGGGAAGCGACATTTTGTCATGCCCAAGTACTATCGAGATCCATGTGGTTTGGTGGAGGAGCCATCAGATAATCAAACAGGATATGGTTTAGCAAACGCTAGACTTCTGAAGTGGCCCGCACTATTTATAGAGCGAGTGCAAATGGAAAGATTATGTCGGGAAAGACGACTGAAGGTGCCAAAAGCACGTTCTGTTGAGATCCAAAAGGAAGATCCTGAAAATGTTGATCGACTATGTCAAAGACTACAACGTGAGATTTCTCAAATGGGCCGTAGGTTGGCCCGCGATATGCAGCTACTCATAGTTAAGAAGGATGCCCAGAAGAACAGAACATAACCAGATGTTGCGGCTATCAAGGGTATCATGGAGGATCCTGAACTTGTCTGACGCTGAGCTTTCGGATTGTTCAGACTCTGAGCCACCTGCCGATTTAAGCGCGAATTAGGTGTTAATGTCTACACTTCGGCAATATAACAACTTGCATTAATATTTAATGTTTGTGTTAGAGTAAGTATAACTGTTATGTTATGTTATGTTTATGTTTAAGTCTATGTTTATGTATTGTGTCTGTTAAATGTTACGGCTATTAATATGCAATATTAGGTCATGAATCAGGTGTTTGTCTATCTAACTGTTATGTTTATGTATTGTGTGTTCAGTTCAGGGTGTCCAGGATGTATGTAATGTGTGTTCAGTTCATTGTGTCCAGAATGTATTTTTGTGGGAGAATTATGTCTGTACTACCTATATGGCGAAAACTATAACCTTAGCATCTTCAGTTATGTTGTTTTCATGCCTATATGAGTATTTAGTAAAGTACTGACTTCGTATATTATGTATTAAGTATTATTACAAAAATGTTGACAAAATTTATTTTAGGAGTTCTCGTTGTGGCCTTCGTCTTCTTGGCCTACTCCGCAGTGGTCTTCGCGTCTCACCCTTCGTCGTTGCTCGTCGAGCTGCACAGTGTGTGGGTGTGCTTCGGACTGTAGAGCATGCATATCACATTCTAACCCATAACAAAGACGAAACAAAAAATTAAATTTTCTAAATGAAAATGGTTTTACTAAACTGGTTTACTAAACTGGTTTTCTGATTTACATTATCATCTTCTAACCCAAAACTAAGACAAAAGAATAAATATATATGTATGTTTAAATGAAAACGGCTTTCGTAAAGCCAAAATAATTTTCTAAATAACACATTCTAACCCAAAATAAAGACAAAAGAAAAAAAAAATAACATGAAAACGACTTTAGTAAAGCAAAAAAAAAATTATTAATTACATTATCACCTTCTAACCCAAAACAAACACTTGTTAAAAAAAAAAAAAATTTACATGAAAACAACTTCAGTAAAGACGAAAAAAAATTTTGAATTACATTTTCTAAATCAAAACAAAGACAAAAGAAAAAATAAAAAAATTAACATGACAACGGCTTCAGTAAAGCCAAATAAATGAACATGATTGGCTTAATAATATCTAAATGAATATGATTTTAAAATTATATAGATGAAAAATAGTATGTAAAATTAATATATGAAAAGAGGTTTTTTTCATATTATGTAAAATTTATAAATTACACATTCTAAACCAAAACAAAAACAAAAGAAAAAAAAAAACATATTTTAACATAACAATGGCTTTAGTAAAGCCAATTTCAATTTTATACAGTGTAAATATGTTTTTTTAAATATGTTTGTTTTTTGTTTTATATTGAAAATAGCGTTTTATTCCAAAAAAGTTTATGTTAAAAGCGCTATTCGTAATAGCGTTTTATTCGCAAAAAAAATTCTGTTAAAAGCGCTATTTGTAATAGCGTTTTATTCGGAAAAAAAAATTATGTTGAAAGCGCTGTTCATAATAGCGTTTTATTTGTAAAACAAATTAACATTAGAAGCACTATTCACAACAACGTTTTATTAATTAAAATCGCTATTTGTAATAGCGATTTTACTATTCATCAACTTTTGACCTCCTAACAGGAAAAGTGCGAATCGGAATGGCGCTTTAACTTAGTTTGGGAAATACGTCAGAAGTTGGCCTAGTTTGGGAAATAAAATACAGAAAGGGCTTATTTTGGGAAAAGCCTCGGGTTATTGGGCCTACTTTTGGGTTTAATTTTGATAATCTAAACTGTTTACATTTTAAAATTTATTGAGTATATTATATTTATAAAAAATCAAGTTGATCGGATATCAGAAAACATACATTTGGAAAATTATTTATTAAATTTTAAAAAAAATGATCTTTAGTTCGATGATCTGAACACGCAACTTTTGATATCCGATCAATTTAATTTTTTACAAATATGATATATTCAACAAATTTTAAAATGTGAACGATTTGAATTATTAAAATTAAATTCAAAAATAAACTCAATAACCTAACAAATAACGAGTCAAGAAGAGAGATCAAGGAGAGCATCTTCATTCCACCCCGGGGTCTGGATCAGGATTGAAAAGAAAATTTCTATTGAGCAAGTATTTTGAAAAATTATTAAAAATAATTAAAAAATTTATGATTTTAATTATTAATATTTGAAAAAAAAAGAGCATCGGCTTATAATCGGCCTCGCTGATCGGTAAATACACACGTACGGGGAACAAATATCTCTCTCTCTCTCTCGAACCAGACCCCGGAAACAGAGTAAGCCGGCCGGAAGCAATTGTAGTCGGTTAGATGACATACGATTCCTTCTCTCTCTCTCTAAACATACGCACACATACATATACATTCATTCATATATATATATATATGCATATATGTATATTACTTGCATGAATTTGTTTGAACACTACAAATATACAATTCTTTAGTTTTTTACTTTCAAAACACTCTATAAAAGTGGTGTTGAATACCTAGGGTTTTATGCTTTGCAATTTGAGTTTTCAAGAAGCCTCCTTTCATTTCCCCAATACCTCTGCAATTTTCTGGATTTCAATTCTAGGGTTGGTTCTGGATCTCAGAGTCTCTTCCGATCCGTTATTTGCAATTTCTCTCCCTTTTGGTTGCTTAGAAAACGCCGGAATCTGACAACTTTACTGACTCAATTGAACTGAGCTGATTCAGTTTAGTGGGTTTTTTCTCGGAAACTAAATGGAGCTTCGGTTTCCTTTGTGTTTTTTTTTTATTTTTATTTATATAATAAATTTGTGGAAATGGGTTGGTTCAAAATCTAGTATTTATTTGTGTACTTTGTGATTGATGCTTACATAGTAATTTGGAGTTTGCTATGAGCTGACTGTTCTTTTGGTTAATAGTTTGAAGTTGCAAGATATTAATAGATACAATGTCAATGGGTGATGAGCCACTGTACCCAATAGCTGTTCTGATAGATGAGCTTAAGAATGATGACATTCAACTTCGGCTGAATTCAATTCGGAGGCTATCAACAATTGCACGTGCTCTTGGGGAGGAGCGAACCCGCAAGGAATTGATTCCATTTCTGAGCGAAAACAACGATGACGATGATGAAGTGCTTCTTGCTATGGCAGAAGAGTTGGGTGTGTTTATTCCTTATGTTGGTGGAGTGGAGCATGCACATGTTTTGCTCCCACCTTTGGAAACTCTTTGCACTGTTGAGGAAACCTGTGTGAGGGACAAAGCTGTTGAGTCATTGTGTAGAATTGGATCTCAGATGAGGGAGAGTGATTTGGTTGATTGGTTTATTCCACTGGTCAAGGTTAGATTTTGCTTATGGTATTTTTTTTTTCTTTCTGTTACTTTCTACTGTTGTTACAAGTACGTTCATCTAGAAGAACATTTTATCTGTCTGCATGTCTAAGTGTTCTCAAAAGGCTCTGAGCCCACATTGAATTGTTAACGTCATGGTTACCACAACAAAAAATCTACCTGTTACATTGTTGTTCTCTTTACTATTGGCTACTCGACAGCATGATGCCATGATGGTGTTATTTTGGAAAATGGAAGTGTACATTTTGCTAGCTTGAAATATGCATGTTGCTCCTTTAGGTTTCCTCTGGATTTATTTTAATTATGGGATTGCTCCATGTTTATAAATGGCTTACAGTATTTCTGATTTATATCCTCGTGATATATTATTCTTCTTACCAAAGAAATATATTCCTTTTCTTATGTAAGTTCCCTTCTATAGAGACTGGCAGCAGGTGAATGGTTTACAGCTCGAGTCTCTGCTTGTGGACTATTTCATATTGCTTACCCTAGTGCCTCAGAGATGTTAAAGACAGAATTACGGTCAATATACAGCCAGTTGTGTCAGGATGACATGCCTATGGTGAGGAGGTCTGCTGCAACAAACTTGGGGAAGTTTGCTGCAACTGTTGAACCTGCTCATCTCAAGACTGACGTCATGTCAATATTTGAGGATCTTACACAGGATGGTAAGTGCACTTTTATACGCTAGGCCACAGCAGTCTTAATTTTCCAACTTATGATCAGGTACATATTGAGGGATGCATGGATTGGTCCAACTGTGATAAACATTTGGCAAGCTTTAGTTAGCAGATTGCCAACCTCTAGCAGTGGAGGTGATTTTTTACCCATGCTTGGAACATTCAAAGCTGGAATATTTATTGGAACCATATGATAATGGTGGATGTGATGAATTAGGACCACAATAACTGAATATGTAACTGTAGTAGGCAATCTAAATGTGGATGAGATGAAGAATGGGGAAGAGGGATGGGTAGTTGTAGGTGTAGATGCCAGCTAGCTCAGATGGTGAAATCTTCACAAAGAAAAACCAGCAAATATCCCAAGATGCACAAAATAGATAAAATCGTACTAATAAATATTTGGACTCAAGAAATGAAGGTTTAGTAGTCTATAGCCGAAGACCTGGGTTGCCTTGTTAAAAGACAAACTGAAAATTGAAGCTTAACAAAAAGTAAAAGATTATCAATAGAAAATTGTTGCTTTTGGTAACATGTAAAATCAAGTGGGTAATACCAAAACTTGTCGACAAAGCTATTAGCCTCAGAGAAACCGTGATTAATTTATTTCCTCGGAACAAGCATAAGAAAAATAATAATGATTATTGTGCTATATATGGCAACAAAGATCGTGGGTTTGGCATGCCTGTGAGTTAGGGTGAGGGCATAAACAAACTTAGTGGGGCCAAATTGAATAAAAAATATTTATTTGAAGTATAAAACAGTAAAAAAGTAAATATCCCAAGATGTGCAAAATAGATAAAGGTTGTTAATAGTTATTTGGACTCGAGAAATGAGGGTTTATTATTCTTTAGCTGAAGACTTGAGTTGCATTGTTAGAATACAAACAAAAAATTAAAACTTAAACATAAAATTGAAGATTATCAATGAAAAAGTGATGTTTTTGGTAACAAGTAAAATCAAGTGGAGCTAATACCAAAACTTGCCAAGAAAGCCATTAACCTATGAGGATTCATGTCTAATTTACTTCTTCGGAATTAGCGTACGAAAAATTATAATGATTATTCTGAGTTATATGGCAACAAAGTTCTTGGGTTTGGCATGCCTGTGAGTTAGTAGTTGTGTTGCTACTTCATAGGTCTATTGTCAATTAACAAACTTCCATATTCTAATTAATTCAAGACCAATTAAGTTAGTTAATATTAACATGACAATCATTAAGTCATGCAGAAATCAAACCCTAAATGTATTTTATTTTAATCGTCTTGTGAGTTTCTTTGGTACACTGGTGCAAATTTTAAAAAATTCCCCATCTTAAGATCCCTATTTTTAATTAAAAAAGTTCTCTATTTTAAGTCCCTATTTTTGTAACTGCTCTGTTGTATGAGAGATGGGAAAAAGAAGAGAGATGGAAAATGTCCAAATTCCGATGGGTAGGGTGAGGGCATAAACAAACTTAATGGGGCCAAATTGTATAAAAAAAATTATTCAGAGTATAAAACAGTAAATATCCTAAGTCTTGTTGGCTTTTCAAAAAAAAAAAAAAAACAGTAAATATCCTAAGATGTGAAAAATAGATAAAGCTTGTTAATAGTTATTTGGACTTGAGAAATGAAGGTTTGTTAGTCTTTAGCTGAAGACTTGAGTTGCATTGTTAGAATACAAACAAAAAATTAGAACTTGACATAAAATAGAAGATTGCCAATGGAATAGGTGATGATTTTGGTAACATGTGAATTCAAGTGGATAATACCAAAACCTGTTGAAAAAACTATTAACCTTTGAAGATTCATGGCAAATTTACTTCCTGGGAACAAGCATAAGAAAATTAATAAAGATTATTGATCTATATATGGCAATGAAGATCATAGGTTTGGCATGCCAATGAGTTAGTAGTTGTGTGCTGCTTCATATGTCGGTTGGAAGAGAATTGATTTATTGTTGAAATGGGCCATCAACTTTCAAATAATTGGAAAACAATTTTAATGAAAGTAAATATTTAGTGAAATGGAACATGAAAGAAATAATATGTTTTGGAGGTATTGTAAGACTAGCAGGGGTGAACCTAGGATTTTTTGTCTAGCATGGGCAAAACCTTATATTACACGAAACTTTTTCCTAAGTGACAATAGAAAATCATTTCCAATGTCAAGCACTTAGGTGCTGTTTGGTGCTGTTTGTTGTTTGGTAACATTTACAGTTGACAGAAAACATTATACATGTTTATGTTTATTTTGGGTAAAAACAAAAAACAAAAACAAAAACAAAAAACATGTTTGATACATAAATATTTTAAAATTTTGTTTTGAAAACAAGTGAAAGGGGTGGTTGTGGAAGGGGATGTTGACGCTTAGAGATGGTGGTCGGAGGTGGTTGTCGGCCACCGAAGATAGTGGCTGAAGGTGGTTGCAACATTGGTTGGTAGTGGCGGAGGTGGTTGCTAGCCGTGGGAAGTGGTGGTCGGAAGTGGTTGCCAACAGTCGGAGATGGTGGCCGGTCTGCTGCCTAAGAGCATCTCCAACCTATCCTTCATATCTTCAAATATGAAGGATGGTCTCCTCCAACCCACCCTCTAAATTCATCTTCATTTGAGAGGAGAATGAGTTCATCCTCTATATTTGAAGGGAGGATGAAAAAATGAAGGAGCCCTCCAAAACACTATTCATTTTGTATTTCTTATTATATTACAAATAACTTTTAATTTATAAATTTAATTTTTATAAAATTGACATCATTAAAAAGTATAAAATCATACCTTTAAAATGAGTATAATATTAAATATATTTTACAAAAATTTTAAAATTAAATATTTATTAATGAATAAAAATTACTTTTTGAATAGAGTTTGAATGAAAGAAATGAAGGATTGTGGTTCGAGTTTGAATGAATAGTCACCTCCTCTATATTTACTTTTTGAATAAAAAACATTATATTCATCCTCTTAGTGAGAGTATTGCATTGGAGATGCTCTAAGGTGGTGGCCGAAGGTAGTTTTTGAAAGAGGTAATGGCCAAGGGGGGTCACTACCGGTGGTTGGCGGAGGAAGTCATTGGCACTGGTAGCCAGTGGTAATGATAAGCAATGGGTACTGGTCAGAAAGAGTAGGAGAAAGAGGAAGAAATGAAAAAAAAATAAAACAAGTGAAACCAACTTCTTTGTGGGGTACTAAATTAAATTTTATAAACTGTTTACAACTTTTGAAAATGAAAATAGAAACCAAACGAGTTTTTGTTTACAATTTTCAAAAATTTTATAAATATAAATAGAAAATTGCAAATATAAATGTTACCAAATAGTCCCTTAGCAATTACAAAATTTAGCAAATAAGCAAACCTCCACATGTCCACACAATTTATTATAGTCAACTAATTTTCTAAAAGGGCAATTTAACACCAATTGAGTTAATCAATAGTAAAAGGACAATCATTAAATCAATGCACAAAGTAAACCCTAAACTTGTTTTTTATTTTAATCGTCTAGTGAGTTCTTTGGGACACTTGGTACAAATTAAAATTTTAAGTCCCCTATTTTTTTTGCCACTGCTCTGTTTTATGAGAGAGATCAACGAGGGAGATGGAAAAAGTTAGACGAAAAAGAGAGAGAGAAAATGTCCAAATTCCACTGGGTATGGTGAGGGCGTAAACAAATTCTGTGTGGGCGAATTGTATAAAAAATATTTATTCAAAGTATGAAACAGTAGAAACAATAAATAGCCTAAGATGTGCAAAATAGATAAGGCTTGTTAATAGTTATTTGGAATCAAGAAATGGAGGTTTATTGGTGTATAGCCAAAGACTTGAGTTGCATTGTTAGAATACAAACAGAAAATTAAAGCTTAACTGAAAACAGAAGATTATCAATGGAAGAAAATGCTTTTGGTAACATGTGAAACCAAGTAGATAATACCAAAACTTGTCAAGAAAGCCATTAACCTTTGAGGATTCATGACAACTTTACTTCCTCAGAATAAGCGCAAGATAAATAATGATTATTGAGCTATATATGGCAACAAAGATCATGGGTTTTGCTACTTCATAGGTCTGTTGGAAGAGAATTGATCTATTGTTGAAATGAGTTATCAACTTTCAAATAATTGGTAACCATTCTAAGGCCTCATTTGGGAAGTCATCTTTTTAGCATAAAAACCAAAAAGTCACTAAAAAAACCAAAAAGCCAACCACTTATACTAAAAAGTCAAAGATTCCCTTTTTCTCTACTTTTTGCGCATCTTTTCGTAAAAAATCAAACAATCATCCCAAACATACTAGTTTTTTTTACATCATATTTTAGTCAAAAAGCCAAAAAAGTTACTAAAAAAACCTATCCCCAAACGAGGCCTAAGTAAGTAACTGTTTAGTGAAATGGAATATGATGTTTTGGAGCTATTGTAAGACTAGATGGGCTGAACATAGGTTTTTGGTCCAGCGGGGGCAAAACCATGTATGGAATCATACATGGAACTTTTTCCTAATTGCCAATATAGATCTTTTCCCAATGCCATTTCCTTAACATACACAAAATTTAGCAAATAAGCAAAACTCAATATCTCGACACAATTTATAGTCATCTAATCTTTTAAAAGGTCAATTCAACACCAATTAAGTTAATTAATAGTAACATGACAATCACTAAGTCATGCACAAAGTAAACCCTCAACTTATTTTCATTTAATTGTGTAGTGAGTTTCTTTGGGACATTTGTGCAAGTTAAATTTTCTCTTTGTTATAAGTCCCTTATTTTTTACCACCACTCTGTTTTATGAGAGATCAACAAGAGAGATGGGAAAAAGTTGAGAAATAGGAGAGATGCAAAATGTCCAAATTCCAGTTGGTGGGGTGAGGGCATAAACAAACTCAGTGGGGACAAATTGTTTAAAACAATATTTATTTGAAGTAAAAACAGTAAAAATACAGTATGATTTTCAAACTTGACCCAATGTAAATCTGCTTATGGAGATGGTAGTCATTGTATTCAAGATAATGGCCTTTTATTTTTGTTCATTTGTTTTGCTTATTGCTTATATTTAGTTTGCTAAGCATCAAGTTTTGTACTGCATCTTCATTCAGATCAAGATTCTGTTCGCTTGTTAGCTGTTGAGGGCTGTGCTGCTCTGGGCAAATTGTTGGAGCCCCAGGATTGTGTTCAACATATTCTCCCTGTGATTGTCAACTTTTCTCAGGTATAAGCGCATATTATGTATTTTTCCCCCAAATTTTAAATCTCTCATTGTTGGGCCTGGTTTGCTGAATATTATTAGCTAACACATGTACTCTTCTAGATCTTGTCATATATACTTGTAGGGTAGACATTCTCTGGACAACAATTACTTTTTGTCATTCACTTTTTGTGTTTTTTGTTGATGGCTATCTGGTATATTAAGTAATGTTGCAGAGGTGAATTTGTTTTATCAGCATAATGCGTTGCATCAATATTTTTCTGCATGTTCATAATCCATATCTTGATGATTCGTAATTCATGTACTAGTTTCTGGAATATTATATGCAACCTAGAACATGGATCATTAAATAGTAACATGAATGTGGTAAACAACATACTTTGAAAGTGGTATGGTGGGGTTAGGCTGGTGAAAATCACATTGTGAGAATGGCTTTGAGATAGCAGGTCATCAAGTGGGAAGACAGTGATGGTGAGGAATAACAGGAAGTAAAGGCTTTAAGCTCCGCTTCTTCATCTGATTGTTCGTATTGGATCTCAGGTTCTCTATTGCATTCCCTAAATAGGGTTCTTTTCACCTTTCCCTCACACTTGTGTGTTATTGGTCATTGAGGAATACTTAGGCGTAGAGGGTGGCCCCCTTTCCCACGTAAAGGTGATCAGAATTCAAACATGCATGCTAATACACAAAAAATGATACGGGAAATTCGAAAGAACTCATATATTGAACGAGGGCAACCCATGAAAATACATTGGTTTCTTACTTGTGCAAAGGAACTATATCTTGGCAACTTGGACAATTTTTTTTTTGAGAAATAATCAACCTTTATTAGAAAGCATCAAGACGATGCAAAGAATATAAAATTGAGACCTACAAAAGGCCGAAAAAACTAACGAATTAAATCCTCCACAAAATCAACAAAATCCAAAACATTTTGATCGACTGTACCCTTAACCCAACTATGCAACACCAACAATAATCTACTTTCTAACCATGAAACGGAATGACACTCATCTTGAAACACGTGCCTATTCCGTTCCAACCAAACCAACCAAACCAAACAATGGGAAGAAAACAACCAAGCCTTTCTACGCCTCTTTCCCACCCCGAGCCCCCCCTAACTTTGTAATATGCCTAACACAGAGGCCGGTTGCACCCACACCAAACCAAACCAAACAAAGCAACAACAAAATTCCAAAGCCTAGACGTTGGAGAACCTAACGCCCAGACCTCTTGTCGAGGAAACCCACCAATAGCATCCCCTACAAGCGCCCTATAAAATAAAGACGGAGAAAATGCCTTTAGACCGTTGAACATCCCACACTACAGAATCCACCCCTTCCCTCCCCTGCGACAACCCATATAAGAAGCCCAAAAGATTGATCAATTGGTCGAGCTCTCAATCTTGCACATCCCGGCGAAGACGAACATTCCAAACAACTGACTGCCCTTGCCTCCCCCTTACTGAAGCAACCATCTCCTCCCTATCAACTGTAATGGCATAAATAAGCGGGAACATAATAGCCAACGACTCTTCACCACACCACTGATCCAGCCAAAAATGAACTGTATCCCCTATCCGCACTCTAAATCGAACCCTCACCCAAATATCCCCTCTCCCCAACCAAATTCCTTTCCACAACCCACGACCATGGGAACGAACCACCGGCTTTGAACACCAACCCCCCCACTCCACCCCATACTTAGCCACAATCACCTGCCTCCATAACCGCTCCTTTTTCTCCACAAAATGCCACAACCACTTCCCCAATAGAGCCCGATTAAATGCTGCCAATTTTCGAACACCCAAACCCCCGTGGTCCTTTGGAATGCAAACTTTCGCCCAATCCACCAAATGATAAGGAGACTCACTCTTGCCCGTGTCCCTCCCCCTACCCTTACCCCTACCCCACAAGAAATCTCTTTGAAGCTTCTCCATCCGCTTGGTCACCGCCACAGGCATCACATGCACGGACATGAAGTACGTCGGAATATTAGAAAGAACACTCTTAATCAAAGTAAGCCGCCCCCCTTTTGACAGGTACTATCGCTTCCATCCTGCCAACCGCTGCTGCACCCTACCCACCATCCTATCCCACATCCTCGACTCCTTAAAGGTAGCCTCCAAAGGAAGACCCAAATACGAAACTGGTAACCTGGCTACCTTACAACTGCTAACACCGGAAGACAAGCCACCTGGCCTATTGGAATCAATTCTGATTTGGACAAATTAACCCGAAGCCCAGAAACTGCCTCAAAACATAGCAATACATACCGCAAATGGCCTACTTGAATTGCATCCGCATCACAAAAAATCAATGCATCATCCGCAGAGAAGAGATGAGATACCACCAAAGGATCAGACTCCACCCCTACTGCAAAACCCAACAACAAACCCCCACGAATCGCCGTACAAAGCAGCCGGCTCAAAGCCTCCATAACCAGAATAAATAAAAGTGGTGACAAAGGGTCACTTTGCCGTAAACCCCGCCAAGTAGGAAAGAAACCCACCGGGGCCCCATTAACCAAAACAGACATTCGAATAGTAGAAATACAAAAATGTATCCACCTCCTCCACGGCTCCCCAAAGCCCATCATCTCCAACACATACAGCAGAAACTGCCAATTAACATTATCATAGGCCTTTTTAATATCCAACTTGCAAATAATCCCCTTCTTACCCTGTCGAAGCCGCGAATCCATACACTCATTTGCTATAAGAACAGCATCCAAAATAGCCGCCCATCCACAAAAGCATTTTGAGACTCTGACACCACCCCCTCTAACACACCTCGAAGACGATTAGCCAAAACCTTGGCCAATAACTTGTAAACGCTACCCAGTAAACTAATGGGCCAAAAGTCGCGAATACCCTCCGCACCTCCCTTCTTAGGGATCAGGGCTATAAACGTAGCATTCAGACTTCTCTCAAACTAACCCGTCTGATGAAACTAGTCAAACATAGCCAACACCTCCCCTGTCACCACCCCCCAACAATGCTTAAGAAAACCAATAGAAAAACCATCCGGGCCCGGCGCCTTGTCACTAGGCATACTCCTTAATGCCCCCGAGACCTCCTTTTCTGTAAAAGGTCGCTCCAGCAACATGCCATCCACTTCAGAAATAGAATCAAAGACTACTCCATTCAGCCGTGGCCTCCAACCCTCTCCCTCATCATGAAAAAGAGACTGGTAGAACCCTACAATATCCTCCCTGATGGCCTCTTTGGACGATAGCACCACCCCATTCACCTGGAGCTTTCTGATTTGATTCACACGCCAATGAACATTCGCCATGCGGTGAAATTTTTTTGTATTTCGATCCCCATTTTTCAGCCACAAGCACCTAGATTTCTGCCGAAAACTAACCTCCTCCATTTGAGCCACCCTCGTATATTCCACTCGAGCTGCATCCCTACAAACCACATTTTCCTTAGAAAGCCCCCCCTCAGCTTCCTTCTCATCTAACCCCGACATAACTGACAAAATGTTTGCCTTTTGAGCCTCCACGCGACCAAAAACCTCTACATTTCACCTTTTCATATCAGCCTTAAGAAGTTTCAATTTCTGAGCCAATCTACAGCTTGGCGTCCCTCTCCCACGATAACTCCCCTATTAAGCCCCCAATCTCTCTAAGAAGCCCTCTGCTTGTAACCACATACTAAGAACCACATATTCTTAAATCGAAATGGCAACAGCCCCCGCCGAACACCCTCAATATCCAACAAAAGTGGCCAATGATCAGAAATTGGCTGAGGCAACCTTAACTGAAGCATCTGAGAAAAATGCTTTTCCCAATCCCCAGAAACCAAGAATCTATCAATTCGAGAACTTCCTCAGCCACTAGACCAAGTATAACCCCCCCTTCCCCTGTGCAAAGGCAAATCCACTAGCTCCAACTTGTCAATGAAGGAAGAAAAAGCCCTCATGGACCCTAACACCTGACTTCCCCCTGACTTCTCCGCCAGACTTCTCATCACATTAAAATCACCTGCCACACACCAAGGCACCCCCCATCAGAACACAACATCTTGCAATTCCTCCTAGAAAGCATGCCTCTCCGATCCTCGAACAGGGCCATAAACCCTAGTAAATGCCCACTGATAATCATCCTCAATGCACCGAAATAAACAAGACAAGGAAAAACCCCTCACCTCTTCCCCCTCTTTCACCACTACCCTACTATCCCAACAAAGGAGGACACCATCAGCCACCTCTACAGCAGGTTAAAAAGCCCATTCCATATGCCTCCCACTCGAAAGGTCCCGGACGATCTCCATCCCAACCACCTCCATTTTGGTTTCTTGTAGACACACCACATCCGCCTTAGCACTCTGTAATACGGACTTAACTACTGTCCGCTTTCCTTTCTCATTCAAGCCCCGCACATTCCAAGCCAAAATTTTCAAACGCATAACAACAGAAGTGGACCATCACGCACTTTCCTCAATTTGCTCTCCTCCTCCAGAAGGCGTCGGTTGTAATTGACAGAACACTCCTGCCTCTTTAACTCCCGTACCTCTTTATTCTTTGGGCCTACCAGATGTGTTTCCTTTGCGCCCCGGTCACCCCCTTTCCAAGAGGACTCAATTGCAGTGAACAACTTGAGTGCCTCAGCTTCATGGCCTTCAAAAGAAACACCTAGAAATTTACTAACCTCATTAATACGGGAAAGGACCCATTGTGATACCTCCTCTGAGGTCGGGATCTCACCCCCCTGAAAAACCCCTCCTTTTTCATAAGCAACCTTCTCAGCCACAACATCCCCCACCTATTCCCCAACACACACGACGTCAGGTTGGATGACCAACGCTAGTTTGTGGGTCATGGTTGCCTAGCGAGCGTTGTCCACACTCCCCACTAGCTGTCGCCTCTCCTGATAGGCCTTTGCCTCCTGGATTTGCTCCTCTGCCACAGAACCATCACAATGCGACTGGGAAGTAGCATCGACAGACTCAGTCGACGACTGCGGGCTCACTGATCGACTATCGGCACCTCTCTCCTGAGCTCGCGCGTCCTTCGACGAGGCACCCAAGCCACTGTTAGTCCAACGAGGCTCAAACCCGTCACGAAGTGGCACAAAAACCTGATTAAGATCTGGGTTGATTTGTATTGGCACGGGTTGAGCTAAATCTCTTCCCTTTGGACTTGAAACACTCTCGTGGTGGCCCACACAGGGCTCCGCGCAAACCAGGCCCACGTCTGGTATAGAATTAACTGTGGCCCACCACTGCTGGCCCATTAAACCTCCTGTAGCCCTTTGGGCCTTGTCCAGGCCCAACTGTTTCCCCATGAAAAACCCGCTTTGAACCCAATTTGCTGTGCAACTGGGTTTGAAACCTAAACTGAACTTGATGAACCCTAGAATTGAGCTGTCCCCCAAATCTTTGTAGATATTCCATCACCCCCACACTCTTCGCGAATCTATGAACCAGACACCGTGAATCTCGTCCTTCCATATTTGTGCAATGGTTAGCACCTGACACCATGACCGGCGCGGCAGATTCGACCGTTGGCCCAACCTCCTCCCATACCGACAATGAGTACTGCCACGAGCCCCTCCGGATGGAAACAACCGACAGTATACTCTCCGATCCTCTCACACAGAGACGAAGGGAACCCAAATCCGCCGATGACACATCTGCCTCCACGAAGCCGCCACACTGGTCGCCGAGCACTCGATAAACCTCCTTCCCACAAAGATGGAGCGGCAAACCCATCACTCGAACCTAAATCGGCTTCAACATCTACCCTGAAGCGCAAAGGGCCAGAGGAGTCCACCAATCTAACACCAAATCACGGCCATCAACGATCCATTGCTGACGCATAAGAGCCTCCGCTTCGCTTCTGGTAGGCAGAACAAACAAAAATGCCTGATCACCAAGCGGTCGCACCTCCACTTGCCCCGAAGCCTGCCACCATCGATGGACCCAGTCAGACATAGTGCAAAGCTCAGTCCTTTCCCATCCATCTCCCAAATATAGCTTACCAGCGATCTATCCAGAATTCGAAACCACTTGACCTCCACCGGCATATGAACAGCCTTGACCACGCCCGACACATTGTGATGTGCCACTGCCGCTGGCCTAGATGTAGGTCGCGCCTGGCCCTGCACGCCACCAAGTCGCCGCATCCAACCATCTCTTAACCCAAAACCGTCAATAACCAGCACCACATCCCCACACCCATCACCGAAATTGGACATTGGAATGAAAATTTGGTCCCTTCGCTTCCTCACTGCCACCACTATTTGGAATAAAGAACCACCCTCTACCTCTTCACGAACCCAAACTGCGACACTACGGCTGCCCCCACTAAGACGTCCCAAAAACCTGAAGGTTCCTGGATCCAAAGAGGCCACCCGCATTTTTGCCACAATCCAACGTACTTCATAGCCAATCAACACTACAGCTCTTCTAAGGCCTTTACCCCTCTCAACAATTGATATGCTCCGACGCCCAATCGCATCCACCGACGACTCCTCCAGTTCAAAGGACCGACCACCAAGAAAAAGAATTCGCCGGCGTGGTCCAACCTCTTTTGACATAGGTAACATTATTCCCCCCTAAAATCTCGGAGCACTTTGTAATTCACCAGTGTATCTCTCATGTTTGGATATTGTTATTTGTCCGCAGAGTAATATCAACAGTGCTAAGTAATTGTAGATGCTCAAAAAACTGTAGTCCTAAGTAATTGTCAGCATCATACTACAAGGATTGAAAGGAGGGAATGTATTTATTCAATCAGGTTCGTCAACAATGGCAACTTGGACAATTTATAACGATGTTTGTCCTGCATATCACTAGGAAGATCAGGATCTTTACAAAAGGCTTTATATTTCTCTGTATGATATATATCTTCACACTAGAGGACTACTAATTGCTTTTAATGAGGAATGATTGATGATAAAGTTTGTTGTTTTAGAATTGCTTAAAGAAGTTATTCTATATTAGTTGAGTTACTGCTCTGCTAAGGTCATCATATTTAAGTTGTTGCTTGGCTTTTTCCTTTAAATCATTGTATTATTTGATTTTAGCTTTGTGAAGAAAAAACCTAACAAAATGAATAATTTTTTTTAATATTATTATTAAAAAAAATGTAACCATATTTTGTTAGAGCAAGATGTACCATATTTTAAAAAATATGTTTGGGACCAGAATTGATGTGGTATTGGCACTTTTTCGATAACTATGAGGCATGTAGTTGTGAAGATGATCCAATTGTACACAACGAAAACTGCTGAGTACAGGGGAAGTTGAAGTTGAAGTTGCAGCAGTGTAAGAAGACATGTTGGAGGATAAGCATTGGATAGAACGATGCATGGCTATTAATATTAGCAAACTTTCTGTAGCCTGTTTGTTTCCATAGAGTCTGTTATGAACTGCAGGTTTGAGACTCTTATTGAGTTGATAAACATATTATTTGGTTATAGATATTTAGGAGAGTAATTTACCTTGAACCATATTATTTAGATTTTTATTTTTACCCTTGTTTAATCATTTCTTCATTGTGTTAAATGTCCAATAATGAAAAGTGACTGCATGATGATGTTTTACAAATTGCTTTTTATCCCATATAAAACCTTTCAGTTAGAAGAGTTGTTGCATGCTTGATTATTGTCCACCATTCTCAATACGAAGTTTCTCCTAACATAATTCTCAATGTGTTGAAATTGATGCAAACACCATTCCTTACTCTACCTAAGTTCGGATAACTATAACTTCATACCAGGTCATCTGCCTGTTACTGTGATACTGTCTTAGTATGTTTTCTTTTTGTGCATAGATTGAATGACAATTTATTGCCTAGTTCTAAACACATGCAGTTCCATACTAGACAACCCTACTATTTCTTTTTCAGGTGTATTTTGCTCAACAGTTATTTCTTACTTGTTTTTATGTTTTGTGTAGTTAATTGTTTTTTGATAATGCTTTTGAGAATCACTTAGTTTTTGACTGAAATTACTGCATAGGAATTTTGATGTCTAGAAGCATCTGTAACTTTAAGATATGTTCTTACTTGTATATGTATTATCTGCTTTACCATTCTTAAACAGGATAAGTCTTGGCGTGTTCGCTACATGGTTGCAAATCAATTGTATGAGCTTTGTGAGGCTGTGGGGCCTGAACCTACCAGGTACCTATCTAATTTAAAGCTGACTTATTGCCTTATTTTGGCTACACAGCCATTATTCTGTCACCATAGGTTGTCAGGTTGACTTCAGTTATATTTTATTCTACTCACAATATGATCATGTGCTATCTTGGAAAGTCTTGTGAAAGAAATTAAGAGCTATAAGTCGTCATATTATTGGTCCATTTTTCCATTGACACACGGTCACAAAGACATACATATATTGTCTTGCTCATTTCTTTTCAATTCAAATCCTATCTTTATGTCAGTATTTTGTCAATGGTTCTGTTTCTGTATATGTCTTGAAATGTTGGATTGATGTGATCGTATTGTTATTGAAGGACGGATTTGGTTCCTGCATATGTGCGCTTACTTCGAGATAATGAAGCTGAAGTACGTATAGCAGCTGCTGGCAAAGTCACGAAGTTCTGCCGGATTCTTAGTCCAGAACTTGCCATACAGCACATTCTTCCTTGTGTAAAGGTGCATATCTTCCCCTCTCTTGGTCTCTCACAAGAACAAATGCCAAAAGCATACACAATATTGCCTGCTAGTTTGTGTAACCGCTTTTCACCCATTGTGCCATTTCTTTCAGCTAGCTTATTACTTGGCAATTACATTTTGTAGGAATTATCATCAGATTCTTCTCAACATGTTCGCTCTGCTTTGGCTTCCGTTATAATGGGAATGGCTCCTGTCTTAGGAAAGGTAAGACACTAAGAATTTCTTTTTGGAGTGTATGCATTAGCCTCCATTTGAGGGGAGATATTCAGCCGTATCTAATTCACACATGCAAAGGCGGGATATGATGGTGCATACTTTGGAGGATGTCAATGTTCATATTTATATGATAGTGCATACTTTGGATCAATGTTCATATTGATTTAATTATGTCTAAGAAACTGATAGTAGGCAAGCATTTGAATCTTTTTTAGTTGTAGTATATGTTATATGAGCTGCAAAAAATGCAGAGGGCATTGCTGACAGCAGCATTAGAAACCATTGCTAACATCTATGTTTTCTGCTGCAGTTCTTCTACTATTGTAATTAGTGGCATGAGACTCTGACCACTTGGTGTAGGGTTAGAAATGTTATTAGTGCCTTAATTTTGATGTGGTTTCCATTCTACAAAGATGGTTCAATATTATATCATTCCTCACTTTTCTACCCCTAACCCCATTCTTTTTTGTCCCTTAAACTAGATCTGTAGATTCAGCAACATGAATGTTTTTCTTATTACTAATCTCTGCTCGGTCCATGCATCTATCTGATGTATCATGGTTTTCATAGTAATTTGTTGAACACTTGGTTGGTAAGCATGGCCTTCACACTCTTTTGTCAAACATGTTGTGGGCAAACATAGCATGCTAATTTGTTCATTTAGATATGTGATATGATCAGATAGTTGTATGAATAGTAGAGAAGATATGGAAGGAGACAAAGAAGTGAGATAAACCAACAGGCAGAGAGGGGAAAAGTATAGAGAAGAGAATAGAAGAACATAGAAGATAAGACTAGGGAAGGTTAGAGATAGGAAATAAAGAAGCAAAGTATGATTAGTTAGCTTTTGGGCTGCTATTTTCTTGTATTCTTTGCATCACCTTGATGCTTTTTTAATAAAGTTTGCTTTATTTATAAAAATAAAATAAAATAAAATAAATAAATAAAGAAGCAAAGTAGAGAAGAGATTTGGGGTGAAGAAGAAGAAGAAGAAGAGATTAGGGGTGAAGAGAGCACAAGCTCAATATATCAATTCATAATTTCATTCATACTTGGAGGCCAAATTCATTGTACAGCAATAGAGCCTATTCATAGGGGGTGTAGACAATCTTAGAAACTCATGGAAACCTTCTCAAACCAATCCTACCCAAGACAGATACCTAATAAAACTCAAATCCTATCACTAAAGCCATTAGAAGTCCTAAAAGAAAGAAAATACATCAACATTAAATCAAAGGCTCTTAACAAGACTAACTCCTTAGCACTAGTAATCAATTTATCATCTTCTTGTGGGTCCCTTTCAATGGACTGTTGCCATCCCAGGAGTATTTATGTCATTTAATAAAGTCTTTTGCTTATCTGAGAAACAAAATTTTGTTCTTAAATTGTTGAACTGTGGTGGTTTTATTTGTACAATTGTTTTCTGATTTCTTATTTAGATAAAATGTATTTCTATTAACACTGCACACAGTGCAGTATGTTTTTTAAGTTTGGTTTGGTGGTTTATGCAGGATGCAACGATTGAGCAGCTTCTGCCAATATTCCTTTCCCTTTTAAAGGATGAATTTCCTGATGTGCGCCTCAACATTATTAGCAAACTTGATCAAGTCAATCAGGTTTGTGGTAATATAAGATGTTGGGCATTGTATATGCTTTTACTCAACCAGTTTTCATGTTGAGCTATCTGAGTCTGACGTTAATTCATTGTCTGCCCTAGTTAATTTATTGGAACATCAGTTAAGAGCTCTGCTAAGCACATGATGTTCTCTCCTAAAATTCGTGATTACTTGAAATAAATTTATTTTTAAGAACCAACTGGAGCTCCAGTTGGTTGGTAATAAAATAAGAGACTTGTTCTTGGTTGGATATATTACTCAAATTGTTTCTTGATGCATTTCTATAGTGATTGAAAATTTAGTTAGTTCTTCTGGCGGTGATCTAATTGTAGTCACAATCCCATCATACATATCCTTTAGCATTAATATACTCTTCAGCTAAGAAGCATGGACACGGACACGGACACGTAACACAACACAGATACGACACGGACATGCTGACACGTTAATTTTCAAAAAATGCAGGACACGACACGTGGGGGACACACATGATATATATAATTTTATATATTTATTATATGTTATATATATAAATATATCATTCAAAGGTAAAAAAAAATGCAATATGACACTAATTTGTATGAATTTATATAGGTTTTGTTTTATTATTGTATCTTAAGTTATTTTGTTCAAACTTATAATTATTTTCACATGTATCTAATTGATAGACACATATGTTTAAGCGATTGACACGTGTGTCCTCCGAGTGTCCAAAGGGTGTCTTGGTTTTTAAAAAAATTTAAAAAATAGAACACGTTTTGAAGAGTGTCGGACACGCGTCCTAAGAGTGTCCAAAGAGTGTCGGTGTCCGACACGGACACGACACGGATACGTCACCTTCTTAGAAGTGTCCATGCTTCTTAGCTCTTCAGTCACACCTCCTCTTTAGCACCTACTAACTATATTGTTTCTCTAGGAACCCTATTGTAAGTTTTTTGTAAATCTATAAAAGCCATATGAAGAACACTTTTCTTTTTGTGTATTCTCTATTGATCTTCTTAGTAAATATATCGTTTCTATTGTTAATCTACCAGGCATAAATAAAAACTGATTTTGTGATATTATTGTTGTAATGGTTAGGCAATGCTCATCCACTTTCGCCCACAATTTCATTGTATGACTTAGCTTAATGCCTCTATAATTGTTGCAATTTTAGATATCTGTTTTATTTTTATATATAGGTCCTGAAATACGTTTTCTACTCATCAAGCATTTTTATAGTCATTAAATAATTTTGTTAATCAAGACACTCCTCTCTACCTAAGTATTTCCAAGACTCAATAATAGGTATGCAATATGTTCCTAGTGCCTTACCTGATTTTATTTTCTTCACTGCAAATGCCACGTCAAACTCTCATATTTGACCATAAAATATTTATTAGTTTCCATCAAATCTTCCATATTTTTCTTCTACTAATCTTTCTAAATTTTTTCATTTAACAATTCCTTTCATAATCTCATTCTTCACCAACACCCTCGCATCCTTACTTTTTATACAATTAATGTTATTAAAGTCTTTTAACAGAAAATCTTCTCAGAAGCAACTTTTTGTTTGTATTTCATGCATGGCTGATTTCACCTCAGCAGGATAATTTACTTTTGTATATTATTTTGGCCCCTTTTTTAAAGAATAATAAAAAAAATTAATAATAGAGATTGGCCCTAATTATGCTTTACCAAATCTTTACAATATAGTCATGATTGTCCATACTGTTCGTTTTGTTTAATTGTTGCGACAAATACCATTCTATATCCTATGCATCGCTCACTCATGCTTATGTATGCCTTTAAATGTTTAGGTGTTCATGTCTTCTGTTATGTTTACATGCTCTTCTGCAATGCACTTGCAGACTGAATATATTCATATTTATTTCCAATCATATTGATAAGTAGCTATTATTGCAGGTTATTGGAATTGATCTTTTGTCACAATCTCTATTGCTGGCTATAGTTGAACTTGCTGAGGATAGGCATTGGAGGGTTCGACTTGCAATAATAGAGTACATACCTTTATTGGCAAGTTAGTTGGGTGTGGGATTTTTTGATGATAAGCTTGGTGCTCTCTGTATGCAGTGGTTGCAGGATAAGGTCGGTGCTGTTGCCCACTCTCGACAGTTTTATCTATATATCAAACTCTATACTTTTGCCAACTGTCAATAACTTAAAGCAGTCAGAACAAACTTACTTTGACATAAAAACTGCCTGTCAGTCGAAAGTGAGCTATTGGCTCAATATAATGTAATAGATTTGCTGCTCTGTTTATTTGAAGTGATTACCTTTCAAGGGAGTCCATATTTTCTTTTCTTTGTTTGGTGATTATCATTGTTATGTTGGTAAAATTGAATGATAGAGATGCGATCAATCTGTTCTGCAAGTTGAGCATATGAGGGCTACATTCAATATTTATTCTTTTGGTCATTTATTTATTTTTTATTCTTTCAAATTAGTTTATTACAAAGTTTATCGAATTATGATTTTTTTGATATGCATGTAGGATAGGAGTATGATAGCTATGTGTTTGTGTCAAAGCCAATTTAATTTCTTATTCTAGTAAATTAAAGGATTTGTTTTTTCCATTTTACTTGAAGATGAAATATCATTTCTGATAAGCTAATATAGTGAAGGCTTCGCCCAAGTTTCTCATCAATCTTTTGTTTATCTTCTATGAAGTATGGACACCTCTCCGGAGGTCACATACAATCGGACAACGCTAGGACACTTGGGACACACTAAGACACGTTGGGGACGAGCTAAGGACATGCTGAGGACCATTTAAAAAAGAAAAAATAGCATACTAAAGTTGATGAATTTGTTTGACATAAAATATTTAAAAATATGACGTAATAAATATATAAATTGTGTTTTGCTTGTGTCCTAAACATGTCGTGTCTTGTATTTTTTTGAAAATTTGTGTGTCCGTGTCGTGTCATGTGATTGTGTCCGTGCTTCTTAGTTTATCTTATGTATCACCTGGTGATGCATAATTCAAAAGAAACAACCATTACGACGAAACATGAGTGGCTTTTATCTAACCTTAGGAACTTGTTTTTAGCTTATTGTTTTTTGTATTTTGTGCAGGTTTACTCTATCCGTGATGCTGCTGCTAATAATTTAAAGCGGCTTGCAGAAGAATTTGGTCCAGAATGGGCAATGCAGCACATTGTTCCACAGGTTGGCACCAAATACTTCATAGGGAATTTGCAGAGTGGAAGTTCTATTTTTATCTTTTACTTTAAGTTTGTGCGGAATATTTTTTAAAGCTTAATGAATTAGTTTGCAATATTTGATAATTGATATTTATTATTTTTATTCAGGCCTTAAGTTTTGGTTTTACATTTTTTAAAATATTTTAATGTGTACTTCAGCTTACTGAATTTTGCTGTATAATTATAATGGGGAGACTTTCAGATTCCAGAGGTTGGCTGGTTTTGCATGAGATGAAATGTGTTAGGCATTTATTAATGTTGTTTTATAGCAGTCAATCTCGGTGGTTGGGTACTCAGAGAACCGGTTTCATTATGACATTTTTGAGAATCTGGGTTCAAATATCACTGGAATTAGGATTGTTTGGATTCCAATTAATTTTGCTTCAGTTTTTTGACATGTGCATTAGAGTGTGCTATTCATTTATATTGTTCATCTCTCTGGATCTCTTACCCACCAAACACGACTTATGAATCGTTCATTCTGTCTGGATCTTCATGGTTTATTTTCTGTCCCCTCGAATAATAAATATTGGTTTTTCATCTGGACAGGTTTTGGATATGATTAATAATCCACATTATTTGTATCGGATGACCATTCTTCGTGCAATTTCTTTACTAGCCCCTGTCATGGGCCCAGAAATCACATGTTCAAAGCTGTTACCTGTAGTAATTATTGCATCAAAAGACAGGTACCTTAGTTTCTTGGGGAGTTCATCAAAACAAACCTGGTTGAATTCTAGTTTTTGGTGATTTGGTATTGAGCCTAAATTTCATTTTTCGCAGAGTGCCCAACATCAAGTTCAATGTAGCAAAGGTGTTGCAGTCCCTCATTTCTATCGTTGACCAATCTGTGAGTAACTGTTCCTTCCCCATTTAAATTGTCCATTCACGTTTAGTTTGTTTCAGCAGAAAACAAAGTTTGGAAAATATTTTCCATATTCTTGGGCATGTGGTATGACAAAACCATAGGCAATGAAAAATGTTTTTTGTGATCACCAAAAAAAAAATGCTTATTTGGTGAAAAACATTTTTTGAACTAAAATTTTACCAATACTTCCACACCACCACTTCCACTATCATCACCGCACCACCAGCTCCACTGCCGCCACTACCCTACCCCACCTCCCCATTCACTATCATTTTTACAACTATTAGGACATTAGTTTCAAGATTACAACCAAACATAGAAAATGTTTTTTTTTTTTTTATTTTATTTTTTATAAAGATTTTTTGGAAAAAAATTGTGTTAAGTTTGACAATTTTGTTTGTTGGTACCTTGGTTTCTAGTTTGATGCTTTTGTTTTCAATATTGTTTTGTTGCGTAAAATTTCCTTTGGCAATGAAGGTGGTTGAAAAGACAATCCGTCCTTGTTTAGTCGAGCTCGCTGAGGATCCAGATGTTGACGTTCGTTTCTTTGCCAACCAAGCACTTCAGTCCATTGATCATGTCATGATGTCAAGCTAAGCAGGTGAATTTTAGTTTGTAATTCACTGGTTGACCTGTGCTTGGATTAAGGACCTTTTTGCAGGGTTGCTAATATCCTTTAATTTGATCAATTATATGTTCTTTCTTGATGCTTTGAGGGGTGGTAGCGTCTTTTTTATGGACGCTGAATTGATATGCTTTATTATTTATAAAACACCACTAATTTTCTTGCTCTGCTTATTTATTTGAAATTTGTGTTCCATTGTATGCTTCCGAGTGCTTCTGTGATTGGTTATGTGATTGATTATATAGTATTCTTCTTAGCCTTGATATGAGAAATAGCTTCTGGTATGTTGGCACATAAAAAAACGTGCCCAAATGTTTTTAAACTTATAAATGATCACACTGAGCTCCAGGGCCAATGAACTCATAACACATCGAACAATCTTGGTCTTTCCACGTGTCCATCTTTCCACATGTCCATCTTTGTATACTGGCCAATGCTGGGTGAGTTTTTGTGTTGATCTGAAGGTTTAAACCATGGATCCAGTGTTATGGCAGCCATTATTTTCCTCGTATGAATGAAAAACGAAGAAAATGAATATGTACTATTTTTTTTCATTACAAAATGTTTGCATTTAGGCTTATTTGTTCCATATACAGAAACTCGTTGGAGTGTTATTTTGGGTGTGATAATACATAGAGAATGTACAAAAACTCATTGGTGTAACCCATGCTTTCTAGTATTTGAGCAAGTCCCTCATACTATTCATTAAATTTTACGACTATTTTTTGAGTACCTATGTTTTATAGTATTTGAGTAAGAGAAGCACTTAAAAACAAGTACTCTACAGTTGAGTTGGCAACCGGATGGAATAAAAAGGGTGTGTAAATGCAATTAAAATAAAAATAAATAAAGAAATTATAGAGTTATTATTCATATAGAAGGAATTATTAAATAAAGTTATATGCGCTAATTATTGTACTAACGGATGATATGGCATAATCTTATGGCATAATCTTAGAGACTTTGAGTCTTTCTAGTTTGAATAATGGGGGGGTTCATAGTTTTGAAGTGACAATATTATAGTTTATGTTGGTACACTAATTGGTATATTAATTGGTACATGTAGCATCACTGATTTTTGTATATTCTGTACACATTCTCGCACCTGTACACATTCTCAAAATAACTTCTATTACTGTATATCTCCATACATTTTCACATTTACTACATAATTTTTATTTTACACTTGCGTTGTGTTTGAATCATGAATTTAGATAGAAATTTAGAAAGAGAAAAAGGAAATGGAGGAAAAAATTAGCTTATAATTGATTCATATTTCTTTTTAAATTTCTATCTAAATTCATGACCCTTAGTCTCTAACATCAATAACATCCCGGTCATTCTTATGGAAGATTATGAACAATACATGGTGTATTTGGGTAATGTCCCTAACATTTTTATTAAGAAATGCATGTAGGGTTTCTTTTTTAATTTTGATAATTTAGTGTCCGAGCCACCTTACACGCACCTCCAGTTGACAAGGTTGTGAGTGTTTATTTATGTGTTTTGTTATTTTGTGCTTAATATTTGAATTGTGTTAATTTAGTCCCAACATATAAAATTTAGGAAATTTTTTATTTCAGAGGTAATTTTGTAAAGTAATTATAAATAGGTGGTAAATTTTATAAATATTAATAATTAAAAACATAAACTTTATCATGAATCAATAATAATTTTTTGAAAAAGTCACTGATGGGTAAGGAGTGGCTCTGCGTTGGCCATGGCTGAGGGTGGAAAGGGCAACAGCGAGAAGGCACGTTGCCAGTCGAATATGACGCTTATCAGAGACAAATGTAACTACATTTCTTTTTCAATGCAAGTTGAACTGTTAAAATACACAAAATGATGAAATGGCATATCACATCTACGAGACTGGACAATCTAATTTTGTTGGTTCTCTCCTCTTTTTATATTAGTAGATAGATGGACAAACAACGGTTCATGCCTGTCTTTTGATCAAGGTGGCAACGGTTCATATCTACCTTTTCCTTCAAATTCATGTGGTAGTTGATTTCAGTTATAAAAGAGGGTATTTTCGGAATAGCAAAAAAGTAAAAAACAATCAACATGGTTTAGGCTTTTTAAAGTAGTAGTAGAATTTTGTATTTTTGTTCCAACATTTATTCTTAATTCTTCCTCAATGTCCCGGCTATTCATGGAATCGTGAGAAGCAAATGATTAATCATTAGCTTCCGGAAGAGATCAAAAAATTTGTTGGGAACCCTACAATTACAACGGTCAATTTAAGTGTAGGAACAATTTTGGAACACATTTGGTATATTCTCTCTCTTATTTTATTTTATTTTATTTTATTTTTGAAAAAATTACCCATAAATCCTATAGGGAAAAAAGTTAAACCATTCGGTCCTATGAATTTTCTTGTACACCAATTAGTCCTATTTTTACATCACAACATCATCAAAACATCAATATCCAAAAAAATCAGATCGGAAAGTTTTCCATTTCATCATCATCAATGTTTGATCAGTAGTAACCAAAAACGTCGGTGAAATTTGTATATCCCCATTCATTTTCCTCCCCAAACCGAAACCCTAAATTTGAAGACAGATCCATGTTTCTTCTTCTACCAAGACTCATGTTTGGCACAACGACCAACCACCCCTGAGGCCTGGCAGTTCCAGCATTGCCGATCGATCGCCGGCGAATAGCCACCGTATATGCCATGATCGGGGTGTTTTTTTGGGGAATTGAGAGGCGGAGTCGGGAGGAAGATACGGAGAGGAGGTGAGGGGGGGTCGATGTGGAGTTCTTTGTGGCGGCCGTCGAGAGGAGAAGGTAGGATTGACTCGAGGCGACGGAAGGGCTGGAGGTGATCGAAGGGGTGGAGGAGAAAGGATTCGATTAGGGTTTCTAATCGCTTTTAGGTGGAATTTGAAGCTTCACCGTTACGGAGAAAGAGGAATTGGATTAGGCTTTGGATTTTTATAGGCGCCATTGACGATAAAGAGAGAGAGATCGACCTGTATCCATTTGAGATTTGATGCAGGTCTGGTTCGAGGTCGAGAGAGAGAAGGGAAAAAAAAAATTCTGGTTTTGATGTTGTGATGTTGATGATGATGATGTTTGATGAGAATGATGTTTGATGTTGATGATGATGTTGTAATGTTTAATGTTGTTTTGATGATAATGTTTAATGTTATTTTGATGATAATGTTTAATGTTGTTTTGATAATGATGTTGTGATGTTTGATGTTGTTTTGATAATGATGATGTTGTTTTGACGATGATGATATTTGATGTTTGATGATCATTAACATTGGAATAGGACCTAATGGTTCATAAGAAAATTCATAGGACCAAATGGGTTACAAGATACGAATTTAGGATTTATTGGTGCATCCCCCTTTATTTTTTGAGTACATAGAAAACAACAACAAAAGAAAAAGAAAAAGAAGACAAAAAAAGCTAGGGTTCTCAAAGTCATTGCCTGAGGTAGCCCTGCCCGACCATATCAGCCACTACTTGGTTGCGAATTTCATTTGGAGGATCATCCATGACAACCAACGCTTCATTCTGGGCTGAGCCCATCTTAGCTAATCCATCATCACTCATTGTCCTCCCTTGTGACATGTTGGATTGCGTAGTCGCACCTTCGAATGAGGAACTTGGAGTCCTCCACTAGGCTTCAAAGTGGAGAGAGAACCTCAACGGTCTCATTAAGCATATCAATAGCAGTTGTGGAGTCTGTTTCAATGATAAGATCCTTGTAGCTTTTTTCGAAGGCAATTGTTAGTCCTCTGTAAATAACCTAGATCTCTGCCTCAATGCTGGTGCAACCAGTAAGTTCCCCGTAGAAGCCACAGAGCCATGTGCCTTTCTCGTTGCAGATCATTCCTTTGAAGCCACCTCCGCTGGGATCTCCCTTCTAGCTGTCATCGGCGTTCATCTTCAACTTACCTACAGTAGGATGGATCTAACCAACCAAAAGATTAGTCGAGAGATTAACAATAGAAGTTTTAAAAGTTTCTTTAATTTTAGACGCGTAATTATGAATGAGATATGTGCTACATTGCCATGGTAAATCCTTGCTTTCACAATAGTATCGCGTGTTTTGAGAATGCCCCTCCATGTATGAGAAGCCCTTCTTTTATTAGAGTAATTAGTCTTGTTTGGTATAATTGTTAAAACAGATTATAGATTATAACTTATCAGATTATAAATTATGACTTTAATCAGAAGTTATTAATATGTTTGGTATAACTGTTGGATTATAGATTTAAGTTGTTGAGTAGTGTTTGTTAAATAAACTGTAAAATAGTTTTTTAATTAATTTTTATTTTTTATTATTCATTATTTGTTTACATTTCTCATAAAAAAAAAAAAATATTTTATAGTCCATTTGGGTCTTTTTCTATTTTTAAAAAAATAAAAAATAAAAAAAATCTAAGAGTATAACTGTGAATTAACATGTCTACAGTAAAAACTGATAATTAGAAGTAAGGGGTGAGCAGCTTCTCAGAATTAGCTTTTTTAACTTCAAATAAGTTGTTAGAATCAGAAACTGTTTGAAATAAGTTTAATCAAACAGTCTGAAATAACTTTTTAAAAGTCATAAGTTAGCTCAAAAAAGCCCCACCAAACACCCCCAATTGAGGAGGGATTCCTTTTGGAGGTATTTAGCATTAAGGACAGTAGCCTGGAGACAAGACTCCCCATTTAGTAGTTTCCAACCCAACTTAGATAATAAAACAACAACAATAATAGAGTTTTAATTTTGAAATTTTAAAAGGAATTCTAATGATGTGATAAAAGAAGAACAAAAAAAAAAAAAAAAAAATAGGCACACACATCACATCATATGTGAGCCCCACTCCTTGCCACATTACTAGAGTTCTTTTTAGAATTTCAAAATTAGAACTCTCAATCTTTATTCATAAAATAATGTTATGGTTCTTGGTATTTCTAATGCCAAGGCCATTCAATTTTTTACTCTAACAAACAGTGTCCCAATTCACCAAATGAATCTTTTTAGTGGTACCCACATCACCCCCACAAAAACCCTCCACAACCACCATATCACCATATTATTAATGTTGTCGCTATTGCCACCACCACCACCACCATCGCAATTACAACACCACCTTACCACCATCACGAAAGCCACAACAGTCTAGTACCAGCACTCTACTATCATTGCTATCACCATCACTGATATCGTCACCGTCATTGCCTCCACCACTGCTATTACTCACACCATCACTTTTACAACTATCACTATTATCATGATCTATATAATTTTTTAATTTATTTGTTACTAATTTGTTAAAAAAAATAATAAATTAATAATAAAAACTTATTCCATTCCTTGAATTTAATAGGTATAATCAAATATGAGAATGAAAATTATCATCCTATTCCTATGCTTTTCATGTTGATGACTAAACAATAGAATGGTCTCATTTGGGAACAGATTATTTTAGTAACTTTTTAGCTTTTTAGAAAAAGATATGTAGAAAAGTAGAGAGAGTGATGTGATAATTTATAGTTATTTTTTGACTTTTTAGTTAAAATAGTTACTCCCCAAACGATATTCTATTTAATTCAATTTTGTATTTTATTCTATTCTATTCTCATTTTATTTTATTTTATCGTACCGAACATAAAAATGACAATGATTTTGAGAGAAAATGGAGATGGAGAGAGGAGGGAATGGGAGAACTGTATAAGAGAAGGGAGAGCCGTATATATATATATATATATAGAGAGAGAGAGAGAGAGAGGGTCCTATCTTTTGGAAGGATCTAGAAGACAATACAATGGCAAAAATGTCTCTCTCCCTCTCAACAGCTATAAAAATTAAAAAATGTAATTATAAATTAATAAGAAATTTTATAAGTATTAATAATTAAACAAGTATTATACTTTGCCTTCTTTATGCTTGGTCACTTTTTTACTTTGACTCTTAAAATTTATTTTTTTTCATTTTGCCTTTTATGTTTTAATTATTTTTTAAATTCACTCTTAAAACTAATTTCTAATTAAAATTAGATAGAAAATGTAATTATCATTAGTGGACGGAGGGAAGGGACAAGGGGGGGGCTATGGCCCTTGCTAAGCTTCACAACATCTCATACAATTTATAGCTTGTTTGTTCTTTGCATGTATATTATCAAGGAGTGGCCCCCAAAGCCGAGGCCAATTGAGGTCTCCCAATTACTTTCCGCATATACCCATGAAAGATGTGGTTATTAAATTTTTTTTTTTTGATTGTAGGAAAAGGAAGCACTGAGGTGTCACCATTGCCTTTGTGAGCCCAAGTCCTGGGATAACTGGTTGCCGGCCTGATTTGACTCAATCCATAGAAAGGAATCCACCATCAAGGCACCAATAGAGCTCAACCATATGTCATAGATACGCCGAGGGTTTGAACCGGAATACAGAACGGGGTTTCAAAGAGAGCACTTTCGCCCTCTCCCCAGGATTTGACCCTAGGTCAAGTCTGTGGTGATGGATTACTTTCTCCATTAGGCCACCACCCTCGGTGGTTACTAAAAATTATTTTATGCTAAATTTTTTTAATACTGTTAAATTTTTTATTACTGATATATATGATGGTCATGTAGTAAAAAATTATTTATTGTTTTATATGTTATCACTGCTTTGATATGAGTCATATGACAATTAAAATTAATTAAACTGATATATTAATCATAAATGAGAGATGATAGATAACTTTTGAAACATAAATATGATCATCATAATATCAATTTTGAAATTTACTCCCAAATAGACTCCCATCATAATATTGGTAACATATATGAGATGATTACTTGCGTCTATTATAAAAGTTTTATAAAACATCAAGATAAATATGATTTTTTTTGTTATGTACAATGGGCCCGTTTGACAAATAATTATTTTAGTCAAAAAATAAAAAATAAAAAATCAACTCATATAAAAATGTTAGACATTCCTTACTATTTACACTACATTTTACCCATTTTTCTTAAAAAATGAAGAAGTCATTGACAAAAATATCTCATATTTTTATAAACAAAACCATTAAAACGTCACTTCCAAATATACCCAATGTAAAAAAAGTTTGGTTTTGATTTTCAAAAAATAGTTTTTAGAAAATTTTACTTTTTTATTTTTTATATTTTAATAATTTTAATGATTTTTAAAATATTTTAAGCAATTTTTTAAAAAATTTTTTAGACACACCTAACATAAATACACTTAAAAAGTATAATATTGGTGAAAAAAATATTTAAAAAATACACTAAATACCAAAAAAATAAAAAATATAAAAATTCAGTATATTTTTCATATTTTTGTGTATTTATTAATTTTTTAAAATATTTTACTTTTTTAGATACACCTTAGTGTATCTAAAAAAGTAAAAAAATTACTTAAAACTTAAAAAAAATTCACTAAAAAAATTTTAAAAAATACAAAAAACACAATTTTTAGAAAACTGAATTCAGAAAATTGAAACCAAACACACTAATATAATTCTCTTTTACTAGAGAATTTTATGATACTTCACAGTTTTTGTACTTAAAATATCTTTTAATATAACTTATGTATGATATGTTCGTTACAAATGAAATAATTAAAATTTTATTAACAATTTCTTACACATATAGTTCAGCCTCCTCTAGTAAAAATTTATGCATTCGCCACTGATCATTATAATTGTTATGTAATATATAAAAAAAAAAAAATATTGGCATTTAAGTTTATGAGTTTTATATAATAAAATATTTTTATGTCATATGACTATTAATGTGTTATTTTTTGTCTAATTTTTAACAGAAATTAGTTGTAATAGTAAACTAGAAAAAAAAACTTAAAACATGAAGGGCCAAAATGGAAAAAACAAACTTTAAGGGTCAAAGTGGAAAAGCGACCAAACATAAAAAAAAGTAAAGTGTAATTTACCTTAATTAAAATTATAAATTTTTTATAAATATGTTTTATTTTTTTTTCCCCCAAAATTCCACTTGGGTGTAATTACTCCTTAAATGGCTCTATTTTTTTTTTCATTTAATTGATTAATTTATTTATTTTGTGGGTTCATCTCTATTACTACGGTTATCATTATTTTTCATGTTTCCGACTATTTTTAATTCTAGAAATATACTTTTCAATCAATTAATATGAGTAGTGTTAACCCCTAAGGGGTTGACCAAGTGAGTGTAGTTTAGGGTTTGAAAGTGTGCTCCTTCTAGTTCTCAGATTCAACTTTTACTAGATACTATCAACTCTTTAGGGTCACACCTACGAGCTATACGTGAGATTTGTCCGATTCATATGAAGGGAGCGCTTTGCATGAGTTCTAAGATTAATAAAGGTGTACGTAAACTGACCTGGACACTAGTCCTCAAAAAAAAAAAAAAAAAAAAGAAAAAAAGAAAAAAAAAAAAAAAAGTAATGTTACTTTAACTAAAAAATTAGACTCATTGTTCAAATTCAATGATGTGGTAGCCTATTAGATAATCTAAGATAACTCTCTCATTCTCTCTTATATATTCCCTAATCATTATACACTATTAAGTTTATAAAAATGAATTTAAAAAGTAAACTTATATATCATTTTCCACAAGATATATATGACCATTCAAAAGGTTGTCTACTCACATAGGTCACGAAGAGGTGCCAACGTTTTGTAAAGAATTTCAAAATCTTTAGAGTCCCTCCACTTATAACGTATATCTACATTGAAGGTGAGCATCTTCAAGAGAAAATGCAAAAGTACTATATGAGATATTTTTGTTAGTGAAGTTATTTTGGTATTCTTCCAAAAGACTCTTCATCATAAGATATATTTTGTCGACTCTCCACAAGTAACTAGGGTTTATTGCTGGGCAAAAGGTCTTCCTGCCATTTTATCCATATCTGCTTGTTATTTCCATCTTTGTTGCATCTCTGCTTACTCCATATTTGTTGTTTCTTATTTTCTCTAACCCATTTGATAGTTTGAAAATGTTATCGTTTAAAAAATATGATTGTTTAAAAATATTGTTTTAAAAATTAATTGAATAATATTTTTTAAAAATAAATATTTGTAAATGTCACATTAATAGCCATAGCAGCACTAAGCATGTCATAAAAAAGATTGTATTTTTAATTTATGTTTATAGTATTTTTCTTTTAAAATTAGTTTAGTTAATTTAATTGGTTAACTAAAATGAAGAGTACGGTTGTTTAGAGTATATATTAATTAAACCAGTTAGGCAAAATAAATATAAAAAAAAAATACTTTTCTGTGGATTTTTACAAGACATGCTCCTTGGAGTTGCTCTTAAAAGCGACCAATGTTACAAACGGCTGCTTTGCTTTTCGCTTTACTAGGCTGACCCAAGAACACATGAATTATATGTCTCCTTGCAGCAACCCAAAAAAAAAAAGGAGAAAAAAGAGAGAGGTGATTTTACAGTCAATTTTACAATCAAATTGATGAAAAACAGTCCTCTGTTTTCAAGAACGTAGAGATTTTACAGATGAATGTTGAAGAAAAATGGTGCACTAACAGGTGGTTTTACAGTCAATTTGATGAAAAATGGTTTTGCAGTTATTTACACTAGTTATGTTGTAATTAATGTATTATGGTCAATGCAAAAAATCATATATTTAAGTCTTAAAATAAATTATATAATGATAAGATAAATTAAATTTTGACAAATTATTTAAAAGTCATTTTTAAACGAGGAGAAGTCTATTTAGTGCCACAACTTTTTGGATACTCTTAAAAGTCCGTTACGTATTTTCTTCTTCATTCTTCTCTACCTCTTTCTCTTCTTGATTGTCGGGAACCATGCTTTACTTCTTCTCTTTCTCTTTCTAATATATAATCCCCGGCGACCGACGATCACCATTGATTGGAGTTCATCGACAATCACCGACCACCGACTTCTTACTTCACTCGCACCGACGACGAAAGAAACGAGTTTCCAACGAAAAAGATTGAGTACATCTACTCAAATCTACATCAAATTTGAGTAGTGTTGGAAAATGGTTTGGAAACCATTAATAGATAAATGAGAAATTGATTCCAAAGTGCACTATTTGAGCATGGTTTTAAGACGAAATTTATTTAAATTAAAATTAAACTTGTTTGTTATTTATTTGGGTTAAAATTGGACTACATTTGATTCAAAATTCGAGTTTGAAAGAAGAACAATCATATCTGTTCTTTGCACATATTCCATGGAAGAGTTGTGTCTCTTCATAGAAAAGAGATATGTCTTTTCATTGAAGTGCCACCATTTTACCTATATAACTAGACCCCTGTTGCATTCATTAAATATTGAATTCATCTTGTGTTTATTTTCTTTTGCACTCTATCTTTTCTGTAAGAGAATTCTGTACAGTAAAGTTTGCTGGACTTGTCGTGGTAGTGCTACTTCTGCGAAGTTCGATCATTGTATCTTAGGAGACAAACATCTAATAAAAACTCGTAAGCACCGTAGCGAGGGACGAATTTGTCTTAAGAAAATTGTGTCCAACACAAGTCTCGATCAAATTGTTTTTCGTTTCCAGATTTTTACAATCTATTGGTAAGTTTTCTACTTCTCTGTAAATATTTTTTTGGTTCTAGGTTTATGGTTTGGTTTGGTTTGGTTTAACCCAAACAATTTACGTTATATTCAACTTATATATTTTTTATATAATTTGGTAATATATTTGGTACAACTATTGCATGTTACAACTGTACACATAAGATTTATTACAACAATCTTAAGACAAATTCGATAAGAATATTATTTTCTTGTTTGCTTGTTCAACAGGGCCAGTCTTGAGGTGAGGCGACTAAGGCAGTCGCCTCGGGCCTCCAATTTTGAACAAAATTTAGGGCCTTCAACTAGAGGAGTGTATCATGTCTTATTATTTCATAATTACTTCAATATTAGCTGAATTTATTTATTTTCATGTTGTCGTATGGTGTTATTTTGATTCGTGTCCGATTGATGTTTAATGTGAAAACTTTCACTTTTAGTTAAAAATAACTTAGCAAGTGTATGAAGAGATTAAAATTTTTCCCATAAGTTGAATTTTATAAAATTTATTTTTACTAAATGAAATTATTCATAGAATGTTTTATTTTAATTCAATTGCATTTTTGTAATTAAAAAAATTATACCTTATTACTATATATTTTTTACTAGATTGACTCTAAAATAGGTAACAAAAAAAATACGTATCTTAAATGAAAAAAAGACATTAGCTTTAATTATTAGTTTACATACTTTTTTTTTTTCCAGTTGGATAGAGTTAAATAAATAAATTTAAAAAATGTCATGGCATCCCTTAGTAAACATTAAAATATATAACTAATAATTTATGTTGTTTAGTCGTGTCATATAAAATAGTCAACCCTAACTTGTTAATTTTATATATTATTTGAGTTGTATCAAAAGTTTTTATCCTTACCCCTAATTAATTTTAGTTATTATAGCATTGGTAAGCTAAAAAATAAAAATTCGATTCAACTAATTGAAATTCATCTATTATATATATACATATATATTTGTTATCTAAATTTTGTTAAATTATAATGCAATAGAAATAAATTTTTATCCATTTTGTTTTATCCAAATATCTATATATAGATATATATATTTTGGTAATGATATAAGAAGGGTTCAATTTAAACAACAATCGCGCTTCCGACCCCCACTGACAACCCCCAGTGAGGTGTCGCCCCCTCATTCGTTGAAATAAAAAAAAAATAAAAAAAAAAAAACTGTTTTTTTTTTTGGACTAATGAGGGACGACCCCCAGCACCCCCAGCTGGGGGTCTGAAGCATTTTTCTTTAAACAATTCACCTCAAGCCCCTAATAACTTAGGGCCGACCCTGTTCGTGTATACCGTTTGTTTATATCATCGTAGGCAGTGTTTCATGAACCACAATAATTTGGAGAGAGTAAAAGATTCTATTCCTTATAATTTATATTTGTCTATTTGAATTTGGTTTCTTTCTCCATATTTATGGTTTATAACAATATTTATGTTTATGTTATCTGAGAAAAATTGTTATCGATATCAGATTTCAAATTTTTTCTCTCTCTCTCTATTTTGTTTTGCAAAAATAGAAGATATTTATGTTTCTAAACATATTTTCTTTGTGTATTTTATGATTCTGCTTTAATTAATACAGAATGCATATTTTGTATTTTTCAAAATATTTTTTTTTTGTTCTGTATTCTAAATATAGTTGTGCATAATATATTTTTTTATTGAGAATATATATGAATTTTTCGTTTTATTTAAGGCCAAGTTTGGCTACTATAAAATAATCTATCTTTTTATCTTTTTTTTCATCACATCACATCTCTATTTTTCTAAACATCTTTTCGTAAAAAGATAAAAAATACACTTATTTAGGTCATCCCAAACAACCCCTAAATATCAGTCCGACACCTATTGAGTTTGCAGAAAACATCATCCTGTTTTTGTCACTTTCCGTTTGCTTGTTAATTATTTTATTAATTTTATAATTATTGATTGCAATATAAATATAAATATGAGCAATGATTCATCCCCCCTTTTCCCCCCACCCCCTTTGACCCCCCCTCTCTCTCATTGGTTACCTTTTCTTTTTCTTTTTTTTCCTGCTCCTCCAATCACCACCCGCCACGTGGCAAAGAGGGGGTGAGGGGGTGACCCCCAAAAGGGGGTCTCAAGCATTATTCTATAAATATTTATACATGTCACGGTTGAAATTAACTTGGTGGTATGATTATGACATAATATTGATGTCATTACTTGACCATTTTGTTATATAATTTCTTGAACATAATGCACAATTGTAATTTACTTATCTCAGTTACAAGTAATTTAAACATAAATGCAAACTTTTTCCAGGCACATTTAAAATCTTGAAATACGGCTGACTTTTTTTTATTAAATTTAAAATTAAATGTAAATGTATGGTAGGGTGCATGATAAATTTGCTCATAAAACTTATTCTATTATATGATGTGGATTATATGTTGTCATAAATTTTTTATAGAATATTATGTGATGTGTTATTTTTTAACTAGTTTAAATCCAGTTTTGGTCTGGATTATAAATAAAGTTTATTTAAAATGTTGTGAACTTTTAAATAATTGTTTATTTTTATTAGTTATATGTCAGAAATAATAGTCTCTGAAACTAGAAATATTATAGTACTACTGTTATTGTTCCTACTCCGACTCCTGTTCATGCAATAGCTCTAGTTAACCATGGCGAGAAACCGAAAAAGTTTAATGGATCAGAGTTTAAAATATGGTAATATAAAATGTTATTCTATATCACAACTGAAAAAATCCAAAAATCCCGAAGATATTGATTTGTGATTATGTATCAATTTTAATCAGTAAATAACAATTCCAATCAAACAATCAAGACAAATCGACATAACGATTTTAACGTGGAAAAACCACAATTGGAGCGCCTCCAATTGTGATAAAAAAATCACAGGCCAAAGCCACAAAACAATCCACTAAAAAAACACAAAGGAATTACACAAGTGTACTATCAATTACTTAGCGAATCCATGCCTGAATCGAACCAATCCCTATGTGCCTTTTCCAGCCCCGTCTTCACCTCGGAATTATTTTGTCCAACGTTGAATCCACAACGCCGATGTCAAATCCAGGACGATGAGCCACTTTGGAATCTACCAAAGCTTCAGACCCAAATTTTACGGAATCCACCGAAGAACTACCCTCTCTTTTTTGAATAAAACAAACTAAACAAAACCCTCTGATATAATCCACTCAATTCATGATTAAAGTCTCACAAATATCAAAGAAGCTCCAGATGAAAACCTTAATATCCAAAAAGAAGATTTGGAGCCGTACCCTAAAACCTAACTGAACCGCAGCTTTTATAATAAACAAATCCGCGATCTCCGCTCGAGCGCAAGAATGGCCACTTGAGCGGAGTGACTAAAACGCGTGTGACTAAACAGGGTTTACGCTCAAGCGCAGGAATGGCCGCTTGACCAAAAAAAAAAAACAACTCCCAATACTTTTGCAGGCGAGTGAAATTTCTGAAAGGTCGTGATCTCCGCTCGAGCGGAAAAATAATTTCGACTGCAATTTTGCTTTTTGCTTATGGGGCGCTGCCCCTCGACCCTACCGGGGTGCTGCCCCCTCAACCCCCGCGAGCTGACCGAGTAGCTTGATCCCCGACATAGTCAGCGGAGTGGCAAACATGATAGGATTAAGATCACAAACTCCTCTGTATAGGCACAATTCGAGTTGGATTCACATCTAAATACTCATAGCCTCACTTAAATAAAAGATTGAATAAAATTACAACTGAAGAGAGTTTTGTCAAATGGGATTGCCAATAACAAAAACCTAATAACAACTTTGAATCTGGCAAGGTTCATCGGTGAAGATGCTCCTATTTTAAACAAAAATGAGACTAATTGGCAAATGGTTACTATAGTGAAAGTATGCCGATTTCCTATGTAGGAACTATATTCTTAATGGGCTGGACAACACTTTGTATAACATGTAGAGTTCACTGAAGACAGCAAAAGAATTATGGGAATCGTTGGACAAAAAGTATAAGATAGAAAATGGTGGCATAAAGAAATTTATTGTCATTAAATTTCTTGAATACTTAATGGTAGATTCTAAAATCGTCATCAGTCAAGTACAAGAACTTCAAATGTTATTTCATGACATTCATGCTGAAGTAATGTTTCTAAGTGAGTCTTTCCAAGTGGCTGCTATCATTGAGAAGCTACCACCGTTATGAAAGGATTTCAAAAATTATCTAAAACATAAACGCAAATAAATGTTGCTTGAATACTTGATTGTAAGGTTAAGGATAGAAGAAGACAATCGGGCTTCTGAGAAGAAATTAGGAGATTATCCTATGGAGGCTAGGGCTAATGTGGTAGAACAATCACAAAGAACCAAGAAAAGAAAGTTTACTGAAAATGAACCTAATGCTGGTGACAATAAGAAGTTCAATGGTAAATGCTATGATTGTGGTATACAAGGGTAGCGTGCTAAGGATTGTCGCTAACTGCATATGAACGAACAATGAGAACTCCAATAAAGGCATTTTCAGGCCAATGTAATTGAGATGAAGACTTTTTCTGTTGAAGTCTCTGAATTAAATCTATGTTGTTAGGAAAAAATAATTGCAGTCTATTTTTAGTTTTGTAACAATGAATAGTAAGCTCTACACATAGTTTTGTACTTGAGTTATTGGTTTTAATAATATCATCCTCTTTATTCATATTTCGTGATATGAAATGATATGATTATCACGTAATTACGACTTGTGTAGTCATAATTATTTTGGATTTTTCTAGTTCATAAATTTGATTTGGAATTTTATGATTCAAGTACACCATAATCAATAAATGATAGATGTTATATACTGATTTATATTAGAATTGTGAGGGTATATTGATATTTTCGTGTGATAATATCTTAATAAGAAAATTAATTTTTCTTAGAGTACTTAAAATGTGGGAGTACTTGGAGGATGTTACCAAAGTAACGGTTCCGATAGTAGGTTCACAAAGAATCTCAATTCTTTCTATAGGACAAAGTTGGAGTAGAAGCAAAAATGGTTTCATTAACTTCTAAGGAACACCTCTATATTTATTATTTAAATTTGAAAATGGGAGTGACATAGAATAACGGTAAGTTTCGATGTAATCAAAGACTTAATACTATAGAAAATTTGCTTTCGGTTGTGAATATTGTCTAAGGATAAAATAGTGGATCCACTAACTACTCAATGATATATAACTGAGAAGGTCAAACGAAAAATAGTGGCCGCTAAACAAAAGGTTTGATTGGAGAACAAATGAGTGAAAGTTCATCAAGGGGAATGTGATTAGAGCCAATTGATTTCAAGTCGCCACAATAGCAACCCAACCTAGTTAACTAGAGATCCCAAGTATAGGTTCAAAGGGATAACTGAATTATGAATGACTCACCAGAAATCACTAAGGGAGTCTATCTCCCATCCATTCCTATGACGAGAGTCATATCTGTAACATGTGTTGTATGTACGGGACTTAGGGTGAGTTATGCTTTTAATGATCACTTATATCTTAAAAAACCTAGAGGGATATCTTTCAAGAGGAGCATTAAGAGACTCGAAATAAAGATCACCTATATGAATGTAAAGGGGCCGCTTCTATGAGAATTAATAAGGCTAAATTCTCTAAAGCACTCATGAAACACCAAGACATGCCCAAGGCCAAAATGGGCACAATCGTGAGAACTAAACTGTGTTTGGAGATATTCTGTATGAATTCTATTGTCTTGACTTACATAAACGGTGGAACAGTTCAAGGCATCACGTCCATTGATTAGCTAGTAAGTCCAATAGTCTTTCACTAAGGAAGGTTCAAAACTAAAAGCTACCCATCCCCATTCAGAATATTTCCAATTGAATTCTCTTTGAGTCTGCATTGAGTCTTGCATACTTCTCCGTCATTTCATTCATGCGGGGGATTGTTGGAAAAATGATTTGGAAACCATTAATAGGTGAATGAGAAATTAACACCAAAGTGTACCATTTGAGTATGTTTTAAGATGAAATTTATTTAATTTAAAATTAAATTTATTTGTTATTTATTTGGGTCAAAATTGAACCAGATTCGATTCAAAATTCGAATATATTTGAAAGAACAATCATATCTGTTCTTTCCACCTATTTCTTGGAAGAGTTGTATCTCTTCACAGAAAAGAGATGTGTCTTTTCATTGAAGAGCCACCATTTCACCTATATAATTAGACCCCCATTGCATTAATTGAACATTGAATTCTTTTTGTTTTTCTTTTTTTCTGCATTTTGTCTTTTGTATAAGAAAATTCAGCATAGTAAGGTTCACCGGACTTGCCGTGGTAGCGTTGTTTCTGCAAGGTTCAATCGTTGTATCCTAAGAGACAAACGTCCAATAAAAACTCGTGAGCACCGTAGCGAGGTACGAATTTGTCTTAAGAAAATTGTGTCCAACACAAGCCTTGATCAAATTGTTTTTTATTTTTAGATTTTTACAATCCGTTGGTAAGTTTTCTATTTCTTTGTAAGTATTTTTTTGGTTCTTGATATATGGTTTGGTTTGGTTTAACCCTAACAATTTACGTTATATTCAACTTATATATATATATATATATATATGTGGGGAGGTGGTTTTGGAAATACTCTTCAGATCCTGGGAGACGCTCTTGATACTCAGCTAGTCACCTACAAAGACAAATACTCCGGTCGGGAGTGCCGGGATTAGCACTCCGACGGGCAAGTTAGTTTTTCTACTCAAGAAAGCTTGTTTACTTAATTTAGTGAAGTGTTTTTTTTTACATACCATTCCAAGAACGCTGCTTCTTTATTTATATCTGTTCCTCCTGAGGCCTCGGGGCCTGAGCTTGGTTTTCAATCATTACCCGTTCTTATATTCGGCCCCTAACGATCTTTTTCAATCGGCTTAATCGGCTTACGTATCGTATTCGGCCCATCCTAGTCTCACAGGATGGGGCCGATTAATATTTGTTGGACGTCCAATTAGTGTTAGTACTAAAACATGCCCTTTCCGATTTAGCCATATATTCGGCTCCCACAATTGCCCCTCGAACTCCCTATTGACGGTAGTTAATCGGTGTGTTTGATTGAAGCGGGAAAGTGCAATGATAATCGGTGGTTTAACCCTTTCCGATTTGAAACTTCAGTCCCTTTTGGTACACGCTTCATTGATCCATCTGATACGTTTGGACCGCCAGCGCGCATCCCCTCTCTAATTCGCGTTTTCTGCAACTTTCGTCCGTCTACCTTTGTATCATCTGCTCTTCGTAAGTTTTCTTCCCTTTCCTTTGTAGCCCTATTTTCTGTTTATCATTTTTACTTTCGGCGAATCCTTGGGTCCCCGTCGAAATGGCTAAACACTTGAAGGACCTCCTTTCTGAGAGTCGTATTTCCGGATTTCGGCGACACTTTTCCATTCCCAATGACGTCCATCTAACTCTTGTAACGGACAGTACTCTGGATATGGAGAGGGAGGATCAGAATACAATCGCATTCCCCCTCCTGTCCATAGCGGAAGGCGGAGTCCGTTTCCCCCTACATCCACTACTTAGGGCTGCCCTTCGCTATTGAAGTCTGATTCCTTCTCAACCAAATGTAAATTTCTTTCGGATCATTATGGGTGTTATAGAATTGAATCGACGTCTTAGGATCGATCTCGGAATTCCGGCCATTCTAAGATCAAGCTACGCTTTAGCCAAATCCTCCGGCTACTGGTCAGATTCCTTAGGGCCAAGGATACCGACCATCATTTGGTGACTATGCTTGCCGCCTGTAAGAGGGTCGACGATGTAATGGTCGATGTCCGAGGTAATTGGGAGTTCGTGAAGGCGAAGATCGCTTAGACCCCATTCCTGCATATGAGGGTGACCCAGGTTGCCACGTAGTATCTTGTGTTTAATGATTTATCTTTTAATCGGCTTTTTTTCCTTAATCACTCATCTTTTGCAGGTAATAAATTGAAGAAGATTCTGACTTGCGTTGACGAAGCGGTCCTTAGGGATATTAAGATTGCACTCGACTACTTTGGCCGCCCAAACGTGCAAAAATAGGGGAGAGCCGCCCACATTTTACTTCGGTATGAGCCCACTTATACCACGTTCTCGGCTGCGGACAACATTCCGATTCCATCCCATGATCAGCCTTCTCATTTTATCTTCCACAACTACAAGAACCTCAGGAAAATCGGTCTCGAAGATTCTGATTCGGGGCGAGACGCAGAGCCGGTAATAGAAGTAGTTGCCGATCCGGCAAGAGAATTCACTAAAGAGGTCGAAGAAGTTGACGAGGCCATGCGCTCGGCGTTTGAGGCTGCCGGACTCGATCAGCCTTCACCATCTGCGTCGGGTCGGGCAAAAGTCTCTTCCGGAGACATTTTCGCGAATTTGGGCGACCTACCCGGCGATTTCTTCGAAGGTATGGCGAAGGAAAGCCTTTCGCAAATGGCGCGTAGGAGAAACACCGAGCGAATGGCTGCTCGTCAAAAGGCCGAGACCGGTGAATCTAATCCCAGCTTGCCTAAGGCCTCCGTACCCATTGTTGAAGAGCTGGTTCAGGTTACGCCGGTTGAAACGGAAAAAAGGGGGTGAACAGCGGGCCGTTGAAGAACGGCAAATTCCGGAGGAGCGCGGCCAAAAACGCAGCCACGAAATGAAGCCGCCTGGTTAGTCCTTCGACAAACGGCCTCGCCCGAAGAATCGGACGTGGTTGCTCCTTTGTTATTCACCAAAGATCGAGATACGCCGATTTCTTCCAATGCTTCGCCATTGAGGATCCGCCGTTGCTTACCGACAAGGCTGACCTTTTGCGCCGTGCCGGATATTTTGGTCAGAGCCTTATCTCAAGGCGGCACTCTGGTAGGAATCTTATATTTATTTCAATTTATTTTTATAAAGGTATCTAATGATCCCTTATTCTTGCGCATCGTTCAGATTGCCGACTTGGGCCGCCCGCATGATGCTCTTGGCAGATTGACCGCTTGCGTCAAGTGGAACGTCCGAAGAGTAGAGCGGAGTTTGAAAAAATGAGGGTGAATGGAGAGCGAGCGAGCCGAAGCGGAGAAGGAAAGGGCTCGTATTGCTGAACAGCTTCGATCTGATGCTGAGGCGAGAGCGAATGCGAGTGAGGAGTCGCTCAAGCTCTCAAATGACGAACTTGCCAAGGCGGAGACTCAAGTAGAGTGAAATTGGCCAAGGGAAAGCCGAATCCGATGCTTCGAGCGGAAAAAGTGCCGCTTATACGAAATATGTTGATGAAGTTCCGAAGTTTGAGAATCGGGGGTTCAAACATGGGTGGCTCAAAGCCCTTGCTGCTGCTGGGGTTACATCCGATTTGCCAATTCCTTACGAGCAAGTGGGTGTTGGGCCACTCGAATCCGGCTAATCGAGGAGTGATTTGGGAGGCGCTTCTAGTTTTTTTTTTTGGTAGGGTTTTGTTGGTTCGGGGTAATTTTCATGTATAAATTGGTTACTAACTTGTACGCAATTTATTAATGAACATTTCCTTGTAATGCCACTACTTCCTGTGCACAATTTGTGTGATTATGTTAATGAAACATTTTGCTGAGTTTGGCTCAAAGCCTTTTGCTACTTTATGAAAATTGTTGCTGAGTTTCAGCTTTTAGGGATTGAATATCCTGTGTCAACATTGATTTGTCTTCTTTGTGTAAAATTGTTGCTGAGTTTCAGCTTTTAGGGATTGAATATCCTGTCAATATGGATTCGTTTTGCTCATGCCGACTGGATTCGAATTATGAACTGTCAATTCGAGAGCCGACTGGGGTATCTGAGCCGGATAGATTGGTGAGTCTGTCCTTGCCCCAGGCGGTCCCTGCGGGGTCGAGGGCCGGCTAGGGTACTTGAGTTGGCTAGATTGATGAATCTGCCCTTGCCCCAGGCGGTCCTTGTGGAGTCGAGGGCCGGCTGGGGTACTTGAGCCGGATAGATTGGTGAGTCTGCCTGCCTCAAAGCGTCCTCAAGGGCCGGCTAGGGTACTTGAGCCGACTAGATTGATGAATCTGCCCTTGTCCCAGGCGGTCCCTGCGGGGTCGAGGGCCGGTTGGGGTACTTGAGCCGGCTAGATTGATGAATTTACCCTTGCCCCAGGCGGTCCTTGCGGTACCGAGGGCCGGTTGGGGTACTTGAGCCGGCTAGATTGATGAATCTGCCCTTGCCCCAGTCGGTCCTTGCGGGGTCGAGGGCCGGCTGGGATACTTGGGCAGGATAGATTGATGGATTATGGTAGAATCGTGCCCCTACCGTTGACTTAGCCGGCGTCGGGCGATTCAGGATCTTCAATTAATGAGATTGCCTCGAACGTGCTGCCTCTGTGAAGGATAAATGAGGAAACGTACATCCTTTATGAGCTTGGTAGACAATTGAGCTGAGCTCTTGGGGGAAGACTGATTGCGCGGATGTCGAACCGACTTTTCTTCAACAGCAAAGGGGAAGCGAAGACCTTGGCCGAAGCCATGGAGATATGAATCGGGGTGGTGAACCTCGCGGCGTGAAGTAGGAGTGCGTGGGTCGGGAGAGGCGCTACCCCGACGTCGCAGAGATCGCCAGCGAGAAAAGCCGCAGGTAAGGCTCCACGCCCCGAGTCGAGGGAGGTCCGACGCGAAACCGCGCCCATTAAGCTTTGGTATTCGTGAAGAATAGACCCATGACAGATGCGACTCGATCGCTCGAGATCCAGATGTAGCGGTCGACTTTGCTGCACAAATATTTCACCGAGGTCTGAAATCAATGCCGGGTCGATAGGATTCTGAAGTGTTTCGAGAGGCATTCACGGTAGATGAAGAGGCTTTACTCCGCTTGTGAAGAAGTCGGCGTCTGCCGCGTTGCTGTTAAGAGATGGAGAAGAAGGACGAACGATTCGAGTTTGGAGGCCCGCGTGGAGGCGGCCGAAATGAACTAAGGAAGGCCAAGGCGGCTCAAGCCCAACCCATCACAGACGCCAACCCAATTGTGGAAAAGAGGGTTACGAAGCCTTATCGGCTTATCACAAGACTTGCCGATCGAGGCGGCTAGTATGTTCGCAATAGAGAGTGCGAAGGGAGGGCCTACGAAAAAGGTTTCCATGAGGGCCGAAAGGTGGGAATCGAGAAAACCAGAAACGCCGGTCAAGAAATATGCCGATGTGAAACCGCGTTCAGCACGTTGGATCAAGGCATCTCAAGTCAGAAGCTCTTCGGCGTTAGGGAATTGATTCAAGATCACCATGCTACAAGAGTAAAGATTTTCTGCTTTTGTGCCTTTGAGATTGAGAAGAGTGAGGATGAGGGTGACGCCAGATGAATTTTATAGTCTTAAGATTGAACGCAAGGCGGTTCAAACTATGTAACTTATTGTTTTATTAAATAAAGATTGTTTCATTATAACTGTTTTGTTGTCATTCATATTCGGCACATGTGTATTTCGTGTTGCTCAAATGTTTGAATGTCTAGATATTGCCCGACCCAGATAGCCGTTAATCGCCCTAAGAAGGCGCTGGCCTATCGGCAGATCCGCATACATGGGCAGAATGACACGCCCGCGATCGTTAGGGTTTTATTGAGGTCGTTTAACGCCATTTATCTCCGATTGGGTGAGCGATTGACGCTGAGCGGTTGGATTAATGGGCTGGTCGACGGTGATCGGCATGTGAATATTTGGCCGACCGGTTTTAATAAAGTTATTTCGCTCTGGCCTAGTCAGCGCGCGTTTCGGCCAGCCGTCAGAATGGTCGTGGCGAATGTCAATCGACGCTTGTTTTTTTTTTTTTTTTTGACCAATGCGTTTTTGGGAGTTAATAAAATTTTCTTGGGGTTGGGACCTCGAGATCGCAATCGTTGCTGAGAATAAAAGGAGTGGGCGCTTTGCACCAGTAATCCCATTTGACTCATCATTCTTTGTCTGGTATGGCGATTTTGGTTACAGAGGCTCAAATTTCGGTCAAGTTTGGTGTTGAGACAGTTTGCGACAGAAAACCTATCCGTGAAGGAGTTAGGTCATCCGAGGGGCTTGAGTTCTGTGAGTCTCCAAGTTGAGGGCTTGAGATCTGTGAGTCTCCAAGTCGTCGAAGCAGATCACCCCGAAAGGAGAGTCAACAACTGTCAAGTTCATTCTTCCTTGTCCTGGATCTTTGTCTTGACATTGTCAATGGTCTGCTGATCTGGTGGAATACCCTCCTTATCCTGGATCTTAGCCTTGACATTGTCAATGGTGTCAGGGCGCTTACGCTTATGCAAGTCGTGGGCTTAAGCATAACTGGTTCAAGGTAGTGCACGCCGTGGAGGGGTTTAAGGCGACGGTCGTCGATCCGGCGATGCTGCTTTACCGGCGCGTTTTGTCTATTTTTTGCTTTCGATATTGTAATGTTCGAATGCGGGTTGTATTCATGTAACAACTGTTTAATCAAATAAATGGTTTTATTTTAAATCTATTTGCGTGTTATTCTGAATTTTGCTTGTGTACTAAGGCTCATTACTTCGAATGCATGATCTGTTCTAGCATGTTACATAGGATCAATTATCAATCTTTTGTTCGTGCCAATGTTTGCTTCGGATTCGGAGACGCGATTAGCACTTAGCACTGTATGATCCGTTTCAGAATCCAAGGCCCATTTGACCTTAAGGAGATTAATCGCCTCCAAACCCGGGGACTTAATCGGCCCTAAGGCGGCATGCGCCAAAGGGGGCTCCGAATCCGGAGACTTAATTTGGCCAATCGTGATACACGAAGGGCGCTCCGAATCCAGAGACTTAATCGGCCCTAAGGCGGCATGCGCCAAAGGGGGCTCCGAATCCGGAGACTTAATTTGGCCAATCGTGATACATGAAGGGCGCTCCGAATCCGGAGATTTAATTTGGCCAATCGTGATATCCACGAAGGGCGCTTCGAATCTGGAGACTTAATCGGCCCTAAGGCGGCATGCGCCAAAGGGGGGCTCCGAATCCAAAGACTTAATTTCGCCAATCGTGATACATGAAGGGCGCTCCGAATCCGGAGACTTAATCGGTCCTAAGGCGGCATGCGCCAAAGGGGGCTCCAAATCCGGAGACTTAATTTGGCCAATCGTGATACACGAAGGGCGCTCCGAATCCGGAGACTTAATCGGCCCTAAAGCGGCATGCGCCAAAGGAGGGCTCCGAATCTGGAGACTTAATTTGGCCAATCGTGATACACGAAGGGCGCTCCGAATCCGGAGACTTAATCGGCCCTAAGGCGGCATGCGCCAAAGGGGGCTCCGAATCTGGAGACTTAATTTGGCCAATTGTGATACACGAAGGGCGCTCCGAATCCGGAGACTTAATCGCCCTAAAGCGGCATGCGCCAAAGGAGGGCTCGACCGGAGACTTAATTTGGCCAATCGTGATACACGGCGCCCGAATCCGGACAAATCGACCTAATCGGCGTGATGCGCCAAAGGGGGCTCCGAATCTGGAGACTTAATTTGGCCAATTGTGATACACGAAGGGCGCTCCGAATCCGGAGACTTAATTTGGCCAATCGTGATATCCACGAAGGGCGCTCCGAATCCAGAGACTTAATCGGCCCTAAGGTGGCATGCGCCAAAGGGGGGCTCCGAATCCAGAGACTTAATTTGGCCAATCGTGATATACGATGGGCACTCCAAATCCGGAGACTTAATCGGCCCTAAGGCGGCATGCGCCAAAGGGGGGCTCCGAATTCGGAGACTTAATTTGGCTAATCGTGATACACGAAGGGCGCTCCGAATCTGGAGACTTAATCGGCCCTAAGGCGGCATGCGCCAAAGGGGGCTCCGAATCCGGAGACTTAATTTGGCCAATCGTGATACACGAAGGGCGCTCCGAATCCGGAGACTTAATCGGCCCTAAGGCGGCATGCGCCAAAGGGGGCTCCGAATCCGGAGACTTGATTTGGCCAATCGTGATACACGAAGGGCGCTTCGAATCCGGAGACTTAATTTGGCCAATCGTGATACACGAAGGGCGCTCCGAATCCGGAGACTTAATCGGCCCTAAGGCGGCATGCGCCAAAGGGGGCTCCGAATCCGGAGACTTAATTTGGCCAATCGTGATACACGAAGGGCGCTCTGAATCTAGAGACTTAATCGGCCCTAAGGCGGCATGCGCCAAAGGGGGCTCCGAATCCGGAGACTTGATTTGGCCAATCGTGATACACGAAGGGCGCTCCGAATCCGGAGACTTAATTTGGCCAATCGTGATACACGAAGGGCGCTCCGAATCCGGAGACTTAATCGGCCCTAAGGCGGCATGCGCTAAAGGGGGCTCTGAATCCGGAGACTTGATTTGGCCAATCGTGATACACGAAGGGCGCTCCGAATCCGGAGACTTAATCGGCCTTAAGGCAGCATGCGCCAAAGGGGGCTCCGAATCCGGAGACTTGATTTGGCCAATCGTCATACACGAAGGGCGCTCCGAATCCGGAGACTTAATCGGCCCTAAGGTGGCATGCGCCAAAGGGGGCTCCGAATCCGGAGACTTAATTTGGCCAATCGTGGCAAGTGCCCCACTGGGAATCGACATATGATTTTCAGCGTCGAGGAAAAATAGTTCATATTGCAGAGGCGAAATATATTTACAGTTATCAGAGCCCACAGATCGGGTCAGTGATAGGGTTTTCGCCGTAATCGCTTGTGCCGATTGGGGGGAACCACGTATTTCTTCAATGCCGTGGGTTGTTGGGAAACGCAGGATCTGATGGTAGGTGCTTGGGACGGCCTTCATGATATGTAGCCAGGTTCTTTCCATTATAGCATTATACGGCGAGGGGAGCTTCACGACCAGGAATTCCACTTCGACCGTTCTGGACCCGCTTAAACAGGTAATGTGACCTTGCCCAATGGGTATTCCGGGTTCGTATTAAAGCCGAACAGTGGGTGAGGCGCTGGAGATAGATTTGCCTCGTTGAGGCCGAGCTTGATGAAAGTTTGATAGTACATGACCTCTAAACTACTCTCTGGATCTATGAGGATTTATTCAATGATGAGCCGGTTTATGCGTAATCCAATGACCAACGGATCAATGTGGGAAGCCGTTGCATCATTGAGGTCGGAGTCGTTGAAGGCAATTGTCGGAGCTTCTTCGGACCGGTCAGTCGAAATACGGCGCTCTTGTAAAGTTGGGTGCGATCAAATTGTGTGCATGGTCGGGAGTGTAGGCAGGCTGTAAATTACGTGGATCACGCTAAGTGGGGGAGAGTCCTGCCTTAATGCTAATGCCTTGGTTGGCTTTCCCTGTTTTACATACTGCTGCAGTCGGCCGTCTTGCACCAGTTCTTCCAGGTGGTCTTTCAATGCGTAGCAACTCTCTGTTTCATGGCCGTGATCTTTGTGATATTCGCACCTCCGGTCCCTTCGTCGTGTATCGGGTGGTCCCACTAGCTTTGACGGCCATTTGAAAAATGGAAGGTGTTGGATTTTGGTCATTACAGCGGTGATTGGCTCTGACAGTTCCGTGTACTTTTTGTTGGCGCGCCTCGAGCGCCTACTATCGACTTGCAATTGCTCATTCGTTGGGTGGGAGCATTGATCGCTCGATCGGCGAGAGTCTCGCCTTTTGTCTCGTTTAGCACGTTGTCGTGGCTCGGGGCTCAGAGGTGGCACGGAGCTTATTGGCTGAGCAATGTCAGGAGGTCCCGATTTGGTGGACGCTTGACTAGCTTTGATCCTCAGGGAATCGTCTTCCACTTTGCAATACTCTTCGACTTTCTTCATCAACGCCCAGACTGTTTTGGGGGGTCTTCTGGTCAGGAAGTTGCAAAGAGCACTGTCAGGATGTAGTCCCATTTTGAAGGCGGTGACGGCCATGGAGTCGTTGCAAGCGTCGTCAACGAGATTAAAGCACTCCCAATATCGCACCGAATATGCTCTCAGCATTTCTCCCGGTTGAATTTGCATAGCCTAGAGAGAGTCCCTGCTTTACCGTACCTCTGGTAATGAACCCGCCCTCAAGGATTTTTGCAATTGATGGAAACTTCGATCGGTTACCCAAATTTGTAATACCATCTAATGACTAGTGGCCCTAAACCGCCGGGGAATATTCGCACATGAGGGCTTCATTGTCCGCATGCAACGCCATGGCTCGCTTGTAGTGACGATATGATCGGTGGTCTGATTTTCCGTCAGAGAGTAAATGATGGAGCTTTGAACTTCTTGGACAGGTACGCCTCGCAATTCGGCTTGATAAAAGGATCGCGGCCCTCTTCGTCTCGAATCGCTTCTTCGCGCTTGTTCCTTATATGTGGGCTTTTTTCGAGGAGCCGGAAGTGTCCGAAGGCCCCTTGTTATGCTCCGTGGATAATGAATTGAGTCGCTATCGCTTCTTGGTCGGGCTCGAGGTTGTTGTTTACCGCCTCAGGGGTCGTCGGGGTCTTGGCGCTACGCTTTTTGGATTTTGCTACTTGTAGGCCAAATCTTGTCGGAGGCGTTCATTTTCTGCGAGCATATTTTCCAAATTTTGCTCATTCTGTTTAGCTTGTTCTATGATGGCTTGCATCGCCTCTCGCGCTTGAAGTCGTTGGTGAATCAAAATTCAAGGCGCTGCTCGCAATGATGGTTTCCTTCCCGAGCATATCCGCCGGGTGATGTCGCTCTCTCAGGTGGTCTCGTCGGTTGCTATCGGAGGATCTTGCGTCACGCCTTCCATGGATGTATTTGAGTATTCCCACAGACGGCGCCAATTGTGGGGAAGTGGTTTTGGAAATACTCTTCAGATCCTGGAAGACGCTCTTGATACTCAGCTAGTTACCTGCAAAGACAAATACTCCGGTCGGGGGTGTCGGGATTAGCACTCCGACGGGCAAGTTAGTTTTTCTACTCAAGAAAGCTTGTTTACTTAATTTAGTGAAGTGTTTTTTTTTACATACCATTCCAAGAACGCTGCTTCTTTATTTATATCTGTTCCTCCTGAGGCCTCGGGGCCTGAGCTTGGTTTTCAATCATTACCCGTTCTTATATTCGGCCCCTAACGATCTTTTTCAATCGGCTTACGTATCGTATTCGGCCCATCCTAGTCTCGCAGGATGGGGCCGATTAATATTTGCTGGACGTCCGGTTAGTGTCAGTACTAAAACATGCCCTTTCCGATTTAGCCATATATTCGACTCCCACAATATATATATATATATATATATATTTATATAATTGGGTAATATATTTAGTGCAGTTATTGCATGTTACAACTGTACACATAAGATTTATTCCAACAAGTAAATCTATATGAGATTTGACTAGATTTAAACCAGAAATAGTTGATGTAGTACAATATTCTCTATATCTGTTTCTCTCCTTCGATTTCTCAATTTTTTTACATTTTCTTTGCTACACGCTTCTATTTTCCTGTTTTATTGGAGAAAATTTTTAAATTCTGAACAAACTGTTTTCGAGTTTTAGTTACAGGCAGTGAAGACTATAAAATTTTATAATTTTAGTTTTATTTTATTTTATTTTTTTGTGTTGAAATGAATCATGTTTTAAAACAGCAAAATTTTATAGTTTCATAACATTCTTTAGAATTATAAAATTTTACTGTTTCGTAATGTATTTTCTAGTTTGATTGATAAAGATAAATGCTTAATAGAATCATACTTTGAAACTGTAACATTTTACAGTTTCAAAGCTTACTTTTTAGTTTGATCAATATTGGAGATTATTTGCTTAAACCCCATAAAAATTTAAAAATAATATATATTTTTTTCCATTGTTGTTGTTTGTTATTATTATTTATTTATTTATTTTTTCCTTTCATTTTATTAATATTTAGCACATTTTGCTAGGTTTTTTCACTATAATTTCTCCATTTATTTTTTTTTCCGACAATATCCTGTACATTCTAGTAAGTCTCCGACGATATTCTTGACGTCCAACGAATATTTTAGACATTCCGGCAACTTTCAATGACGTTCAGAACACTCCGGTGATACTCCAGCAAACTTCTGGCAATACTTCGGTGAATTCCCGGTGATGTTGAACATTCCAGTGAGTCTCCGGTGACTGTTTGACGAAAGTTTGGTGGTGATAGGATGTAGTAGCATTTTTAAATTTATAAAAAAAGAGGATTTTTTTGGCAACAATTAAAAATATGTAGGACTAATTAGTGCAAACGTTTTGTTGTGGGACTAGATGAATTTTAAATTTTGTATATGAAATTTACTGGTAAGTGCCCATTAAACTTTTATAAAATTTGAGTAAAAATTAGGGAGTTCAGACCATAAATTTAATTTTTGAATATATTTGGCAATAGGTCCATACGCTAACCTTTTATAACTATACGGACATGCATTTTACAGATAACTATCTGTTCAAATCATTTACACCTTCATATTCAATTACTTATTGTGTTAAAAACTTTAACATGTTAATGTTTGGTAGTCTGTTTTAAAAGATACATATATATTTTTTTTTTCTGAAAAAATGCCATGAACTTTCATGAAATCAACTGTAGACAGCTTGTTTATGGTTGGAAGAAAAATCAAATAAAATCACAAAACTAAACATATCTCCACATCACCTCCTTCTTGGCTTTAAAATTTATAATAATATTTAAATAAAATGTGCAATAAGAAGGCTGAAATTTAGTACATTCTTGAACAAACAACATGAGTGTATGAGTTCAGTGCTGTTTACAAGATACACTACATAAAGCTGAAACTGCCCATTGTGCAATTGCTTCATAGATTTTTCATCGCTGCAACAACAGATATGAATGAACCTATAATACAATTCTAATATTCGGAAATACACTCTCATTACGCTTGTTTTCTTATCCGCCTGCAAAATTACTGGCCCAATATATCTGATATAGACTCTTTAATTGTTTGCTACAGCTCTTCCTTGTGGAACAATGTAACAAAGGAGGTATGAAAACTAAAACCAAAAAGTCGTTACTGCAAAGAAACCATATCAATCACCTGAACACATAGATAGATTAAGTAATTTGAATACATAGATTAAAATAATTTAGACAATTTGGACAGATAGGTTAAAAATTTTGGGAGAATTGGATTAAAATAATTTAGACAAATATGTTAGTAATCTAGTTAAAAATAATTTAGACAAATAGATTAAAATTATTTGGATAATTTGGACAGAGGTTCAAATAATTTGGACAGATAGGTATACACAAGTTATTTACTTGGGACAGATAGTTTAAAATAATATGAACAGATAGATTAAAAATATTGTGACATAATTTGAACAGATAGGTTCAAATAATTTGGAGAGATAGGTATATACAGGGCATTTACTTGGGACATATAGTTTAAAATAATTTGAACAAAGACATTATAATATTGGTACATAATTTGAACAGATATATATATATATATATACAGGAAGTAAATGAGCTATCTTTTCAAATTGTTTATGTTGTTAAAACTTCAATAAAGTCATAAGTTTGGGTTCAATAGTCCGTTTTGGAACTTTTTTTTTTATTCCATATATTTTTTTGAGATTTATCCATACAAATTTGGCAAAAGCGATTTCGAGAGCTCAAAAAATGTTGTTTCGCTATTTTGATTAATTGAAAAGTCAATTTATTATTATTTTTTTAAAATTTATATTCAATATTGATCTCATGTGAAAGATTTTGAAAAGACAAATCCATAGATATCAATTTTGTTAAAAATAGATTTGTTAAAAATAGATTTGTAAAAACTCAAGTTATGAGATTTTAAAGTTTTTTTATCACAAAATACAATTTGGATTATCAACCAAGTTTGTCCTTATAACCAAAAAAGATCAAATTGTGGATCTCCATCCCAAAACACTCTATATATAGGTCACATTTTTTACCAAATTTTCCTAAAATTTTTATATAATAGTAATATAACGTCATCATTAACATATGATATCACCAACTAATAGTAAAACAATATAAGAAGGGTGAACCCCACATGAAAATGTAACTAAGATTATAGTAACTTTCACATATATATAGTAAGATTAATTATATTTGCATGTCAATAATTGTTAGGTTTTTATTCTTGGCAATCCCGTTTGACAAAACTCCTTTCAGTTGTACTTATTTTCGCACTTTTATTTCAGTGAGGCTATGAGTGTTTAGATGCGAATCCAACCCGAATTGTGCCTTGCAGAGAAGTTTGTGATGTTAATACTTTCAAGATTGCCACTTCGCTGATTATGACAGGGATCGAGCTGCCCGATTAGCTCGCAAGGGTCGAGGGGGCAGCGCTCAGGCGGGGTCGAGGGGCAGTGCCCCCGAAGCAAAATGCAAAATTGCATTTGAAGTTGCATGTCTGCCCTTGCTCGCTCGAGCGAAGGCTGCGTCTGGCAAAAAACCTAAGAAGGATGAATGTACGCTCGAGCAAAGAATGTATGGCTCGAGCGAAGCCACTTATGGAAAACACGCGTTTTTGGTTCCTCGTTCGAGCGAGAGAGTCTTTGCTCGAGCGAGCTTCGTAGTCCCAGATTTCTATAAGTATTTGTTTCAGTCCAAAACTAGGATTACTTCTTCAGATCTTCTTTTTGGATATTAATGTTTATATTTGGGGATATTTTGCTAGTTTTCTTTAATGTTTTGATTGAGTATTCAACTCATAGTTTAAAGAGTATACATCAAAGGATTATTTGTTTATTCTACACAAAAGAGAGAGTTGTTCTTCGGTGGATTCTGAAAAATTCGAGCCTGAAGCTTTAGTGGATTTTGGAGTGGCTCATCGTCAAGACAATTTCGAGGTGAAGACAGGGTTGGAAGAGGCACATAGGGGTTGGTTCAATTCGGGCGTGGATTCGCTAGGTAATTGAGAGTATACCTGTGTAATTCCTTTATATCTTCTTAGTGAATTATTTTATGGCTGTTGCTGTGGTTTTTTTTATCACAGTTGGAGGTGCTCCAATTGTGGTTTTTCCACATTAAAATCGTTGTGTCAATTTGTCTTGATTGTTTGATTGTGATTGTTATATACTGTTTAAAATTGATACATAATCACAAATTAACATCTAGGGAATTTCTAGATTTTTCAATAATGATGGGTATTATTGTTATATTGAGATTTTTTCACAGAAATTTCATATATAAAAATATGGCTTACTGTAATCCTTTTATTTTCAATAAAAATAATCACTATTGATCTCATAATTTTAAAAATGCCATTGATATTTTATTTTAAATATTATTTTTCATTTAAATTTTTATTCAAAATATTTTCCTTATATCCATATGTAAAAAAATAAAATCCAAAACCGGGGGACACTGACCCTACCGATTGCAATCTTTTGGAGCCACAAGAACAACAACAATCCTTGTAATAATTACTTCTATTAGAAAAAGAAAAAGACAAAAGAAAAAAATCAAAATAATAAATAATAAAATCTTATTTAAAATGAATCATGTCACAAGAACGATTTAATAGATCAGTAAAATTATCATTTTAACAATATCTATAAAAAAAAAATAAATAAAGCTTGGTTATAACATTTTAATTAGTAATTTGCAACTTAAAAGTGAGAAAAAACTGAAACTTAGACTTTAAAAAATATATATATATACAATTTGAAAAATTAAAAAGTTGGTATTTAAAATGGCCTCTAATTGAGATATTGCCTAAGGCCCAAAAAATGATTGGGTCACCATTTTGTATCTTCTCTTCCTTCACTTAGACCCTCTTTTGCTGCCACCCTTCGCTTCAATCTCCAAACTCCATTGCCATTCTTCTTCTTTTATACCACCGTACCCATTCCAGCACTACCGTGACACCCAAGGTCTTTTTTTGCAAACCCTAATTAAATCTCCCTTTGTCTCTCGCTCGTGATCTCTCTCTAACAATCTTCCTTTGTCCCTTGCACTCGATAACAATACAAATTTAGAAGGGTAGGTGACTGAGGTGGAGGAGACTAAGAATGAATAACTAAGATGGGAAGTTGTAAAGGTGGCACAAATAGTGAAAAAGAAACTGAGATGCATTTTCCATCAGTAGTCTCACAAAAATCTTACTGGCTAAAAAAAAAGAGTAAGAAACAGAGAATGAAACGGCGAAGAAGCAAGGGAGGGTGGATACCGGTATTACGGAGAAGACAGTGGCTAAGGAGTAATGTCAGGTCAGGTATGCACACCTTGTTCGTAGATAACATTCCGGAATCAATGGATCCTAAAGGGCTCTTCAACTTCTTTAACAAATTTGGAATCGTTAAGGATGCTTTCATACCAAACAGAAGAAGGAAAGCCACACAGTCAATATTTGGTTTTGTTAGATATGATTGCGTGGTAACAGCTCAAGTGGCTATCCAAAAAGCAAATGGGATTTGGTGTGACGACCGCTCACTAAGCGTTAAAAAAACAGAGTTCGACAAGAATCATGATAAGGATATAAAGGAGTAGAGGACACATGAATCACGGTCATTGATGATGGCAACTGGTTCCAAGCTTATGGAAAAAAGATCATATGCAAAGGTGGTTAATGATGAAGGCAATAACAAACCAGATGTTGTAGTGAAAGCCATTGAAATCGGTAATGGTTGGCTTTACCAGAGCATAATTGTCAAACTCAAGGTCCACTGTTCCTTCATGGAATTCAGGAAGGAGTTTTGGGCTAGAAATCTAAAGAATATTAAGCTATGTGAAGGAGGAGGCAGAGAAGCCATTGCAACATTTAATTCAATTGACGACATGAAAAATAGAAATTATATCCTAGGGGATTGGATGAGTGACTGGTGCGATTCTATAACAGAATGGAGAAAAGGCTTACAAATGGACCAGGAAGGGCATGTATCGCTGAGCTGCTATGGGGTACCCCTAAATCTTTGGAACAACATCACCTTTACTAGAATTGGCGAAATCTAGGATGCAGTAACAACCATTGAAGAGAGCACATCAGCTATGACATCCTTAATATGTAGAAAGATCCGTATTGCAACATCACATATGGATCTGATTAATAAAGTTATTAAATTGGAGTGCAGTGGGTGTTTCTTTCCAATCTGAGTATGTGAAGAGCAGAAAATTGTAACTGTTGTTTGCAATGGTGTATGTTCATGTAAAGAAAGTAGATTCATGGAGGATAGGTCGATCAACAAAGAAGTGGTGAATCAGTTTCACGGCGAAGGAGAAGACCAAACTGTTGCCGTCGGCGTCAAGGTGGATTCCAATGTGGTACAACGAAGATTGGAAAATTTGGAAGATGTCAACTTCCCTATCCCAATATTGGTTTCCAAGGTCAATGAGACGTGTATGAATATTGGAAATTGGGAAAAAAACAACAAACAACAGCGCATGCATAGTAGAGGAATCATTATGTGGGTCAGATGTAGGCAAGGGAAGAGTAGATGACTGTTTGCTTACACTTGGAGGCACCGAGGCTTAAATGGATCACACTTAAATTAGGCCTAGCATTAATCTTGAAGTTGTGTTGGATAGTAACTTAAATTCAAGCAAGCCCATGTTGATTAATAGTGGGCCAGTACGGGTGTGCGAAGTCCAAACACATAAACAAAATTGGATTAACACAACTGTGTCCTCTAACTCAGCCCATCAATTGCAAAATATTAGGCATGTTATGTTGGGCTCATCGCCTAATAAGGTTTGTAATTCTCAGGGCCAGCTTAGAGGGGACACAAAGTCTATTTGTGTTTTCGAAAGCAGGGGAAGGCCGATCATTGAAAGAAGAAGGGGAAATGAAGAAAATTGGACCAAAATGGGTTTTCAAAGAGGTGCGATTTTTAGGGCGACTGCAGCTGCACTATCTTCTTCGATTTCACACTCAAGTAATTCACTTAGGAAAAGAAACCTTGTTAGTGAAGCTATGACAACAATCCAGATGGGGAAATCATTAGGGATTGACTATGAAGGGCAAGAGGCATATGTGACTAACAGAATCATGGAAATAGAGGAGAAAGATGTAGAACAATTGGAATTAAGGAGGACAATTGCTGAGTAATAAGACAACACTTATGGATGGCAGTGGTGTTGTGATTGGTTATCATGAAGATTACATCTTGGAATGTAAGAGGGTTGAATAGACATGAAAAAAGAAGAAGAGTGAAAGCTATACTTAAAGAGAAAAGGCCGATATGGTGCTATTCCAAGAAACTAAGAGATCGAGTTTATCAACGCAATTTGTACAGTCTTTATGGCATAGTGACTCAATTGACTATTTGGAAGTTGATGCGGATGGCAGTGCTGAAGGCTTACTTTGTATATGGAATCCAGAAATATTTCAAGTTGTTGATTACTGCAGTAATCGAAACTTTATCATCTTTTCAAGTATGGTCCACCATAGCTTAGCTTGTGTTATTGGTAATATTTATGCACCAAATGTTATTATCAAGAGGAGAAGCTTGTGGGAATGTTTACTTTGTCTCAAAAAAGATTTCCCAAACCCTTGGTGTATAGGGGGTGACTTTAATGAGATTAAGCTGTTATCTGAAAGAACTGGTTGCCTAAGGAGAGATAGATGCATGCACGATCTCTCAGAGTTTATAAATAAAATGGAAATGATAGACCTGCCAATGATAGGAAGGAGGTACACTTGGTGTAATGCACAGGATGGTGATAAATAGAGTAGGCTAGACAGATTTCTGTTAAATGTCGAATGGTTGGAATGGTTTAAATTCAAGGTGTGGGGATTACCTAGATATGTTTTAGATCACTATCCAATACTTTTGATGGAAGATGGGAGGAATTAGGGTCCAAAACCATTCAGATTCATCAATGTTTGGTGTACGCACCCTAATTTTTTGGTGGTTGTTAAACATGTTTGGGAAGAAACACAAGTGTATGGTTGTGCAGGATATAAAGTTTTCAAGAAGTTGCAAACACTCAAGATGGAATTAAACAGGTGGAACATGGAGGTTTTGGGGAATATAGGGTCTAAACTTAAATCTATTAAAGAGGAACTACATTCGTGGGATTTGGCTGCAGAATCTAGATTGTCGCAAGAATCTGAAATCAAAAGGAGAAGGGAGTTGAAAGGTGAGGTTTGGAAACTTAGAAAAATTGAGGAAAGCCTATGGGTTCAAAAAGCTAGGATGAATTGGGCATTGAAAGGTGATAGAAATACAAGGTTTTTCCATATTGTAGCTAACAAGAGACACAATAGTATCATGTTGGACACTATAAATGTGAATGGGTTAGCAGTGGATGATCCAATGGAGTTAAGACAAGTGGTGTACAATCATTTCAAGGAAGTCTCCAAAGAGCATTGGAGGGACAGACCCAAGTTATCTGGCTCTTTCAAGGTAATCCAACCATGTTACGTCTCAGAATTATTAGAAAAAGAATTTACAGAAGCAAGTTTGGAAAGTGGTAAAAGAATGTGATGGGAACAAGGCCTTGGTAAGTGCTTTGAACTATTCTTTTGTAGCATTGATCCCTAAAAAGGAGAAGCCAACCAGCCTTAGTGAATACAGACCAATCAGTCCCATTAGCTCTATCTATAAAATTCTTTCAAAGACCCTAGTTAATAGATTGAAGAAGTTTCTTCCAAAGATTATCAGTGAAGCACAAATAGCTTTTCTAGGGGGTAGAAATGTAATGGATGGCATTTTGATTGCTAATGAGGTAGTGGATTGGTTGAAGAAGAATAACAAAAAAGGTTTAGTTTTGAAACTGGATTTTAAAAAAGCATGACACCGTGAATTGGAATTTCCTATTTGATATGCTGCATAAATTTGGATTTGGGGCCAAATGGGTGGAATGGATGAAGACATGTGTTTCTACTGCTAGAATTTCAGTTTTAGTAAATGGGTCTCCAACAGAAGAATTCTCTCAACAAAAAGGTTTAAGGCAAGGTGACCCCTCTCTCCTTTTCTATTGATTATTGTTACAGAAGGTTTGAACATTCTGTTAACAAGAACTAAAGACTTGGGCCTAGTGAAAGGCACAAAAATTGGTGAAAATGACTTTAGCATATCACACCTTCAATTTGTTGATGATACTATTATTTTTTGTGAAGCTGAATGGAAGGAGATTGTTAATATAAAAAGAATCCTTAGATGTTTTGAGGTGATGTCTGGCTTGAAGATAAATTTCCATAAGAGTACAGTAAGTGAAATTGGGGTTTCAGGTGAGCTAGTTGAAGAATTTGCTACAAAGCTCAATTGTTTAAAACAAGACTTACCATTAAAGTACCTAGGATTGCCATTAGGTGCCAATCTAAGAAGGAAAGGTTTTTGGAAACCAATTTTGGATAAGTATAAGGTTAAGCTTGCTGGTTGGAAACGAAATGTATTATTTTTTGTTGGGAGGTTAACAATGATTAAAGTTGTGATGTCTAATCTTCCTATTTATTATATGTCCATTTTTAGAATACCTATGGGGGTTGCTAAAGAAATAGACAAGGTTCAAGTTACTTTTTTGTGGGAAGACACAGAAGTGAAAAGAAAAGTTCACCTTGTAAAGTGGAAAGAGGTAGTAATAAACAAATCTAAAGGTGGACTGGGAATCTGTGATATCAGAACTGTAAACTCTTGCTTGTTAATGAAATAGTGGTGGAGGTTTGGTTTTGAGAAGAATGCTTTGTGGAAAACTTTTTTATGCAGCAAATACAAGACTGAAGGAGGTACTTGGTTCCCTAACCAGGCTGTGAGTGCAGCCATGTCAAATGTTTGGAGTGATATTATTGGTGTTATAACCTCTAATAATGGACTTCTAAGCTACTTCATGGAGAATATTAAAATTATAATTGGGGATGGTAATAGAATTTCATTTTGGAGAGACATTTGGTGCGGGGAAATAAGATTGTTAGAACATTTCCCTAGACTCTTCAACCTATCGTTGGACAAGAATGAATCACTGAAGTTTTTTGTCAATAATAAGCTAAGTTTATGCAATTGGAATCTAAGGTTCAAGAGACAACTTTTGGCACGGGAGGAGGAGGAAACTGCAAGATTACATAGCCTGTTGGGATCAGGCCTAGTGTTGCTTCCAGGAGCAGATGACTCACTGGTTTGGAAAGCTGATAACACTGGGACTTTTAAAGTCAAATCAGTGTTCAACTGGTGTGAATCACTTTGGGGTTCGGATTTAGCGTTACCTTCCTTGATTTGGAATAATCATGCCCCTCCAAAGACACAATTCTTCACTTGGCTGGTTTGGAAAGGTAGATTAAAAACATCAGTGTGGCTTCAGAGGATTGGTGTCTTACATGATGGTGTAGATTTAACCTGTGTGTTCTGTAAGTCTGAACTAGAAACAGTAGATCATATAATGCTTAACTGCCCTTTTGTTTGGAGGATATGGATTGAGATAATCAATTGGTGAGGGTGCCAATGGGTAACTCCTGAATCCATTGTAAGGTTGCTTAGTTGGTGGAATGGATGGAAATTCAAGAAGAGTGAATTGCAAATTTGAAAAGTTCTGCCATGTGTAGTAGTGTGGTCAATCTGGAAGCATAGGAATGACATCATTTTCAATAGTGCTCAGCCAGATTACATGGAGTTGGTCGATCTTATCAAAATAAGAGTGGCAATATGGATGAAGAACCACTCTCTGGGCAAGTTTTGTTCTGTTCATGATTTTGTGGCTAATATACAACAAGTGAGAAATTCTATTGGTTCAGGGAGAAAAAGTTGAAAGCACATTTGATTTGGTTGCTGCTGCTAGTGGATTTAGTTGTTTTTGTTCCTAGTGTTTCTTAATCTGCTGCTTGGTGTGTCTCTGCTGCTGCTACTTGATTTGGTTGCTCCTGCTGATTTGGCTGTTGCTACTGCTGGTGAAGAATCCAAGTCTAGATACCTTATTTTGAAACAAAGGAGCACATTGAAGTATTGTTGATCTATCCTGTGAGTGAGTGAGCATATTGAGGTTGCTACTTCTGTGAGTGCAGTGTTTTCTGCTGGCTCTGTTTATTTGAATGGTGCTGATCTGTGAATATTTAGGCTACACATTGGCACATTGAGGTATTGTTGATTTATTCTGTGATACATTGCTGATCTGTTCTAGGCTGCTCTGTCTTTGTTTTTGCTCTGTCTCTCTATTGTGTGATCTGGGATTTGTTCCTGTGATTATCTGGTATACAAAATGGTCTGAGGCATTGATGCTAGAGTCATGTAGTGCTAATCTGCTCTTCTGGAATGGTGGTCCTTCGGCTCTATATGGACTTTCTGTGCTTATCTGGGCTAACAAATGGATCTGTCTTGTGCTGGTCTGTTCTATGCATCATTTCTGATCTATTTTGTTCTGCTTTTGGATTACAAAATAAAATGAGGCAGTGCTGTGATAGTGGTGTGAAGTTGGAGTGAGGTAGTGCTGTTTAAGAGTATCTTCAACGGTAGTAGGCATTTTACCTATCTAAATATTACTATAAAGTATATATTTGATTTTGCCTATCAACTGCTTTATGTTTTTACTCCAACCATGCTCTTTATTTTTGATATTTATCCAAATACTATTAATTTTATAGAATGCCACGTCAACAACAAAGATAGAGGGAAATGATCCTAATGATTGAATACATTTTGCCTAGCGTTGAAGGGCTAGCTACATGTAGCTAGTGAATATAAGTTGAGCCAAAATGCCTAATCATATGCCTAGTGCATTGGAATTGAAAAAAAAATAAATCACACTAGGCATTTTAACTAACAAGTATTACATGCCTAGTATTATATGCCTGGTGCATTGGAGATACTCTAAATGGCTTGGTTTGGTTCTTTTCTTTGATTACAAAATGGAGTGAGGCAGTGCTGCTAGAGTGTCTATCTGTATGTGTTTAAATGCTGTTGTGTTTTTTGGATCATCCACTGGTTTGCTGTGTGGGGTTGCTATGTGTGGTTTTGGTGTTGTTTTTTCATCAGTGCTTGTTTCCTCTTTTGGTTGGTTTCGCTTCAACCTCCTGGCTTGAGCTAGCAGATGATTGTGCAGTTTTCTTGGTGCCAACCTAGTTGGGATTAGGGAGGTATGTGATGATGCTTTTTACTCTTGTCTGTCCTTTTTTTTGATGTATACCAAGATGTAATTTTGTTTTGTTATCATCAATAAAGAGTATTTTGCTGATAAAAAAAAAAAGAACCTGAGATGCATTAGGGTGGGAGTTGCGACGGAAAGAGAAGAAGAAAGGAATGGAGAACAATAAAAAGGTATGCCTATTTTTATCATTTCAACAATGGATTCTACCTTTACTAATTAAAATTGATTCGATATTGATTGGTAATTTTTTTTGCCTTGAATCATTTTTTTTTCTTCTAATTTTCGTGAATGTTTTATTTTTTTATTTGTATCTCTCTGTGTAATTATGTACCCAAAAAAAAAAAAAAAAAAAATTTCTTTGCCTCCCTTTTTTAAAACTTTATCTCTCTTTAACATTTTAAGTATTTTGGCTTTGTTTGGTTTGAATTTTCAAAAGAGATTTTGAGATGAAAACTCATTTGTTATCTCTATTCTCAAAACTATTTCAAATTTATCTCTATTTCCAAAATTATTTCAAATTTATTCCAAATTTATCGTTATTTCCAAAACTATTTCAAATCAATTATGCTACATCCTCCTAATATAACACCACCATTTTGACCACTAATGAGGTGTAGAGAATAGAGAGAGAGAGGAGGGATGAGGAGTGTAGGCCTACCCTTTCACATGGTCCATTTCATGTCATTAGGGTGGATTGGAGGTGCTAAATTAGTGCTCCTCCCAAGCATTACTGTTTTTCTATTTCAAATATATTTCAAATTTATCTCTAGTCCCAAAGTTATTTCAAATCAAATTTATCTCTATTACCAGAGCTATATTAATTGAATTGATATCTATGTTCAAGTACGCAGTACATCATATTTTTAAGTTATTCGTATTTTTTTGGATGAAACTTTGTAAATAAATTATTTACAAATTCAAATAAAAATTTAAAACTAAATGAATTTGTATTTTAAATTATTAAAAAATACTTTTGATAATAGTGAAAAAAAATGTGTTACATATTTTAAGCATATTTATATTGAGTGGATTTAAAAATTGATTTTTTTTTTGGTTAGTATTTAGTGATTTTTTAAATTCATAAACTTTACATATTTCAAGTTTTAGATTGAGTGAAGCTAAAAACTGATTTTTTTTGTATGTGTGTGTATATTTGTTAATATTTAGTATTTTTTAAAAAGATTTTTTCATAAATTTTATACGTTTTAATTGTATTTAGATTGAGTGGATCTAAAAATGGAATTATATATATATATATATATATATATATATTTGTATATTTGTTAAAAGATATTTTCATAAATTTTATACATTTTAAGTGTATTTAGATTAAGTGGATCTAAAAACTAAAAAATATTTATTAAAATATTTAAAAATTCACTACAAACAATAAAATATGGATTGAAATTCAAAAACTAATTTTGAAAACTCCACAAAGTAAAAAATTTGACTAAAATACATAAATTAAATTTAGATTAGGTGTAACTAAAAAATAAATATATATATATATACATATTTATAAGTCCAATTTGGAAGATTTATTTAATGTGAAATTCTAAGAATATTCTTTTAGAGTTTGAAGTCATATTTAAATAGGAATGTGTTCCATAAGGTCGTATGAGTTGTAAATAAATGATATTAGTGTACTATTATACCCCTAATTTGTTTTTATATTGTACCTTATTTTCTCATTCATCATATCACGTTTAGGAAGACTTTTAGGAAAGACAAGTCTATAAGTAACGATCGTTTGAGTTTTTTTCACCTTGATCACGGTATTTAGTGCATTTTCAAAATATTACTTAAATGGATATGGATATGGTCAATGATATGATGAAATTTAAGGATTATGCGTTGGTTTTTTCGACGTATTTTGATTTCAATCGATTGAGGGGAAAAGGTAATTTATTTTTATTTTTATTTTTTTTGGTTGAAGTGTGTTGCTGTTTGTTGAAGTGTGGATTGTTCATCTTTAATAGGGCATTGACAATCTATTACACTTATTGATAGGCACAATTTGACCAATGTCCTAATTGAATGTGTGTATTTGACATTGTGATGGTTAATGTGTTTAGATATGTTCGATGAGTGGGGTGGTGTGTATGGGTTCAAGGGTTAGATTGGGGGTATTTAGTTTTGGTTGTTAATTTGATGTCAAATGTGAAGCACATCGTAGGATGACAATTGTACATTGGGACCTGAATGATAGTGTTATGATGCATGTTACATATTGTGTGTAACGTTAATCCACATACACCATGTAGTAGATGACACTTATGTGTTTATTCGGTTGTATATGGGTTTAAATGTGTATCGTGTTTTTATTGTAATAAGTGTTTATATATATATATATATATTACAATATGTTACGCAAAATTATTGGGGATTTGAGTTTTTAATTGAATGTCGATTGAATCTCATCGCTCGATGCTGAGGTTACGTTGGGTTAGGGGCGATGGTGGTTCAATGCATGTGTTGGGTTGGGATGTTACATGTTACATTTAGGAGGTTACATTATTTATAATTTAACAATGGAGTATTGGAATTTCACGTTGAATTTGGGATGAGAAACATATAGGAATGTCACGGTGGGTTTAGGATGTTACATGTTACATTTACGTGGGGTTTGAGACGAGAAACATATGAGAATGTCACGTTGGATTTGGGATATTACATGTTATATTTATGTTTTGAATTTCAAATTTCCAACCATATAGATATGATCACAATTTATGATAACATTAGATTTTTCAAATATGGTATTGCCATTAATCAAGTTATTTTGAATTTTAGAATCATATGAGAATGTCATGTTGGGTTTGGGAATGTCGCATTGGGTTTGAAATGTTACATGTTATATTTATGTTTTGAATTTCAAATTTCCAACCACATAGATATAATCACAATCTATGGTAACATTGGATTTTCTATATATGGTATTGCCATTAATTAGGTTATTTTGAATATAAAATTTCTAATCATATAGATATTATTACAATCTATGGTAATATTAGATTTTTCATATATGGTACTAATGTTTCACTCGTACTATGCACAGGTTGTGTTTACAATTATTTGTATATATTTAAATTCTGATTTTTAATTTTTTTTTTTTTTTGCACACAGAAAAATGAATATAACAAATACAACATATCTTCAAGCAATTATTTTATGTTTGCTTTTATTTAAAATTTAAAAATAATGTAAGGGCAAAATTTCTAACTAAATTATGGACAAATATATCCCTAATGACATTTTTTACTTCTATATAAATACTTAAAAAAATAAACCTGAAAAAGGTAGTCAATATAAATATTATACATTAAGTAAAAAAAATGTGGTTAGCAATTATGTTTACATAAATTTACTATATTTTAATTTCAAATTTAAATATATATATATATATATATATATTAAAAGCATTTTATTTAGTTAGTAACAAATAAAATTTTCTTATCAAAAAGAAAAGTTATAAAATTTTGTTATAAATTTTCAAATGTCTATTGTTAAACATTATATTCTACTTGCTTGTTTTAGGAGGAGTTTTGATCGTTGATCTTTGCTCCACATTCATCATATTGTTTTATTTATTTTTCTTCTTTTTTTCTTGATTTTCTTATGATGCTTCTTTCATAGTGCATCTCCTAGTGTATTAGTAAAAACATTATATACTTTAAAATGTATAAAATTACAATATATAGAAAAAAAAAAGAGAGTAAGTAATTGCCCAAAACAAAAACTACTTTAAAAAAAAATTTAAAAATAAAAACAAAAAAGAAATTGTTTGAAATAAAAATTTATTTATTTATTTATTAATTAATTTTTAAAAATAAACTTTTAAAGAAAATAAAGAAAACTACATAAAAAAAAAAGTACAGAAACGAAACATAAAATATAATACAAAAAATAAATGAATTATAGGATTTTTAAGTGAGACTTACAAATAAATTTTTGTAAAATCTTGTCTATTCATATACTTTTTGTGTATGTTTTTTTGTACTTTTAATCCTGAGAATGACATTGAAATAGTTTGCACTTCTTGCATTAGGTCCATCTAATAGTTTTAGAAAACACATATGTAATAAATTTCATAACACAAAACACAAACAATTGTGAGACAAAGTATCTGTAAAAATGAAAGCAACGTTCAATGATGATATAGAAGTATACCTGACATTTTAATTTCAGGTATAATCAGATAAATCGCCATAAAATAGGAAGATAACTTTTATTTTTCTTCACAACAATTACATAACTAAATATATAATGTTAATGTCTCTCACTATTCCACACGTTCAATTCTCTATCAATATTAAATTGAATACATGAATAAAAAAATTGGAACATTTGAGAAGACAAAGAAATGTGATTTGAGACATTTGAATTGTTGAATTCTATTAATTAATAGTTATTAGGTTTTAATGGTCAGACTTCTAATATTTGTTAATCATTAAAATTGAGTTATTTTGTTTCATCTATATTTACTTGATAATTTGAGAGTGGACATGTGTCAAGCTTTTACACAAATACTTGGCACATTTTTTTGAGAATTATTAATGAAAGGCATAGTGTAATTTTGTTTTTTTGTTTTTTGTTTTTTGTTTTTTTTTCTGCAATTACAACATGTTATTTTTTAATAAGAATTTATATTTGTTTTAGATATTTTTTAATATACTAATTATTGTTTACAGTGTATTTTTTTTTCTCTTTTTTTTTTCCGCAATTGCAACATGTTATTTTTTAGTAAGAATTTATATTTGCTTTAGATATTTTTTTAATATAGAAATTATTTTTTTTAGATTTTAGTAAAATGTACAGTGTATTTTTTTTTTTTTGCTCTTTTTTTCACAATTGCAACATGTTATTTTTTTAATAAGAATTTATATTTATTTTAGATATTTTTTAACATTCAAATTATTTTATTTAGATTTTAATGAAATACACAGTGTAATTTTTTTTCCCGCAATTGTAGCATATTATTTTTTAATAAAAATTTATATTTGGTTTAGACATTTTTTTATAGTGTATTTTTTTTTTCACAATTGCAACCTGTTATTTTTTTTAATAAGAATTTACATTAATTTTAGATATTTTTTAAATATACAAATTATTTTTTTTAGATTTATTATAAAAATAATTTAACAATCCTGTCATTAACCATAGTGTATGGGAGAAGTTGAAAATGGTGTGACAGCAGGTATGGGAGAAGTCAAAAAGGCTTATGGGTTGGGTGAAGCCAGTAAATGCTGATTTTTTTTTAAAAAAAAAAAAAATAAGAAAATTAAGATTAAGATATTAGAGCTCACACAAGACTTGTGAGTTAGAAACCTCATTTTCCTTATATAATATATAGATATAGATTATCATTAATCAGGTTATTAACTGATTAAGATTGAGAGTAGATGTGTCTATATGAAAATCACAGGACCTATTGAGTTATAATTTTTTTTCATAAGATCATATCTTATGTAAACCTTACAAATAAGACTTATAAATAATTTACCCCAAAAAAATGACAAAAATAAGAAAAAAAAAATTCACTAAAGATAATAAAAAGGGTTAATTACACTAATAGTTCCTATAGTTTGAGACTTGTATCACTTTGGTCCCTGACTTTTCAATTGTGACACATTTGACCCTGAATTTTGAATTTTGTTCCAAATAAGGACAATTGAAAATATTATTAGATTTTTCAAGGGTAAAATCGTCAATTTGATAAAATATAAACTAATTTGACAAAAATAAATGTCAAAAAATATTTTAAATTTTTTTAAAATTATTTTTATCTACCAATGATAAAATTATGTAAAATTAATAAAAATTACATAATTAATTTTTTAAAAGTAATTTTACATGATCATCATCCAAACACATAATGAAAATTAATTTAGTAAAAAAAATAAATAAATCTCTAAAAGATTTATCAATTTTACATAATTTTGTTTTTAGTAGGTAGAAATAATTTTTAAAAATTCAAAAATATTTGTTTGACATTTATTTTTGTCAAATTAGTTTATATTTTATCAAATTGACAATTTTACCTTTGAAAAATCTAATTATATATTCAATTGTCCTTATTTGGAGCAAGATTCAAAATTCATGGTCAAATATATCACAATTGAAAAGTCAGGGACCAAAGTGACACAAGCCCCAAACTATAGGGACTATTTGTGTAATTTGCCCTAATAAAAAAGTAAAAAATTAGTTTTGAAAACTCAAAACCAAACAAGTTTTGTTTGGTTTAGTTTTTAAATCAATTTTTGAGAGGTAAATTACAAACACACCTCCAGAGGTTTACTTAAATTACAAATTACCTCTTGTGGTTCTAGAAATTACATTATGCCTCCTAAGGTTTCTAATTTCATAACAAATAGGTCATTTTATTAATAAATCATCAAGTTAATTAACAGTATTTAATAATGTTAAAATTTTATTTCAATTAATAATTCAGATAATTTTATTATTGTATAGGTGAACAATTAGAAATTTTACTTTTTCAATTAATTCTGTTAAACAAAGATTTCTGACAGGGAGGTATTTGTAATTTTCCAAATCATAAGGGGCAATTCATATTTTAAGCAAACCTCAGGGGGTGCATTTGTAATTTATCCATTTTGAGAGATCAAAACTCAAAATTTGTTCAGTTTACAATTTTCTCAAAACTATTTTCCATCATTTTTTCTATCTTTTCTTTCATTCTCTCACATTCTCTCTCTTCTCCCATTCTCTTACATTTTACACATCAATCAATCATTTTTTTTCTTACACTCATCCATTGAACTACAAATCATCCCAAACTACAAAATTTCAACCACAAAACTGTTTTCAAAATATACAACCAAACAAATTTTCAAATTTTGAAGACTCTTTTCGAAAACTTATCTTTCAAAATTGATTTTAAAACCAAAACAAACAGAATGTTGGATTTTCAAATTTCTAAAAATTATTTTTAAAATATACAATTAAATAAAATTTTAAATTTTGTAACTCTTTTCAAAAAATTATATTTTAAAATTAATTCTAAAAATCAAACCAAACTCGTTTGGTTTCTAATTTATTGCATATGTAATGGCAATGGATTCTGGTATATATCACCACTTTGAATGTAGGTGGTACAGGTGATCAATATAAACAAGCTACAAGTGTATCTTATGTGCTTAAAATTAAAGTTAATTAGAGCTATGAGCTAAGTCGAGTCTATTAATGAATTATTGAAAACTTGACTTGAAGACTCAAATGAGTTTCCCCGTTCACAAAAACAAAAACAAAAAAATGATAAAAAAAAACCTCAAAGAAGTTTCAAGTTTATTTTGTTTTTCCTGTCAAAAAAAGAAAAATTATTTCATAGCACAATTAAATCTGACTATCATATCTAAATAATTCTATGAAGAAAAAAAAAAAAAACTAAATAATTCTCAATTAATATTGTGAAATTTTTAGCAATGGCACAAATGATTGATGGTTAAATTACACTTTGTTTCTTTTATATTTGACCATTTTTTTGCTTATGTAATTTTGTATTAGAATTGTATACGGTTTGCATTGCATATTGAATAATTTTTCCACAAAACCTATCACATTTCTTAAATTTTTATTTAATTTCCAACTTTTATAATGGAGAAGAAATAAATTAATCACTATAAAAATATCAATTTTTTTTTTTATAAAAGTTAAACTTAAGACGATACATCACAAAAGATGATATATAAAACTATTAGACCAAATGTGTGATTACTAAAATTTACTCAACAAAGAACAATAAAAGGAGAATTATTTGACAGTAGAATAGAGAAAAAAAAAAATTACAAAAATATGGAAGTGCCAATGAATCTATGATGCTATATAAGTGAAACAAAAATATTTATGAACAGTAAAAGTCGAGTTCTAAAGTGGCAGTGGCTCTTACTTATAAATAACTTACTGTAAGTATCTTATTTTTTTTTTTTTTTTGAGTTCTATACCACATTATTAAAATTATTGTTGGAATTTCAAATTTAGAACTATGAATCATCCTTATGAGAGAAAAGTTTTAGGTTGCATTACTTTATATTTGTGTAATTATTATTATTATTATTATTTTTTATCTATCTAACTGTTAATAATTTTCCCAACGAAAAATACTTTGAAATTTTAATTCTTAAGTTTTAAATTTAATTTTAATAAGTTGGCAGTGAACCTCATCTACTGTAATGTGATATTTTAATTTTAATTTTTTTTTTCTTCTTACCATATCATTAATATTCCATTAAAATATCAAAATTAATGCATTGTTGTTTTCCCACCTATACACAAGACTTCACATCAGTTCGTTTAATCACATCAACTGACAAGACAAGTCTTTATTTTGATTAAATTCAAAGTAATGTTATAGTGGTTAGCTAATTTTTTTATCTTCTTAGAGCATTTTTAACGATAAACTTTTTATTAAATTTGAGTAAAAAAAATTAATTTTTTCAATTTGATATGACTTATTTTAACCGTGCATCAAAAGGTAAGGATCGACCGGTAAAGTTATTTTTTATTTTTTATTTTTTATAATTGTTTGAACCTTTTTGACCAGTTTGAATCTATATATTTGAAAGAGAACCGGTCAACCGGTGGGTTAACCTGCTGGACATTCGGTTGGTTGACCGGTTGGCCCACCCCAACGGTCAAGTACAGTAAAATACTGATATACAAAACTTGTCCTCAGTTTGATGAAATGTTTGTTCCATTCTCATTTTAATATCAAATTGGTAAAATCATTGGAGCTTGAAAAAGTCACTTTTCATCAAATTTCAAATTTGATGCATGGTTTGATGCACCGTTAGAGATGGTCTTATATATCAGTTTAATTATTAACATTGAGAATAATGGGTTAGTTTGGGATGTGAGTTAGTTTTTTTAATTATTTTAGTTTAGGATTAAAATTTTTTTTTTATTTAAGATAGATTTTTTGACTTTTGTAAAAAAATAATAATTATGAGATAGATGTGACATTTTATCCTATTTAATTAAAATAATCAATTTTATCATATATGACTATTTTAGTCTCAACCTTTATCTGAAATGGAGCTAATACATAATAATCAAAATTTTATTAAAAAAATTAAAAAGTTGAATAATTATATAAAAAGTTAACGATTTTTTTTATCCTTATTTTTTATATATATTTTTTAAAAAGTCAAAAAATAATATTAAACATACTAATTTTTTTTCATCTCTTATTTTAAAAAGTCAAAAAATTACTAAAACAATTTATTCAAAACCAACCCTAATATGAATAGTAAACTTATTATGCCATTGACAAATAAAGCCTTCGTTTGGAAGTTGTAACCCGGGATTTTTTAGTTATTTTAGTCATAAAAAAATAAAATAAGTTTTTTAATTCAATAAAACAAAATATCACATCCAATTCATAATTATTACATTTTTCTCACAAAAGTCAAAAAAATTTAACTCCAGATTAAAATAGTCAAAAACCAACCCACTTCCCAAATAAATCCAAAATAAGAGTAATGTTATATAAATAAAAAAATTTATGCATAATTTTCATAAATAATAAGAGTGTGGCTCATTGTGAACATTTTACTTCAAAATAAAACACTATTGAAAATAAATTTATTTACAATAATGATATTATTACATTATTTTTATCAACTTTTTTATTTATTTATTAATTTTATATATGTTTAAATTTTTTTATAAAATAATAAACATAATATAATATTCTAATAATAAATAAATATAGCATTATTGTTGTCTCTGATGTGAACTTATCATACAGTGAGATATTGCCAAGCGCGGGTCCCATTAACTCCAACTTCAACAGCTTTAAGTCTCATACTATGCTTTCAATGTTTGTACCATTTGCAGCTTTGCCTTGTACTTTTATTTGGTATGTTTGCACTTTAATTTGATTCCAAACTAATTTCTAATTCCGAAGAGTATCTCCCACGGTTTATTATTTTTTTTTATTAAATTTGAGTAAAAAATGGTTGATTTTCTTAATCTTATATAGCTTACTCCAACGGTACATCAAAAAGGAAGGGTCATCCGGTAGGTCGACCGGCCGGTAAGGCTTAATTTTTTTTTTAGACTTGTTTGAATCTTTTTGATCTGTTTGAACCTACCTATTTGAAAGAGAACTAGTCAACCGATTGGTCAACCAACTGGACATCCAGTTGGTTGACCGATTGCCCTCGTCTAACAGTACAGAACAGTGAAATATTGAAATCCAAAGCTTATCTTTAGTTTGATGGAACTTTTGTTCCATTCTCATTTTGATATCAATTTGGTGAAATCATTGGAGTGAAAAAAAGTCACTTTTTTATCAAATTTTAAATCTAATGTAAGGTTTGATGCACTGTTAGAGATGGCCTAAACTTGCCTCAACTTGGACACCAAAACTCAAATAGGAAAGTGTAACGAAAATATGTTTTATCTATGGAATTGACAAATCTAAATAGAATAGCACTTATAGTTTGTCCATTATGTGAATTTAATTGTTGGAGTTTCTTTTTTTTTTTTTGGTGCTTCGGAAAGGAGTTGTTGGAGTTTCAATTGTTTTAATTTAACCTCTAATTTTTTATGTTGTGTCAATTAATATTAATTGATAATATCTATTAAGAAATTAAACAAAAATAAAATTATTAATTCAAAAGCAATAGACCATTTTAAATTGAACAATTCTATTTATACACTATCAATCCTTTCAGTATACATAATTACTTAGTACACATACATAATAATGTTTAAATTGTTAATATATCTTAGTTCAACCCATAACTTTTCCGTTTTAACCCTAAGCTAATAGATTGGTGCACAACACAACCAATATGTTTATTTATTTTATTTTATTTTATTTTATTTAATATTTAATCAACCTTAATAATTTGAACAAAATAATTTTGTTCAAATATAAATAACTGAACATTTTATAAATGTTCAACTCTAATTGTCCGAATACATGACAAACGAATAAACCATCTTCTATACGAACGAGATAAACAAAAAAATAAACATACATTTTCATTGTTGTATTGTTTCAAATTAACAGTCTAAGTGTCATTTATGTTATGCAAACCTTCAAAATTAATTAATTTAAATGTTCTTAAAACTTTAAATCTTCAAAAGCAATAATATTTTGAATTTAGAAAATAATGGTGAAGATTATAATGACAAAGATGATGAGTGTAATGTGTAATATTATAATGGTGAAAATGAACAGTGTTGGAAGAGAGATTTATTTCAAAAAATAGTGTACAAGTAATGATGTGTAAAGAGAGATTTGTATCTTCATATGTGAATTACTTGAATGAGTACATATGTATCTATATTGTCCTTAATAATCATTTTACACAAAGATATTATTATCATATAAATTTAATAGTTAAATAATTTGAACTAAGAGGATTCGTAATGTGTACATAGAATCTTCCTTTTAAATCAGACTTCAATCCTTCAATTCTATAATTTCAGTTTAATGTCTAAAAAGATACTATCTATTGGACTGAATCAATAAAATATGAAAAATTCTAGAAAAAAATTAACATAATTAAAATTATAAGACCAAATTGACATAAAAAGACAAATGGTACTCTATAGATGTAATTTTTCCCAACTTTAATGGGAGCCTCTAGGGCGGCATTTGCCATCTAAGCTACAAAAGTCTCACTTTTTAGACGACTGCTTCTTCTTCCTTTTGTTTTTTTTTTTTCTTTTTTCTTCTATTTATTTTTATTTTTTTATTTTACCTTTAATGATTTTTTTAAAATTACTATCAAATTTTATTATTTTTTCAATCCGTATAATTTTTTTAGTTTTTAAATTTGTGTCAAGATTGCCACGTGACTGTTTGCTATCTTCTTACGTTTAGATTAATGTGCAGTTATTTTTCCTTTGAAGAAAAATTGTGTCAAAAAAAAATTGAACATAAATTTCTTACAGTAATTTCGTGGTCCCAGAAAGGGACTGAGAAAAATAAACAGGAAATCTATCATATGGTTGGAATTTGAAGTTGATGTTATGGGCCATATCTTAAATAAATCTAAACAATTAATGTTAGATTATGGATATTTTTTATGTCTGAAATTGTAGTTCCTCAAAGTTGATATGCTATGTGTCTTGCAAATATATATAATGACTGTAGAGGTGTTGTTGGATTTATTGGATTCACTTTCGGATTTCGTTTTAATGGTCTGAATCATTAATATTTTAGAATTCATCGATTACATTATCTCTGTAAAAAATTAAGTCTGTCGGATAACAACAATCACGTGTTTAAATTAGTTTTGTGTAAAAAAAATAAATAGTTCGTATAAAACTGATTTGAACACGTAGTTGCTGTTATCTTATCAATTTAATTTTTTTGTAGCGATAATGAATTTAACATATCCTAAAATGTGAACGATTTAAATTATTAAAATAAGATTTCAAAGTGAGCCTAATAGATCCAACAGCATCTCTCTAATTTTATTATTATTTTTTCTATGAAGATCTTTAATTTGAAGAATCAAAAGAAGTATAATCAATAAAATCCCAAAGAGAAGAAAACAAATAAAGTGGGACTCAATCAAATTGTTGAGGTGAACAATGTAATTTTAACTTGTCTTTCTACTTTCTTGTCTATTTCCTTTCCCCAATTAAAATCCAAGTTCTAACACGGTAAATAGGACCCACAACAACTATTGTTAGACCACCTCATCCACGACTCTTTATGTCACACCATGACACCAATAATTCTAGAAAGGAGTGTTTGATGTAACATCAATTTGGCATCATACGTGGACTTTGTGATAGGGTTAATTATTAGAAAATTGCTTAAAAGCTCTAAAATAAGTAATTCTAATTGCTCTAAAAACACTGTTACTCTAATTGATGTGATGTTTTACTCTTTGTTTTTTTTTTTTTTTTTAATTTCCAGCACTGCCAGCTCATTAGAGCTGGCTTAGTGCTCCTTTTCTAGTGGTCTGTAGCACCACTGTAATTATTAAGGGTTTTAAGAAATGAGTTACAAATTAATTTTTTAATTTCTTGATTTTTTTAAAATTATATATATATATATTTTTATGATTTTAAATTTTTTTTTTTTAAAAAGTTAAAAGATTATTTTTAATCTATTTTTCAAAAATGAATCTAAGTATTATATGATATTATTTATGTAATATTTTAAATTAATTAGATAATTTTTATTTTTATTTTTTTAAGTAATGAAAAAATAAAAAATAAAAAATTAATATATATTATGATTTTTATTAATTGAGAATATCACCCAAAAATATTATAATATTTTGAAACTATGCAATAATTTTTGTTTGTGGTGTGATAGGATGATCCATTTGTGCGGATGTATTCTCATAAAAAAAATTATATATAATTTTATTTTCTAAATTTAGTAATGTATAATAGAGATGATTAGTTGATAATTAAAAAAATTACTTTAAATTTTTTAATAAACTACTAAATTATTAAATTTTAAAAATAAATTTAATTTTTGAATTAAAATAACACTACACATCTCATATTTCTCATCATCATTACATTCCACATTTACTCATACTGGTAACAATACATTATATTCTAATTATATTTACAATCCCGTATATATCACAAAGCTATCTTTCATCACATAAAGTTCTTGATTTGTCAATCCAGAAATGATACACTCAAAATTTAAAGGTTTGTTTTAGAAAATTAGTTAAAAATTAATTTTTTGATTTATATATATATATATTTTAAAAATATGTAAAAAAAATAAAAAGATGATAAGACTCAAAATAAATTAAAAGTCAAAATTAATTTTTAACCATGTTTTCAAATTGATCCAAAATATACAATGTGGATTTAAACTAGTTGATGTTGAGTCACGCCCGAAATAATGCTGCTCCATAGATTTTAAATTAAATTACTTTTCTGAATACATAGCATTATTGAGTAAGAGAGAATCATCTAGTGATAAATGCCTTGATATGAGAGATCAGTCCATGGGTTTGAGTTTGAGAGAGCTGAGACTTGTTTAGGATGTGAAATGCATGACCAACACCTTTGTAGACCACATAATCCACTTTCTTACCTGCACTAGCCAAAGCAGCACAAAACTCCAAGTTCCTATCTTTCAATATATCCATCTCAGCTATAAACACCATGGTAGGGAAAATCCTCAACTCCTCCAATTTTGTTGAGGCTTTTGCCAATGGGTTGCACCATGGATGATCCCGGTTCGCCCCCGGTGGCAATGATAACCGCCAATATGTATCTGAGGCCGCCAGGCTAAGGGGGGAACGTGGCGGTTGCACCATATACTTCTCAGAATGAGTCCTTCCCTCTCCTCCAAAAAATGGTTGTATTAAAATTGTCCCCTTGATGGTCAAAGGCTTTAAATCCATGGCTTGGCATGAACCAAGTCTAATGCCCACATTGTGGGCTATGTTGGCACCAGCACTATCACCGGCTAGGAAGATGCTAGAGAAATTGCATTGTTTTGACCACAATTCATTGGCAGCACCACATAGGGCTTCTTGTTTCACCCACATGAGTGCCTTGAAACCATCGTCGTAGGCGGCCGGAAGAGGATTTTCTGGGGCCAATCGATAATTCACTGACATAATTATGCAACCGGATTTGGCAGCGAGCTTTGCTAGGAACTCATGGTAGCAACTCCAAGAAGCCGAACCAACACAAAATCCGCCTCCGTGGAAGTAAACTACCAAAGGAAGCTTCCCGTGACATTTGGGCACGTAAAATCGTGCCCAAATGTTTATAAACGTATCGATAACTGTGTCACTTGAGGTCACATCAAGGTCAGGGACTAATGCACTAGTGACACATGGAACAATTTGAAATCGTTCCACGTGTCCATCTTTGTAAACCCTAACAAGCCCATCAATTTCCTCCACCACAGCCCCATGCTGGTGAGTTTTGGAGTTGGTATGAAGGGTTAAACTTGGGTCTAATGTTATGGTTGCCATTCTTCTTTCCCTCGTATGAATGAAAATGAAGAAAAACAAAACTAGCTTATAGAGTGTATTTTTTGGGGTTATAACATGTTATTCATTTAGGTTTCTTTATATAGAAAAGTGAAAGGAGATAAGGTTCAAGGGCATCAATATGGGAAATGGGTCATCCTCTCTTTACATGCCAAGTGGGCAACTAGAAAGTTGCCACATGTCTTCACATGGAGTCTATTATGTGGGGGGTGCGCTGAGTGGGTAGTCCTTGCATTTGGTAACCTAGTTGTCCTGGACTTTCATAAGTCGGTGGTTATGGACTAACCTAAAATGTATCAACTCCACAAACAAATCTCATAGTTGTGGCCAACCAAAAACAAGACAAACGGTGGCCTAAAACATTAACTACTTTTACTTTTGGAAAAATTTAAAAAAAATTATAAATTCATTTAAAAATCTAAAACTTTAATTATTAATGTACATAAATTTTACTGCCAATCTGAAATTATTTTTAAAAATTTACACTAATAGTAATTGTCCCTTTATTTTTTGATAATATTTTCTACATATTAGCCACTTGGGGAGATAGATCTTATCCTCAGATTTTTACAATTTGACTAAACTTTATAAGTTCAAAACATCAACTACATAAACAATCCTTAATTCTAGAAACGGGAAAAAAAAAGAAAAAGAAAAAAAGCTAGTCATGTTAGAATTAATTAATAGATATAAAAACAAATTGACTTGCGGGGCATGTATGTCCTTGAGTTCATTTGTACACAATTAGTGTCCCAGTTTGAAAATGTGTGTCACACATGATTAATTGAAAATAAATTATATGTTACTTTACAATTGTAGCGAGTCAAGACCAAGTGAGCATTGACATGTACTTTTTTATTATTATTAAATTTATTTCTTCATATAAATTTGAGTGAATCTCACACTTACTAAATACACATTTTAACACATCATTTGATACCTCGATTGAAACATCAATTTACTCACTCAATTAACATAACTTCACACATCAAAACATCTCACTTTTATCAAATTTTTGTCACATAATATTTTAAAAAATATTTTTAACATATTCACTGTAAATGTTAAGGGTTGTTTGAGGTATCTTAAATAAATATACTTTTTATCTTTTTAGACTAAAAAGTTGAGGTTGAAAATATGAATGTTTAGGTTAACTTTTTGACTTTTTATGAAAAAATATTTATTAAAAAATTGTATAAATTAATGTGAAGGGAAAAATTAATATTGAGATTTGTGCAGTCGTAATTGTTGACTTTTGGTGAATAGTGATAACTTTTTGACTTTTTTGAGATTTCCTAAACTTGGCCTTAGTACCACCACAACACAACAAAACCACCAATATACTAAAGTTACACTTTTTGGCTAATAACAACCTGTACTAAGGTCAAGTTTGGCAAGTTATCAAAAAGTCAAAAAATTAAAAAGTTACTTAAAAAGTTATCACTATTTATCAAAAGTAAAAAATTACGGCTGCACAACTCCCAATCCTAATTTTCTCTTACACACTAATTTATATAATTTTTTAATTCACATTTTTTCATAAAATGTCAAAAAGTTAACCCAAACATCCATATTTTTTTCCTCAATTTTTTAATCCAAAAAGATAAAAAGTGCACTTATTTAGGACACCCCAAACAACTACCGCCTAATGAAGAAATCAAGTTTGGCAAAATAAAAATTTATTAGAGATTGACTTGATATCTAAATAAATTAAATTTAAACGCATTTTAAAACTTGTTAATTTTTTGAACTCAACTTGAAGTCAACTTATTATATAGGCATCATAAAAATCCAAGCTAAATTTAAATACTTTTTAAATTTGTCAAAATTTTTAGTTAAATTTAAATAACTTACTATTATGCTCGATTAGTCTCGTTTATAACCTTACCACGGGTTGAAGCTATTGGCAAAACAAAGTTTTGGATTAGCCCTAGTGCCATATTTAATTTTGTTTAAGTACAAATTTTGTTTTTTTATTTTAGCTTGGAGCTAAAAAGTTTCATTTGAGAAGGATTTTTTTTTATTTTTTTGACTTTTTGTAAAAGAAAGAATACAATAATTGTGGGTGATATTTTATCTTATTAAACTAAAAAATTTATTTTATCTTTTTTTAATTAAAATAGCCCCAACTCTTCTTTTCAAACGAAGCCATAATTATTCATAGAAGTTGATTTGGCTTCCTTCAATAGGTAAATGGAAAACAAAAAAGAAGTAAAAACATAACAGCATACCTTCTATAAATAGTTTTATATTACATATTCTGTTAATAGAATTATTCTATTAGTTATGGAAGGCATAAGAAGTTATTTGGTACGGTGAATTACATTAATAGTCCTTATAATTTAGGACATATATTACTTTAATCTCTGACTTTTTAATTGTAACACATTTGATTCTGAATTTTGAATCTTATTCTAAATAAGGACAATTGAAAATATCATTAGATTTTTCAAGGGTAAAATCGTTAATTTAATAAAATATAAACTAATTTGACAAAAATAAATGTCAAACAAATATTTTTGAATTTTTAAGAATTATTTCTATCCACTAAAAATAAAATTGATAAATCTTTTAAATATTTATTTATTTATTTTATCAAATTAATTTTTATTATGTGTTTAGATGATGATCATGTAAAATTAATTTTAAAAAATTAATCATTTTATTTTTATTTATTTTAATCTATTTTACATAATTTTATCATTGGTGAATAAAAATAATTTTTAAAAAATGAAAAATATTTTTTTGACATTTATTTTTGTCAAATTAGTTTATATTTTATTAAATTAACGATTTTGCTTTTGAAATTAAACAATAGTTTCTTCAATTGTCCTTATTTGGAACAACATTCAAAATTTAGGTTCAAATGTATCACAATTGAAAAGTAAAGGATCAAAGTAACGAGAGTTTCAAACTATATGGACTATTTGTATAATTTCCCTTATTTGGTATTATCAAAAGGCCACTATCGTACACCAATAAAACAGCTGACCCTTTAATCACCAGAGTCCACAACTATAGATAGTGCTAATCTGCTAATGCATTGGAGAGTCAAGAAGTCTCGTTTAGTGTAATTAATTATAAATTGAAACTTGATAATTAAAAAATAAATTTTAAAAATTCATTTTATTAATTCTTTTGATTTATTTAAATTATTTTTATCTAATAATTTATAAACAAAAACTCCACCAAATAGTCTAGCATAAATTTTAGTATATTAAATAAATTAAAAAAAAAAATTATATAAAGCACCAAACAAGCTCAAACTATGGCTAAGTTTAGGAAGACTAAGGCCTCGTTTGGGAACAGGCTAATCTAGTAACTTTTTGGCTAATTGGCTAAAAAGGTTGGTAAGAAAAACCTGTATGTTTGGGCCAACTTTTTGGCTAATTACGAAACGACGTGCAAAAAGTAGAGAGAAAAGGGAATCTTTGACTTTTTGGTATGGGTTGTTGGCTTTTTGGCTAAAAAGGTAACTTTTTGGCTAATTGGCTATTTTAGCCTCTTGCCAAACGAGGCCTAAATAAGTGTACTTTTTGACTTTTTATAAAATATGAGTTGGATTTGAGTTGGGTTTGAAGTGATGTGTTAGAGAGGTGATGTGACTTAAATAAGATGATATGACTTAAATAGGATAGTGACTTTTTAACTTTTTAAATTATTTTGAAAATACCAAACTTGACCATAATGTGGCGAGTTTGGGCTGCTTAAGAGAGTCAAGAGCCTCTCCTTCCAGGCTTGTGCTTGCAACCGTCCTTGCAGGCCTTCGGGTCTACTTTTAGGTCCAATTTTGATAATCCGAACCGTTCATATTTTATGATTTATTCAGTATATTATACCTGTAAAAAATCAAATTGATCGGATATCGGGAAGCATATGTTCAGAAAATTGTTTATTAAATTATTTAAAAAATAATTTTTAGTTCAATTTTTTGAACACATACTTCCCGATATCCGATCAACTTGATTTTTTACAAGTATGATATACTGAATAAATCATAAAATATGAACGATTCAGATTATCAAAATTAGGCCTAAAAATAAACCCGAAAACCTGCAAGGACGGTTGCAAGTACCAAGACTGCAAGGAGAGAATCCTCTCCCTGCTTAAGACTCTTAAAATATTACACTCACATAATCTTTAATGATGTGAACCCATGCATGTCAACTGTCAATTGATTTAAGAATCGACCAACTAAAACTTAAATCACTGCCACATAAATATAAATAAATTTAAAATTAATATTTTAAAAATGTCTAGTACTATACTTTTATTATAGAGAGAATTATTTGTCAGTGGGTTGAGAAAAAATAAATTATAAATTAGTGGGAAAATTTATGTACTTTAAGACTATTTTCAACCCAATTCAAATCTTTCATCAAAATTAAATTTGATGAAAATTTGGTGAAAATATTGTTACAACCGTTTCACCAAATTGGTATCAAATAAAAAGAGCCTTATTTTTTTCATCAAATCAATGGAGCGTTTCACCATCAGGTGATCATTGGTAAATGACCGAATGGATGACCGGCCAGTCAATCCGATGGACGATTGGATTGGAAAGAATTTGAAGAAAATTTATGCTACAGCAGACGACCGTCTAGATATCCTCCCAATCGATCGGTTGTTTGATGAAAATTAAAAATTTAGCGTTAGAACATTTGGCATTAGAAGAAAATTTTAATGCAAATCTTTATTCAAATTTAATGAAAACAAGAGAGGCATTGAAAATACTTTACTAATTAAAATTCTATACTTTTTTATGATTTTGTCATTTCTTTTCACCGTGTCACTGAACAGTTATTACCCCTTTATTATAGACATGTAACATCTACGGACATAGGGCACCAAATTTTATGTCTTTAAATTCCATCGTCCCATTTCTCAACATATAAAAGTCGTGTAAGGATTTTGAATTTGGTGATAAATTAATAGGAGAAAATGTGATTGGAATATAAATTAATTTTTTTTAAAAATTTTGCTTCTTTTCTTTCAAAAAATAAAAAAAAAAATTCACATTTATCGTTCAAACATAATCTAATAATTATTATATCTTGAAATTACTGCACGTCAAAATTTTCACATAATGTAACAATTGTAAGTATTATAAAACAAAAAAGAATAGAAAATTTTAGAATAAATTACACTTTTCACTTTTATAGTTTGACTCAAATTTCACTTTGATCTCTATTCTTTTAGTTTGAATAATTTATTTCCCGCACGTTAAGTCTAGTTTCAATTTGGTCATGCCGTTCAAATTTTCATGTTTTTTTTACTTGTACACCTTAAAATACTGACAAGTGTCATAAATTTTTTAGTTTTAATCTTCAATATAAATAGAAAGACGAAATTAAAATTAATCTTAAAATATAAAAATTAAATTATTCAATTTGAATCAAATTATAATATGAAAAGTATACTTTACCCAAAAATTGAAGAATAGAAGTTGTTAGACCCACACAGAGGGAAGAGGGTGATAATGTTGGCAACTTGCCAAATGCATGTACAATGAAAGTCAAAAATCTCAACCAACCTGACTTTCGAGGGTTGCTTGCTTTGCCTTCCAATAACATCTTTTCAAAGCAAGTGTTTGGGACATTTTGCTCTGAAATCAAAAAGAGCATTCAGGAATTTTATCTCATCCACTTTGAGAACTTGGTGTGTTTGTGTGTGGACTTGGATTGGGCAAGCCATCTAGTTCACATTAGTTCATTAGAACTCATGATAGCTTTTTAAGAAAGGCCCTTTTCCCTGTTTTCAGGGCATCCACGGAACATGCTTCGCACATATATCTTTTCAAAGCCCAAAAAAAGAATTTGTGGAGTATTTTAGGTCAAAGGCTTTCCCTTGTCTCATCAAATGGTTCACTAATATCACTTTTACTCATAGTTACCCCCAAATCCCACAATTACAAGCACTTCTCATAATGACTTTCTCAAGTATCCGTCAGCTTGTTTGGTTCTTATTTTTAGAATTTATTTTTTTTTAAATTAAATTTTTTTAGTTTTTATATTTTTTTGTTTTCATTGAATTTTTTTAATTTGTAGATATATCTAACATAAATACACTTAGAAAGTATAATATTTGTGACAAAAAAAATCTTTAAAAAAATTCACTAAATACCAAAAATATAAAAAGAAAATATGAGAATTCAATACATTTTTCGTATTTTTGTGCATTTATTGATTTATTTTTTTTTATATTCTTGTGTATTTATTATTTTTTTAAATATTTGTTTATAAATATTTTACTCTTTCGATACATCTAAGTAAGGTGCATCTAAAAAATTAAAAAATTTGTTTAAAATTTTAAAAATATTCACTAAAAACAAAAACAAAAAACTCAATTTAAAAAAAATTAAATTCAAAAAATTAACACCAAACACACAGTATAATTTTCTATCTTTCCATTCCCTATGCCAAAAGTAGAATCCCATCTTTCACTACAAAAAAATTAAGGTTTTAAAAATCAAAATTTAGGGACAAAATTATTTTTTAGGGTCTAAATAATTTTGTTGTAAAGAGTGTTGTTATTATATTTTAAGCAACAAAAATTGGACATTAGTGACAAATTATTATCCTTTTGGGACCAAATTTTTTGTCTCAAAAAATAAAAATTTTGAGACCAAATTATTTTGTCCCTCAAAGTCTATTTATTAGTGACATTTTCAAATTTTTGTCACCAAAAGTCTTATTTTTGACTTTTCGAAACGACTTTTTAACAACTATCCTCGTGACGATAAAAATTGGTTCCTAAATTTTTTTACAACAAAACTTTCACTTTTAAAGGTCAAAATATTTAATCTCTAAAACTCTTATATGTTATAGTATTTATTCATAAATTATTACATGCATCTAAAATATCATATGGTTGTGTGCTCAATCATTAACGTTTTATGCTTTCTTAATAATATTTATATTTTTTGGATCATGAAAGTGTATAGACCCTTCTTATTTGGCAGTACATAGCCAAGCAACGTGGTGTTTTAGAAAGACTAGATAATTATACCATCAAGTTGAAATACGTAAATTGTATAATATTTTCAATTTGTAGATATTTGTTGCCGATAAATATTTTGGTAAGAAAAAAAAATTGTAATTTATTTTTTAAATAAGCAACCAACCAACTGGATTGGTTGAGTAGGTCACCTTTGTACATTTTTGTTTAGGAGATTAGGGACTAATTTTTACTAAATGTATTCTTTATTGTATCTTTAATTTCTATAAGACTCTTTATTAGATTAATTCCTTATATAAGTTGGTTGTTTCTTACCCATTACAGGGACTCTTTATTGTGTTTTTTATTTCTATAAGACTCTTTATTAGATTAATTTCTTATTTAAGTTTGGTTGTTTCTTACCCATTACAGGCCACTTTGTTGGATTAAGTATTTGATTTTTATAATTTTTTGAACTATAAATGTCGAGATATCTCTTCGTACGGAAAACAACCTATTATTGGTTTAAAAAAAAAGAAAAAGGAAAAAAAAACTTCATTCCACCATTGCAATAGAAAGATCATACATCATATAAAGATAGTGAGAAACCGGAATGCTCTTCCTTTTAAAGATGCTTTTGGTTGTAGAATTTCGGCGAGGGTATCTCATTTTTGGGAAGCGTGATTTGGGAACTTCAACCCTCAAAATGTTGTTCTCTTTTAGGATGAGGCTTCTTTTGAATTTGAAATCCGATTGAGTATTATTGGATTTATTTTAATAATTCGAATTGTTTAATATTTAGAACTCGTCAAATAATTTATTCCTATAAAAAAATTATGTGATTAGATATTAATAGTCACTTAATCAGATCATATTTTTATCAATAATAAATATGATTTTAAAAATAAATTATTGATAAAAATGTGTTCTGAAAAAATAGTTATCGACATCCGATCAACGTGATTTTTTGCAAGGATAAAGTACTCAGTGAGTTTTACACATTACACAATTCGGATCATGAAAATAGAATCTGTGGTAAGTTTTACAAACCCAAATAATACTGTCCAGTGGAGAGAATCTGAAACGTTCTTTAAAATCACCATCGTTAAATTTGCTTCTAATGATGTAGATGGTTATTGATTTATTTAAGAATTAATAAAAGCTTCTCCCTATGAGATCGATGTGAATAAATTTAAAAGTAATATTTTAGAAATCTCTAATATTATTTTTTAGAAAAACATCTCTATATTAAAATTTACGTATAAATTTAAAATTGTTATGAAGTGACAATCCTTCTTTAGATAAAAAAATTATATATATGTTTTTTAAGCAAAATTTTGAATAAGTAACATTACTTAATTTAAATGGAAAAAAGTTAAAATCTTTTCATTTTTATTTTTCTCTCCACGAAAAAAAAATAAAAATATTCAATGCACTTGGAGCAATTTCCATTTTATTTATAAATTGGCACTTAACACTTTATCTCTTAAAACTTTAAACAAAAATGTTGAATTTTAAGATTTAAACTAATAACAACTCATTTGGAATATTACCTAAACTTACTCTGAGAGTATTTAATAATGGACAATGCAATAGGTCCTAAATTTTCTATCAAATAAATGATTAAATATATCATATGAGTGTGAAGTAAATGTCTTACATGGGTGTAGGATCCGCATTTGATTATTTATTTAATAATAAATTTGATAGTTCTAACATTACATTTTAATAATTTGTCAAAAAAATAGCACCGTGCGCCTCCCCACTCAACTTTGTACGTGGACGCCTCAAAGTGCCCAATTCTAGTTGTTACTTTAAGCTTAATGCAAATTGGCATTGAAATTGTGTCAATATTTATGTCACACACACTAGCCCATTATTTGTCATTTGGTAGATATGATTGCTTCATCAAGTGGTAACCTAGTCACAAGAGGAGTGGTCATTAAATTGCAGAAATTATTACATAGATTTGAAATATAATGTGATTGTATGTGTAATTAATGTTGTTTTGTTAATTGTAACAAAATTAAAATTATAAGGTTAAAATTATTAAAATTAAAATTACAAGAATGAAAGAGAAAATTTATTTAAATTAAAAGAATCAGTGGTATAATTTACTCTTTTTATTATTATTGTTATTTTTATTGGTCTCTTTGACTTAGATATAGAGATAGTGACATATACCTACATAAAGAAAGAATTGAAAAAAGAGATGTGGAGATCTTGTATAGGAATTTAATCTTGAAAGTGCATTATCGTTCATGCAAATGGGCAACTAACTATCTTTTATTCTTCAAACATTCCCACCTTTCTTCATTCTTTTGTTTTGACGACCTCCTTTGTCTCCCAAACCAGATAAGAGCATACTAGGGACCATGGAAATTGAACACATGTCATTATGTATTGAAAAATCTAAAATTATCGAGATATTGATTTATGATTATATATCAATTTTAATTAATAAATAACAATTCCAATCAACCAATTAAAGACAAATTGACACAGCGATTTTAACGTAAAAAAAAAAATAATTGGAACGCTTCCAATTGTGATAAAAAAAATCACGAGTCAAATTCACAAAATAATTCATTGAGAAGACAAAAATGAATTACACAAGTGTACTCTCAATTACCTCGTGAATTCATGCCCAAATTGAACTTATCCCAATGTGCCTCTTCCACTACCGTCTTCACATCGGAATTGTCTTGTCCAACGTTAAATTTATAACACTGATGTCGAATCCATGACAATGAGCCACTCCGGAATCCACCAAAACTTCAGACCCAAATTCCACAGAATCTACTGAAGAACAATTCTCTCTTTTGTGAATAAAACAAAATAAACAAATACTTTGATATAATCTACTCAATTTATGATATAAACTCTTACCGATATCAAAGGAAACAAGTAAAGGAGTTTCAGATGAAAACCCTAATACGCAAGAAAAAGATCTGGAAGTCGTACCCTAGAAACTGAATTAATCGCAGATTTATAACAAACAGAATCGCGATCTTCGCTCGAAGCGAGAATGGACGCTTGAGCGGTCTGACTAAAATGCGTGTTTCAAAACACAGATCTACGCTCTAGCGCAGGAAAAGCCGCTCAAGTGTAAAAATACAACTCCCAGTGCTTTTACAGGCAAGTAAAACTTCTGAAAGGATTGTATCTTTGCTCGAGCGTACAATCGATCGCTCGAGTAAAACAGCTCGATTTCCGACATAGTCAACGAAGTGGTAAACATAATAGGATTAAGATTACAAACTCCTCTGCATAGGTACAATTTGAGTTGGATTCGCATCTAAATACTTATAGCATCACTGATTTAAAAGATCGAATAAAATTATAACTGAAAAGAGTTTTGTCAAACGGAATTACCAATAACAAAAACCTAACGTTTATAATTCTATCAGATGAAAGCATAGAATAATTCGCAAAATAAAAAAATTCCCTTCAAGGTTTTAAGTAAACAAATTAACAAAAATCACTTGTAATTAAAAAATTAAAAAAAAAAAAAAAAACCCCTAAGGTTTGAAGTTAAATTATTTCTATAATTAATATTATCGTGATGATTGTTTGGAAGCTTATGTTGACCTAGCTGGCTGTCATCTTTTAACGTCAATATCATTGGGTTGACTTTGTTTTATTGATGTAATTATGTTATGCTGTTTGTATTTAGTTTTTGAATCAATAAAATCTCTTTCGCTTATCAAAATAAATATCTTGACTTGACAATATATGCTTGACAGTTTTTCTTTTTGAAATTAGATTTTCAGTCATATTACGTACCATTAAATTTTTATCATTAACATTGATGATGCGATTCGTTCTTGTAAATGGGCTAGACCGATCCAAGCTCCTGAGGTCTATTGGGTTGCTTGCAAATAAGTTCAACGGGAAACGGGGTAGTCCCCCGGCGAACCCTCCGGTGTGTGAATTAGCAAAGGTGATAAACCAAAAAGAATGTAGAGAGAGAGAGAGAGATAGAGAACTTAACATTCTTCTTGTCTTCAAGTTTAGCTTATGTCCTCTGGTAATCATTTCGCTGTCTTAGCCGTTCTGACCTCCCCGCCGAAAGTTTACGTCGTGGTTCGTCTTGTTCAGGGTGAGGGGATGCCATTCCGGCTGAGAGGTGTTGTCGCAATAAATGCGGTGATGGCTGCATTAATGGTGATGTGCTGTGGCAATAACTTTGCAGATCTTTGTCTGCTAATGTGGCCTGTCCTGCATCCGCCGTGTGTCCAAGTGTCATCGGCCTTCCTCGCTTGGTGGCATTGGTGATCTTGTGCTTCTTGTGAGGTTATGCAATGGGGTTTGAATGGTGGGCCTGGGTTTGCTCATGGTGGGCTGTGGCCCTTGTGGCCCTACCCATGTCAGTAGTCCCCCATTCCCGAGTGCAGCTTTAGTCCAACGAAGGGAATAATAATAATAAGGAAGATGAATCCGACCGGTGGGTCACCGAATGAGGGAGCGGAGGAGGTCGACAGCGAGGACAGCCGAGTGGTCGAGGCCGACCGCGAGGGTGGCCGAGCGGGCAAGGCTGAGCACAAGGGTGACCGAGCGAACGAGGCAGCGTGAAAGGCGGGCGACCATGAGGTGACCAAAGCGAACAAGGCCGAGGTGAGGGTGACCGAGCGGACGAGGCCGAGCGTGAGGGCGGCCGAGCGGACGAGGCCGACCGCGAGGATGGCCGAGTGGACAAGGCCGAGCGAGAGGGTGACCGAGCGGACGGGGCCGACCGCGAGGGTGACCAGCGTGAGAGGTGGAGGTGGGAGTGGGAGGAGGCACGGCTCAAGAGGCGGCGGTCACGTGATGATTTGAAGTGGAAAAAGACAAGGTAAGCGTAAGTCGGTGCATCGAGCATACACGTGGCGTGATTTCGGGAGGAAAGGTCAAGTGTTGGATCAGGAGTGAAACCACAGGGCATTTTTATGGGCAATGATGATCTGATTTTGGCGGATGATTTGAAAAGTTTTCAAAACCGGCGAACATTAATTTGGATCCTTGGAATACGGCAAACCATGGGCTTTTGGCATCATACGATTCACCTACTTCTTTACAAAAACTCAAAACATTGAAGTGTCAATTCGCCGTTGCTCGCGATACTCGTTGAGACATTTCTTCGATTTTTAGCCTACAGAAGCTATTTGCAAACCTGACTTAGAAATGGCCCAGAAGAGATCAATTGTCGTGGTAGATCCACTGGGGAAGATGATCAGAGGAACTAGCGGTTCAAGTCTGAGTCCCATAGGGCGGAGGAGTTTGGTAGCGATCCCATGTTCCCATCGCGATAAAACAAATGACCAATTAGCCAGTGGAACGGACCACTTGGCACTCGAGTGATAGGTCCATTATTACGGCGAGTTGGAGGCTATCATGAGAAGTACCAGATTCCGGTAGAAGTGGAATTGCGGGTGCCAAAATCGATGGAGAGACCGTCTGACGTCAGGGCAGGAGAGTTTTCCCTCTACGAGGAAGCTCTAAAAGGTGGACTGAGGTTGCCTCTGCCGCAAATCGTGGTAGACGTACTCAACCACCTGGAGATGGCCCCAGGGCAGCTGATACCCAATGCATGGAAAATCTTGCTGGCGTGCGCGAGTGCATGGCCGAAGGCAAACGGGGGGCTGGCTATGACGATGGAGGAGTTTTTTGGCTGCTACAAGGCTTCGGGGCAGCAGGAGACCTGGATTACCCTTCAGGCGGCGGCAGGGAAGGGTTTGGTGGCTGGTTTACCAACATCCATCAAGGGTTGGAGGCCACGGTGGTTCTTTGTGTCCACCTCTGGAGGGGCTAGTGTGCGCACCGTGTGGAAGGTGCCAACCAAGTCTGTGGAGCTAAAGTTGGGGGCGGCGGCGGAGGAGAGAATAAAGAAGGTGAAGGAGTGGAAGGAAAGAGAAAAGGTTAAGTGGGACGAATTTGGTTCGGTAGTCGGCGTTGTTTGAAGCTGGGTTGGGTCCACAACCGGTCGGGGGAGACCTCGACCGATCAGAGCTGGAGGCAAGAAGAAAAGCGCAAGAGGCAGAAGATCGAGCCCTCCTGGTGAAAGCCCAGAGATTGAAAGAGTCCCGAGCCGACCGACCGCCCCAGCCAGTGGCGAGGGAGAGGATTCGACCTCGTCCCAAACCCTTGGGGGAGAAGAATTTGGTCGAGTTCGTTCCGCGATTGCTCCCAAAGGACCCTCTGAAGGAGAGGTCGTTGAAGGAGATGGAGGCGCTGGGCGTGGGGAAGAAAAAGAAGAGGTTGAGGCAGAGGGAAGGAGAGCCAGCCCAAAAAAGAAGAAAGGAGGTGAGGATGGAAGAGGCCAGTTTGGCCAAGCAAATAGAGGGGGAAGAGGCGAAGCAGACCCCAGAAGGGGTGGGTGTCTCAGCTGGGGCAGAGGTCCTTGTGACAAAAGACACCCAAGAAGTGGTGATAGCCAGTCCAACGATGGACGTTGTGGAGAAGACCTCAGCAGGGCAAGTGGAAGCTGGGCTGACTGGGGGTGAGCTAAGTGGGAGGCTGGAGAAGACCCCAGCGGTGCAAGTGGAAGCGGGGTTGGTTGGGGCTGAGCCAAGCGGGAAGGAGCAGACCCAGAGGGGCTCAGACCAGAAAGGGAGTTGGCTGGGTGCCACGATTTACCACAGCGTCTTTGTGGGCTGGAAGACTGGAGGGAGATGGAGGCCCAGCTATGGCGGTGGCAGACCGCCTAGTGAAGATGGTGGAAGAGTCAGCTCTGCGTTCGGCCTCTGGGTTCAGTGAGGCCGACCTGTTCAGGGAGTTATGCTCCGCCCAAATGGAGGTAACCACCCTGGCAGGAGCAGTGCTAAGGAAAACTGCGGCGGCCAAGATCAAAGCTGAAGAGGCTAAGGCAGACCTGACCAAGCTGAAGAAGGAGAGTGCTGCATGGAAGGCTGCCCATATCGAGTTGCCATCAGTCAAGTCGGAGCTGGAGGACACGCGCCGCAGGGTAGTGTCGCTCGAGTTCCAGTTGACTGGTGAGCAGAAAAAGTTGGAGGAGTCCCAAAGGGCTTGTGCCATCGCGACCGAGCGGCATGAGGAAGCCATGACCAATAATGAGGAGCTCGTCAGGCAGCGAGATGATGCAGACGCTAAGGCTGAAGCTCTGCAAAAGGAGGTGGAGGGCGAACGCGCCAGAGCAGAGGAGCAGAGGGAGAGGCTGCGGAAGGAGTTGGAGGCCGAGCGAAGTAGGGTGGCTGCGGAGATGGAGACTCTGCAGAAGCAGTTTGAAGTAGAGAGGGGGAAATGGATTGCTGAGGGAGAGGCCTTGAGAAAGAGGCTAGAGGCTGAGAAGGAGGCTTTGATGAAGGAACTGAGCGAGGAGAGGGCGAAGGCGGCCTCAGAGAGGGCTGCCTACCCTGATCTGTGCATCGCAGCCGTGGAACAGTTCAAGGGATCGCCAGAGTTTCAAATGGCTGTGGATCTTTGCGGTGGCAATGACCTAGCAAGAGAGGATCTTGGAGAATTTGGGCCATCGGCCGATCTGGGGAGAGCTGAATCTGAAGTTATTGCAAGCTTCCAGCAGTCGGACTTCTACAAGCATGAAATGTCAGAGTACTGGGACAGTGGGTGGAAAATGTGCAAAAGAAGGGTGGAGGAGCTGTTCCCAGGACTTGACTTTAGTGGCGTAACGATTGGAGAAGATGACGTGGCCCAGACCCCTCTGGATGAAGGTGTGGAAGAGGAGGATCTGATCTCCAGTGAAGAGGGAGAGTGAACTGAAGACATGTAGTGGAGGATTTTTGTGTCATTTTCTTTTTTTTATTATTATTATTATTATTTTTTTTTGTATACACATTTTTGTTTTGTTTTGTTTTTGAAGTATTGTAATAAATTGATGTACATATTTGGCCAATAAATAAAACTCTATTTATGTCTTGTAGTTAGCTGTATTCATTGGTGTGGTGGGTTTGAAATAGAGAGTGAAAAAATTTGCCTTCATGACAGAGTGAACTTATGAAAAACGAGTAGTGAACTTATGAAAAATTCAACTTATGGAAAATTCAACTTGTAATGAAAATGGGTAATGAACTTATGGAAAAATGCAATTTATGAAAAATTCAACTTCATGACAGAGTGAACTTGAGATAAGTGAGCCAGGTGAACTTGAACTTGTGAGGTTGGATTGATAAAATTGGACCGATGAATTAAAGAGGGTGAACTTGTGAATTTGAATTTGAATTTGAACTTGTTAAATTAAAAATTCCATCATGAAAGCAAGAGTAAACCTGGTAAAATTCCTTTATGCAGTGAGATTGACTGGTGTAAAAATTCAATGAATGAGGGTAGGAAAGTGGGTTTTAATTTAACTAAGTGAAGATGTCAGTAAATTTTTGTGACCTCAACTTGTGATCGAGTGTTCGCCCAAAGGTGTGCTAGTACTTGTTTATTTGGGTCTTCGATGTTCGAAGTGCTTTCGGTCCGATGAGGCTCTTGAAAGTGCTTGGTTTGGCCAAGGCTTTTGAAAGTGCTTTCGAGGTCGGACTGAGGCTTTTGAAAGTGCTCGGTCTGGCTGAGGCTTTTGTAAGTGCTCAGGTCGGACTGAGGCTTTTGAAAGTGCTCGGTGTGGCCGAGGCTTTTGTAAGTGCTTAGGTCGGACTGAGGCTTTTGAAAGTGCTCGGTGTGGCCGAGGCTTTTGTAAGTGCTCAGGTCGGACTGAGACTTTGGAAGTGCTCGGTCTGGCCGAGGCTTTTGTAAGTGCTCAGGTCGGACTGAGGCTTTTGAAAGTGCTCGGTCTGGCCGAGGCTTTTGTAAGTGCTCAGGTCAGACTGAGGCTTTGAGTGCTGCAACTGAAAGTTTCATGGAAGTGACATTCAGACAGTTGAATTATAGCAAGTTGGGAATCAGGTCGATATTTGTATTATGCATTGAAAAAGACAAATACAACAAGTTTGACAATATAAAAGTAAGAATTCATTGATAGTAACGCTTCAGATGTTCAGCATTCCAGGGATGGGGGAGGTCGCGGCCGTCCATGTCTTGAAGTCGATAGGTGCCTGGTCGTGGTAAGCTTTCACCACGAGGGGCCCCTCCCATTTGGTGCCGGTTGCCCTCGGTTGGATTCTTTGTGGCAAGAGTTGCTTCTCTCAAGACAAGGTCGCCAATGAGAGAACTCCCGTGGTGGACCGACGCGGTTGTAGTGTGCTCTCATTTTCACTGATGCAAGCCAATCTGACAAATTGATCTCTCTGAGCTCTTCAATGAGGTCCAGGTCCACTCGACGAAGTTCTTCGGTTGCGGCGAGATCCGGGTGTAAGATCCTGGGGGTGGGCAGACTGACTTCTACTGGAATGACCGCCTCAGCACCATAGGTTAAGCGAAAAGGGGTTTCCCCAGTAGGAGTCCGAGCGGTGGTTCGGTAAGCCCAGAGTACGTTTGGTAGCTCCTCAGCCCAGAGGCCTTTAGCAGCTTCGAGCTTAGTTTTGATGATCTTAAGGAGAGAGCGGTTGGTGACCTCAACCTGGCCATTTGCTTGGGGATGACCGGGGGAAGAGAAGCATGGTTGAATCTGGAGATCTGCACAAAATTTCCTGTATTTGGCGTTGTCGAACTGTTTACCGTTGTCGGAGACAATGGCCTGAGGGATGCCGAATCGGCAAACGATCGATTGCCAGATAAACTTGGTGGTGTTCCGCTCGGTGATAGTGGCGAGGGGTTCTGCTTCGACCCACTTGGTGAAGTAATCAATGGCAACAATCGCGAATTTGGTCTGGCCTCGGCCAGTGGGGAGTGGACCAATCAAGTCGATCCCCCATTTAGCGAACGGGTAAGGGCGCGAGGGTGATCATTTCGATTGGAAGGAGCGTGGAGAATGTTGGCAAAGCGTTGACACTTGTCACATTTGAGCACAAAATCAGTGGCATCTTGGTTGAGAGTCGGCCAGAAGTAGCCTGTACGGAGTATTTTGTGGGCAAGAAACCTGCCACCTGAATGATTGCCACAGATCCCTTCGTGGATTTCTTGCATCACATAGGTTGCTTGGGCGGGGTTGAGGCATCGCAGGTACGGGTGTGAAAGACCGCGCTTGTAAAGAACGCCGTCGACCAGGGTGTAGTTAGCCGACCGAGCTCTGACCATGGCAGCCTGTTGGCGGTCATCTGGGAGGTCTCCAGTGGTCAAGAAGAGGAAGATGTCGGATGCCCAAGGGATGGGTTCCGTCTGGAGGAATTGCACCTCTGGTAGGTCGGGCGAGATGGCCGGATGGGCTAAGTATTCGAGGCGGACTCCATGGCTAAGGTCGGAATGGTCAGCAGAGGCAAGCTGGGCCATCTCATCTGCTTTGGAGTTTTCCGCCCGAGGTATGTGTCTGATCTGGAAAGCATTGAAGAGGCGAACGAGGGGGAGTGCCATGTCTCTGTAAGCCCGCATGGTGTCATCCTTGGCGTCGAATTCCCCTGTGATCTGTCCGACGATGAGTTGGGAGTCATTGAACACACGGATGTGGGTGACACCAATGTCTTTGGCCAGACGAAGTTCTGCTATTAAAGCTTCGTATTCGGCCTCATTGTTGCTGGCCGCGAACAAGAGGCGGAGAGCACATTTGAAGTAACCCCCTTCGGGGGATGTAAGGATAAGGCCAGCTCCACTTCCTTCCCTGCGAGACGAGTCGTCAACATTGAGTGTCCAACAATGAGGATCTTCAGGCTCTGGTGGAGTTGGTGTGGGTGGAGGGTTAGCGGTTGGGGCTGGATTGGTGAATTCCAAGATGAAGTCGGCTACAGCTTGCCCCTTGATTGCTGTCCGGGGGCGATAAGAGATGTCGAACTGGCTTAGTTCTACTGACCACTGCATTAGTCTTCCTGAGAGCTCTGGTTGTTGCATGATCTTCTTTAGGGGCTGGTCGGTGAGGACCACTATGGCATGAGCTTGGAAGTAGGGGCGGAGTCGTCTGGAGGCGGTGACCAAGGCCAGGGACAGCTTTTCTAATAGGGGGTAGTTCTGCTCTGCTCCCCTGAGAGCCCGACTGATGTAATAAACTGGCCGTTGGAGCCGCCCTCTCGATAAGGGTTGCGATCAAGGCTTTGGATACTGCTAAGTAGAGGAAGAGGGGCTCACCCGTGATTGCTTGTGAGAGAAGGGGAGGATTGGCCATGCACTGTTTTAACTGTTGGAAGGCTTCTTCGGATTCAGTTGTCCATTCAAAAGTCTGCCGAAGGACTTTGAAGAATGGTAGGCACTTATCCGTTGCGTGAGAGATGAAATGGTTGAGGGCTGCCACTCTGCCGGTTAGTCTTTGAACCTCTTTAACGGTTTTGGGTGACTGCATCTCAATCAAGGCCTTGATCTTCTCAGGGTTGGCCTCGATGCCACGCTGACTGACCATAAAACCCAGGAACTTGCCAGATCCTACGCCAAAGACACACTTCTCTGGATTGAGCTTCATCTGATATTTGCGAAAGGTGGCAAAAGTCTCTCGTAGGTCAGTGAGGTGGTCGGCGGAGAGTTTGCTCTTAACTAGCATATCATCTACATACACTTCCATGTTCCGTCCGATCTGAGGGTAGAAGACTGCATTGACTAAACATTGGTAGGTGGCCCCAGCATTCTTTAGTCCGAACGGCATGACACGGTAGTGGTAGGTGCCCCGGTCTGTGATGAAGGATGTGTGTTCCTGGTCAGATGAGTGCATCATGATTTGGTTGTACCCGGAGAAGGCGTCCATGAAGCTGAGCATTTGGTGACCAGCTGTGGCGTCGACCAGCAGGTCAATGCGGGGGAGGGGATAGCTATCTTTGGGGCAGGCTCGGTTCAAGTCGGAGTAGTCAACGCAAAGACGCCACTTGCCATTGTTCTTGCGGACCAAAACCACATTGGACAGCCACTTAGGATAGTCCACATTTCGGATGAATTGAGCCTCGAGGAGTTTATCAACTTCTGCAGCTATGAGATTGTTGCGCTCAGGATGGAAAATACGCTGCCTTTGTCAGTGGGGTCGGAAATGAGGTTCGATACTGAGGTGATGAGTTATGAAAGAGGGGTCGATGCCTGGCATATCTGCATGAGTCCAGGCAAAGACGTCTCTGTGCTCGGTCAGAAGAGCGGTAAGGTCGGCCTTGGCTTGGGGAGGTAATTGACTGCCAATTTTGGCAGTTTTGAGTGGGTTGGTAGGATCGATATTAACTTCAATGAGTTCTTCCACGGGTTCGCCTCTGATCAGCTCGTCCTCATCCCGGACGTCAAGCCCTTCAATGACCATCGCCTCCTTCAGTCTGACTTCTTTAAGTGAGGCTACATAACATTCCCTAGCCACGGTCTGTTCTTCCCTGACTGTTCCGACCCCGAGATCGGTAGGGAACTTGAGGGCAAGATGATAGGTGGATGTGATGGCTTGGAAGGCATTGAGGGCGGTGCGACCGAGGATGATGTTGTAAGCAGAGGGGCAGTCGACAACAAGGAAAGTAAGCAACTTCGTGGTCTGCTGTGGGTACTCCTCAATGGTGATGGGGAGATCAATGGAGCCGATAGAGGTCACCCGGTCGCCAGTGAAACCAACCAGAGGAGTTTGGAGTGGGGACAGGCTTTCTTCCCCGATCTTGAGTTGGCGGAAGCAGTTGAGGAAGATGATGTCCGACGAGCTGCCATTGTCGATAAGAACTCGTCTGACCTTGTAGTTGGAGAGAACAGTGGAGATGACAAGGGGATCATCATGAGGATAACGGATGCCAGTACAGTCGGCGTTCGTGAAGGTGATGGGTTCTGCCCACTGCTTGGGTTGTTTGGGGGGTCGGTCTACTATGGCGACTGCCTTGTCCGAGCCCTGTCGTATTTTTCTAAGTTCTGCCCTCTGAGCTGAGCGGGATGGTCCCCCACAGGCAAGACCACCTAAAATAACTCTAATTTCGCCAACGGGTGGAGGTGGATTACCTTGAGGCTGAGGTGGTTGGGGGGGTCGATCATGCCGCTGGCCTGGTTGAGCTGGTCGCCGCGGAGGGGTGTGTCTGCGATTGTCTCTGTGGGGCTCGGTCCTTTGCCTCTGCTGAGGCGGGTGTCTGTGAATCGGCTTAGATGCCCCTGGCGAATGAGGCTCTCCACTTGATCCTTGAGGCTGATGCAATCGTCGGTGTTATGACCATGGTCCTGTTGGAAACGGCAATATTTGGAATGGTCTTTCCGACTAGAAGGGTTCCGTGGAGGGAGAGGCCACTTGAGGGGGTAGTCCCGCTGGATCTGGTTAAGGACATGTTCCATGGGAGAGTTGAGGGGTGTATATCGCTCGAACCGACCGGGGGGTCTCACTGGTGCTGACCGGTCGGTGCGAGGAGGTCGGTTGGTGTAGCGGGGTGTTTGGCTATGATACTGGGTGTTGCTGGGTTCTTGGTCTTTTCTCTTGTCTCGGGGGCTCGGGTCTTTAGCTGGCGGGTCTTTCCGAGCGGCTAGTGAATCCTCGGCATTCATGTATTTTTGGGCTTTGGAGAGTAGGGCTGCCATGGAGGTCGGGGGGTTCTTGGAGAGGGAGAAGAGGAAGTCAAAGGACCGTAGACCGGCCATGAAGGCTGTGAGGATGACCTTGTCGTCGTTTTCGGCAACTTGCAAGGCTTCGGTGTTGAAGCGAGTGACGAAGCTGCGCAGTGATTCCCCCTCGGACTGACGGATGTTGAGTAGCTGGGTGGCCGAGCGTCGTTGACATTGTGCGCCGATGAAATGGCTCAAGAAAGAGTCACTGAGATGCTGGAAAGTGGAGACCGAGTCCGGTGGTAATTGGCTAAACCACAGCCGAGCCGACCCCTTCAGAGTCACGGGAAAGGCTCGGCACATGATCTCGTCGGGGAAGGCATGAAGGATCATGAGGGTGCGGTAGGTCTCCAGATGGTCGATCGGGTCAGTCGTGCCATCGAAGGAGTCTATGGTGGGCATTTTGAACTTGGGGGGTGGGGGTTTGTCTCGGATGGAGGCGACAAATGGGGAGTTGGCTGTGGTGGAAGGCTTATGTTGGATGTTCAGCATGACCCCTTGGAGTTGGAGTTTCATGGCTCGGAGTTCAGTGTCCCAAAGGGGAATGTTGTCACCGCTAGAGGGAGACAGATGTTGGACGCTGCTGGCTTCTCCCTCGGGAGATGGAGCTATGACTGATAGACGTGGGGGTGGAGGAGGCGGGTGTATATGTGGGTGAGGGGGTTGCAAGCCCTCCGAGTTGTGAGGATTGGGTTGTGGGACAGTATGGCTTGGAACTTGTTCTGGATGGGGTGGAATATCTGGAGGTGGTGGAGGGATGGGGAGGTTCCGTTGGAGTAGAGCATTGATTAAGGCCTGGTTTTGCTCGGCCATACGGTTGATGCTGTTGGTGAGCTCGATGAAGTACTGTGGTGGGTCGTTTGGATTGGGAGGGTCAGTTTGGTGATCGGTAGCATTATGGTGGGAAGCCATTCAGGCAGATATGTCACATAAGCATATAGCCTCATGGTAAGCATACTATCATGGCAGTCACTCACACACATGCAAGGATGCTAAAGCGTAAAAACTTACCGAGTACACTAAGCCAAAACAGAAACTACGTTAGAAATCATGCATGATCCTAACTATACAGAAATGCCTAATGCAACACATGCAATAATGCAATTAAGATAGGCTCGGCTATTCTAAACATGGCATATAGAATACTACAGCTAACAAGTACTCAACTTGTAATTGAAATACAATGCAATGAGTTATAATGCGCCGAGCCCGGTGCATGCAAAACAGATGAATGAATGCAAACATGCTATCATACTGTATGCTAATTGAAACATGCCTTATTTTAACCATCATAAGCTGGTAAATAAAAGGGAGAAAGACGTGGGGTTGGAAGACATACATCACACGCACGCACACTTATTATAACATTGCCTTCGCTCGGAGGGACCGAATAAATAATATACAGTCCCGAATAAGTAATACAGTCCGGATAAATACAAAATCCTAATTAATTAACAAATTAATCTAGAAAAGTAGTGAATTGGCATGCAAGCTACGGACTGCCTCGACTCTGCTCCGGATGATGGATGATGCATGTTTGAACTACCTTGCGCGAAATCCTTGTGATGCCCCAATTAGCCTCTGTTATAGTTAAGGCCGGAATGTTGCGAAGCCTCAAAAGATTGCCGGTTTCTGATTTGCTGCAACAGAGAGCAGGAAAAGGGCATGGCAATGTATTTTCACATATGTATGCTTGACTACTCTTCAGGGAGTGTAGTCCTCGATCCTCGTGCCACCAATCACACATCTCGATGCATGGTGGCCGAGGAGTCGAATTGCACGACTTAATATGAAATGAATGCACACATAAACACAACAAGACCTAGACTCCATCATGGATAATCCAAAGTGTCATGACAGAATTGAGACACGTCCGTCACTCCTGAGTCTAAACGTTCCTCATTTCCCGTGCTCGGGCTAACTCCTATTCCGAACACAATGCAATATGCATGACATGCATGAATTCAACTAATATACAACCTAGCATACACAATGCTATGAGATGGCATACACGATGCACGATGTGACATAGCATACACGATGCTCTAACATGCAACCTAGCATACACAATGCTATGAATCGAAATGGCATACGCAATGCATAATAGACTTACACCAACATGAGTGGGTCTCAGCCACACCCACATCAGTGGCCATAAGATGGAAATGAGACACTCGAGATGCATGCACACGTGCACGCGAACCGAGGACCGACCCTAAGGCATGAATGCCAGTCTACCAAAGCATGGCAAGACATGGAATATGGCATACAAACATGCAAATTTCAGCGCTAAAATATGATGCTAAACAGCCCCGGAACATGGCAATATGGCACCTGATGCATGAGATGAACCTCGAAACACAAAACTAGGCATACACAATGACCTATAGCTATACAAGACATGCATTATTTGACCATGAGACATGAAGACCAAGTCAAGGCAATCCTAAAACATGAACTTTTCTAGTTTAAAGTATGGCCAAAAAGTGCTAGCAAGATGTACTAAAATAGCATGCGATTCTGACCATCAAATATGGATTACATGGCACGTATATGAAGCAAGTGAGAACTCATCAAACCAGAAAAAATCAGTGAACTAAATATGCCAAAATATTCCCAAATACACATGGAAAGGCAGCCAACAAATGCACAAATGAGGGGCTCCTTTGGAAGGGCATACAAGGGGTTATTAAGCACATGCAAGATAGACATGAAGCATAACCAAAAAAAACTCTGGAAATCAACTATGGTAGTCCCAAAATTCACCAAATTGACCCTAAAATGTGACTTCAAAGCATGCAAGATAGGGTCTCTTTGGAAGGCCAAAATGACCACCAAACAAGTCAAGGTGAGAGGAGGTCACTCCCCTCTGATTTGGAGGCTCAAAACAGCATCAAAGGCACTGGAAATCCACCGGATTCCAGTGGCTAGAAGGTCAAACAAGACATGCAACAAGGGCTAGGGTGTAAGGCTCAAAATAAGAGGGAATCAAGCATACAAGGGAGCATGTGACCTCAAATCAGAAAATGCCCTTAATCAAACATGAAGATGATGTCAAAACAAGCCTATTTCTAGTTTACAACAAGTCTCAAAAAAGAACATAAATAGGGCTAATCTATCATGCAAAAATGGCCCTAAAAGAGAAAATAGAGACAAGGGACAGAAGCTGGTCCCAAATGGCAAAGAGCCCTTCAAAAAAATTGAAGAGGGGCTCAAAACATGGCACTTTACAGTTTACATCAAGCCTCGAAAATGAACGCAAGTGAGGCTAAATCAACATGCAAGAAAAAGGCCTAAAAGAGGGATAAAGAGACAAGTGGTAGCATCTGACCTCAAATAGAGGGGAGCCCTTCAACAAAGTTGAATAAGGACTCAAAAAAAGACATTTCACAGTTTATGACCAAGTCCAAAACAGCTTACAAATAAGCCTAAAATATCATGCAAAAAAAGGCCTAAAAGAGAGTTTAAACACAAAGGGTGAGGAGGAGACCTCAAACAGAGAAAGACCCTTGGTCAAACATGGAGATGAGCTCAAAATATGACTATTTACAGTTCAAGTCAGAGCCTAAAAATGCAAGCAAGTATGGCTTGTAAATGAACCAAGAAAAGACTAGAAAATGGGGGAAGAAGACTCACCCTTGTAGAACAACAACACAGCAGCTTTTGGTCCAAGAAAGTGTGCTTCTAGCCTTTGGAAATCAGCTTCAAAGTGTTGGAATGGAGTGTAGAGGTGTGGTGCTATGGGTTGTAGTGCAAATGGTGCAAGAACCTTACGGTTTTGAGGTTTAGAAGAGAGAGAGAAGGAGATTTGTAGGCAAAGGCTTCAAGCAATTTTGTAATCCTCTAAAATGCAGCTGGAGGTGCTGGTTTTATAGGGAAAGGAGTGGAGAAAAGGGGGGGAAAAGCAAATTCAAGTTTCCCTCCCAAAAGACCCCCCATCGGATACAAGATCTTGAGGGAAACAGAGGGTGCAGCTGTAAGGAACCAGGTGAGGGGGTCATGGCCAGCCAGGTTCAGAGAGTTGGTGTGGTGGCCACCTCCCCGGCCCGGCTAGGGTCAAAAGGTTCAAGAGGATTTGTTGGCCGGCCACCCCAGAAAGGTGGCCTCTCATGTGTGCACAACACAACTATGTGGAGAAAACCCTAAAAATGTGAACCAAGAGAGAGAAAAACCAACTTTCTAGAGGGGTTCAAAAGGGTCAGGAACAATTGCTGGCCAGCCATATCATATTGGTGGCCTCCCAGGTGTGTACAACACAATTGTGTGGAGGAAAGTTAGAAAAAGTGGCCCGGGGATGGAAAAAGTCAGCTTTCTAGTGAAGAAAACGGGCGATGAAGAGCGATGAAGGAATAAAGCTGGTCTTCAGAACAATTGCTGGCCTCCCACCCTTCTATGACCTTCCTAACAATGAAAATGCGGTCCCCGCCAAAAATGAACTCAAACCGATGTAAAACGAAGGTTCGGGGGCCGAAACACGCAGCCCGGGGCCCTGAAAACTGACTGTTAAGCACCGGAGGTGGCGTTCGACCACGAAGTTGGTCTCTCGAGCCACAGTGTCCCTCAAAAGGGAGGAAATAAGATGTATACCAAAAACCGGAGCAAACGGAGGTGGTTAAGCGGTCCCGAACCGAGGCACACGGCCGACGGCTCCGAAAACCGAGAACCGAGCTCCAAACGGAAAAAATGGCCTACGACCACGAAACGTAGCCTACGGCCACTGAGAGATGATCTATGAGACCTCTCCTTCCCTTCGAGAAGAGAAAACGAAGAAAATGGGACCCAGTTCGCAAACCGAGGGAAGGCACAAAAGAGTCCAGAAGTTCAGAGGCAAGGCTCGCAGCCAAGACTCCACAACTTCAGAATGAGCACAATATGCAACATCACCAAGCGCTCAATCGGTGACGTCTGAGTCTTATAGTCGGTCAAAAATGGGGTGTCTACATAAACCCAGTGAGAGTAAGGGTGAGAAAGAAACACATAAGGGGGATGACTTAGTCCCTAGTACTTCACATGAGTCTGAGGCACCATATATGCCTAAGGTACCCTTTCCCTAATACTTTGTTACACCGTCCTTTTTTAATAAGAAGACGGCATCTATGAAAGCAATGATGGAAGTTTTTAAACAAGTTAAAATCAACCTCCCATTGTTGAAGGCGATTAAGTAAGTACCCTCATATGCTAAATTTTTTAAGGACCTTTATGCATAAAAAAACATAAATCTAAGACATACGTGCCCCAAAACGTTATACTTACAGAGCAAGTAAGCTCCATTTTATTGAGTGACACACCCCCCAAGCTTAAAGATCCGGGTGCCTCAACCATTGCATGCATTATAGGGGACTATTTCATTGATAGGGCCTTGTTAGATTTAGGGGCTAGTGTCAATTTGTTGATGTACTCTATGCATGAGAAATTCAGGCTTGGTGAGTTAAAGCTCACTACTATCACACTCTAGTTAGCTGATCGGTGCCTCAAAGTGCCACATGGCATGATTGAGGATGTACTAGTAAAGGTCAATAAGTTTTATTTTCCTATTGATTTTTTGGTTTTAGATATGGAACTAGTAGCCAGCTTTGGGAAACAAATCCCGATGATCTTAGACCGACCTTTCTTGGCTACGGGTAATGCATGTATTAATTGTCACACCGAGGTTATGGATATTTCATTTGGAAATATGCAAGTAAAACTCAATGTTTTCCCAACATCCCAACAATCCCATGAAAGAGAGGAGTGTTTATTTGTAGATATTATGGGAGAGATAGTAGATGAGACTTTACCCTTTATTCTTGTAGAGGACCCTTTAGAGGCTTGTTTAGCTTATTTTAGGCTTTAGGATTTTAATATTGACAGGTCAGTTAAGGAAGTGAATGCTTTAATTAATTCTTCTTCTACACTGAATTTTCCTCCATGGAAAACCCAATTTGAGTCTTTGCCTCCTCTATCTGAGGAGCTTGCCATACCATCTCTAGTCACACCACCTACACTTGAGAAAAAGCCACTCCCGGCCACACTCAAATATGCATTTTTAGGGCCTCAGGATACTTTACTAGTCATAATTGTATCTGACTTAACTGTAGAGTAGGAAAGTCAACTAATGAGTGTTCTCATGGCACATCGGAGTGCTATAGGGTGGTCGGTGGTTGATTTAAGAGGGATAGACATGCATTATATACATCTAGAGGAGGACACCAAACCTTCTAGTGAAATGCAACGGAGGCTTAATCCCAAAATGAAAGAGGTAGTAAAAAAAAAAGTATTGAAATTATTGGATGCGGGTATTATATACCCATCTCGAATAGCAAGTGAGTGAGTTCCATACAAGTGATGCCCAAGAAATTGGGCATCAATGTTGTTGAGAATGAGCAAGGAGAGTTAGTCCCCACATGAACCACTACTGGGTGGCGAGTGTGCATTGATTATAGAAGACTGAATTCCATGACTAGGAATAGCCATTTTCCATTGTCATTTATTGACCAAATTCTAGAGAGGTTAGCGAGGCAAGGCTTTTATTGTTTTCTCTATGGTTACTCGAGGTATAATCAAGTTCTGGTGTACCCCGTTGACCAAGAAAAAACCACATTCATTTGCCCTTTTGGCACTTTTGCTTATAGGCGCATACCCTTTGGGCTATGTAATGCATCAGTGACTTTTCAACGATGTATGATGGTCATTTTCTCTGATATGGTGGAGAAATTTTTAGAGGTTTTTACGGATGATTTTTCGGTGTTTGGACCGTCTTTTGAGGAATGCCTTAGAAATTTGACTAGAGTATTGGAACGATCTACTGAAACAAACCTGATTTTGAGTTAGGAGAAGAGCCATTTTAAGGTTTATGAGGGTATAGTGTTAGGACACATTGTGTCCCTCCAAGGAATAGAGGTAGATAAAGCTAAGGTTGACCTCATTGTAGGCCTTCCTCCACCCACTTTTGTGCGTCAAGTTAGGTCTTTCCTAAGGCATGCAGGTTTTTACCGTTGAATCATCAAAGACTTTAGCAAAATATCCCGTCCTTTGTGTAGTTTACTTGCTAAGGACGCACATTTTATATTCAATAATGCATGTTTGAAAGCTTACGAAACACTTGAACATCCTTTCTCGCCCCCATCATGCTATCCTCGAGTGGTCCCTTCACGAGATTATGTGTGATGAATCTAATTATGCCCTTGGTGCCGTCTTGGGCCAAAGGGTGAATAAAGTGCCCCATGTTATATCCTATGCTAGTCGTACTCTTTTTGATGCTCAATTAAACTGCACTACCATTGAGAAAGAGTTACTAGCTGTTGTCTCTGCACTTGATAAGTTCTGGTCCTACCTCCTTAAGTCTAAAGTCATTGTATTCACTGATCACACCGCTTTGCGGTACTTATGGTCCAAAAAAAAGACCAAACCTAGGTTGATTAGGTGAATTCTACTCCTTCAAGAGTTTGACCTAGAAATCTGGGACAAAAAGGGATCCAAGAATGTTGTTGCGGATTATCTATCCTGAATTCTTATTGAGCACACGAGTGATCCCTTAGCCTTATACGACTCATTTCCAGACGAACAACTTTTTGCGGTGTCACAAGTGACTCTCCCGTGGTTTGCACACATAGTGAATTACTTGGCGGTTAGTCAAATTCCTAAAACTTGGTCTAAGCAAGACAAAGACCAATTTTTCTCACAAGTCAAGCACTATTTCTGGGAAGACACGAATTCTTCAAGTATTGTCCGGATCAAGTGATTCGGCATTGTGTGCTTGAGAGTGAAACCCATAGCATTCTCATATTTTGTCACTCTCATGCATGTGGTGGCCATTTTAGTGGGCAGAAAATGGCCGCCAAGGTTTTACAATGTGGATTCTATAGGCCCTCTATCTTCAAATATGCCCATAACTTCTGCAGAACTTGTATGCATTGTCAACGAATGGGCTCTATGTCACAATGAGATATGATGCCAATGCCTATTTTGATTGTTGATATTTGGAGCATCGACTTTATGGGTCCCTTCCACCATCTTTTGGATTTAAATATATTTTGGTAGCTGTGGACTATGTCTCCAAGTGGGTTGAGGTAGTGGCCACCAGAATGAACGATTACAAAGTTATTGTTAAATTCCTCCATGAGATCATTTTTTGTCGTTTTGGGTTCCCACATGCCATAATGAGTAACGAAGGCAAACATTTTTACAACCGATTCTTCGAGACATTGGTGCGCAAATACATGATCACTCACAAAGTTGGCACTCTTTATCATTCCCAGACTAGTGGTCAAGTAGAAGTTTCTAATAGGGAAGTCAAACACATCCTCAAGAAAACTGTGAGGACCGATAGGAAAGATTGGCCCACTTGGTTGATTGATGCACTTTAGGCCTATCACACTACATAAGAGACACCCATCGGGATGTCTCCATATAGGATTATGTTTGGGAAACCATGTCATCTCCCTATTGAGTTAGAACATCGGGCTTTGTGGGCCATTAAGGAGTTCAATTTTGATATGGCTAAAGCCGGTGACCACCGAAAACTCCAACTTAGTGAGTTAGAGGAGCTCTACAATGATGCATATGAGAGCTCCAAAATTTACAAGGCTAGGACTAAGGCATTTCATGATAAACACATTTCTCGTAAGTCCTTCGACTCTCACCAAAAAGTGTGGCTGTTCAATGCCAAATTGCAGTTGTTCCGATCTCGGTAGGATGGCCCATATGAGGTTATCAAAGTCTTTTCGTATGGGGTGGTTGAGTTTAAAATCCACAAGATGATACGACCTTCAAGGTCAATAACCAAAGATAGAAACATTATGTAGATGGTATTGAGAGATGATTGAGGTTGTCTACTTGATGGACCCAATATATCTTTTATCGTAATTGTTTTGAGTCTAGGAAACTTTAAATCCTCTAAAGGTGTAATTCCTTTGGTGTTAGCTGTCCCCAAATGACATCTGACGATCTACTATAGCCACCTAACTGTGTTTGTAGTGAGTTCCTAGGAGACCAATTGAGATAGTGGAAACTAGAGTTCGAATGACAAAGCCTAGAACGCAAAGGTTTAGAATTTTCGAGACTAAAGTCTGGTTTAAATATCCAGGGGTGTGGAGATTGCTTCAAAACTACCCCGGCTTGAACTCTGTATGGCATCCCTATAGGTTGAGTTAGCTTTATGCGCCTCGATTCTAGATATCGAATCAACCTAGTCTATCACTCTGTCGGAGAATAGAGAAAGTTACAAACATTGTTAGGAAGCAAAGTAGTAAGCATGGTTTTCGCGTGAAGATTATACCTTTGTTGAGCATTTAGATGTTTTCAAAGTGCTATTTTTTCATATGTGCAATGAAGGTAAACATGGTATGGAAAAGAAAAAACCGCATGAGCGCACGTGCGGCCCAAATGACGCACGAGCGGAGGCCCACACTGTACGAGAGGCCCACATTGTACGAGCAACCCAGGCCCCAAACCATTCTGCTTCCCAGCCGTTGAAGCGGCCCATAATTCACCACACGTACAGCCCACATGGGTGCATGAACAGCCTGTTCAAAAACAATATTTGTATAGATTTTTTTCTTTATTTATTTGTTTATTTTATATTTCTTCAAAAACAAAAAAAAAAAAAACAAAAAAATTATTATTTTTATTTATTTATTTTTATTTCTTTATTTATATTTCTTCAAAAAAAATTTCGTGCAGTTTTTTTTTTCTTTCTTTATTTATTTTATTTACTTATTTTATTTCTCTTCTAAAAAAAAAAAAAATTGATTTCTTTAAACCAAACCCTAGATCCATCTTGATCGTCATTTTCCAGCACAGTTTCTCTCTACCTCCATATCTTGTTTGCTTTCTCTTTCTCTCACACAAACTCACAAACCCATCAAACCTCACCATCACCAACCCTTCTTCCTTCAACCTTCACCCAACCTTTTCTCACCATCACCTTCCCATCGGAGCATCAATATCTTCTTCGACCGACAACCTTTCGGCGGCCATTTTTGTGGCGAATCTTACATCTTCTCTTCATTTTTTTTTCTTCATCTTTATCAAGGTAATCACCCTCTTTTTGTTTAAATTTCCTAGTTTTCACTTGTAATATTAGCACATTGGTAGTTTAATGGTAATTTTTGAGCCTTGTTCATCATCATCATCATCCTCACATTAAAAAAAAAATGTTGCTGGAAGCATAAACTGACCACCACACGTGCGGCCACCTCCGGCACACGTGCGGCTCACCCTAAAATTATATATATACATATATATATATATAAAAGAAGTTGATGGGCATCAAAGAACCACTGCACGTGCGGCCATCTCTGGCGCACGTGCGGCCCAAATAATAATAATATAGCTTCATAATAATAGTAATATAGCTTGTGGTTGCCTATATTTTGTTTTATGTAGTGGTTTAGTTTAGTTATTTAGTTAGTGGTTCTTATTTCTTTAACTTTAATTTAATTGTTAGTTTAATTGGTTAGTGGTTTAGTTTGTATTTTTGTTTTTATTTTCTGTATTTTAGTTTTAATTTTATTTTCTTCTCTTTTCCTCTACTAATTTATTTATTTAGTCCATGTATTTCATATTTTTGTTTGTCAATTTTTTCATGCTAACTTAGTCCAAGTTAATTTAGGGTAGTATTCAAAAATAAATAAATAAATAAAATCTAGTGATGTGATGACAATGAGGTTTTGAGTAATTCGTGCATGCATGCACTATTTGATGCGTTCTGATATACTAGTTCCACGTTTTTGGTTGTATTATTTTGTGCAGGTATGGCTTCCTTGTCCCGCCGAGCACCCAAACGGCCTTGCAATGCCAACATAGTAGCTAGGAATGTGCCAGCCGCCGTCTGGACCGATAAACAAATTGCCTCTGATACATCTTTTGACCTGGCCTTCTTCCGGCGCCACCAACCCACTACATAAAGTGTGCAACAACTCAAAGACCGGGGTCTACTAGGCGTTTGCAACGTCACTGAACCTGCATATTCTCACATTATGTGAGTCTTTTATCAAAACATGTATATTAGTGACAAGGTCTCGGGAGCCCTTCTTTCCAATGTTGATAGGGTGGAGTTAGCGGCTACACCAGCTTCCATTGCTGAGGTTCTAAACTGCTCAATGGACACTACAATGCGGAGTTCTCGGTGTTCACGCGAGAACTCACAGTCTCGACATTAGTGATCGAATTTTATGAGGGGCAACAAGATGATGACAACCGCACCAACATCCGTCGGGCTAACTTACCACGCTGCCTCCTCTTCCTTGATATGGTTCTCAAAAAAAAAGTCATACCTCTAGGCACAAGGAAGAGCGGCGAGGGGACTTCCTCCACGCCTTGCATTGATTTGATTTCGGGTTTTGGGTCGACATCCCTTCATTGATCTTCAACCAAATGGCCCATATACTGAAAAAAGTCAAATTGCACAACACCCGAGGCGGTTCTAAATGGGCCCTCCTCTTCGCCAACCTCATTATAGTACTTATCAAAGGCTAAGGGACTTACCCACTCAACCCCAATGAGGTTCAGCTTCCGCTACCAACGCTCTATGCTGAAACCCAATAGCACTAAAGCATTTCTCGCCTGCCGTCTCCACTAATCTTCCTCGATGCCTCGGCCAATCCTAATGATGTTCTGGTAGAGCCTGCCACCACGCTAGTGCCACTGCCATTGCCATTCCGTATGACACGCGCGTAATATCAGGCTATTTTGGATAATCAAGCCACCATTCAGCAATCTGTGGTTGATGTCCGGACAGACTATCAAGCATATTGGGATTACTTGCAAGCAACATTTGACCAAGTTAATGCCCATCAACTCAAGTATCAACAGTCAGTTGGCCCTAAGGTTCATGATGAGGCACTCAAGACTCAGACGCTGATGCATGCCTTATTTGAGTAGCATTTTCCACCACCGTAGGATCCAAATCAGTGATATCTATTTTATTTTCTTTGTTTTATTTATTTCTTTAGTTTTTTTTTGTTTTGTTTTATTTTATTTTTCATTTCCTTTTATACTGTATTGTCAAAACAAAAAATAAAAAACAAAAAAATAATGTATGTTTGTGTGTCTCTGCCTCACTGGATGTGTGCCTACGCCTTATGGTAATTTTCTCTCTCTCTCTCTCTCTCACATTTTATTATCTACTTTATAGTTGCTTACATTGAGGACAATGTTGTATTCTAGTTGGGGGGTGGTGCGAGGTGAAGGTATTTATAAAAACAATTCATGTTTGTACTTGCTGCACTTGATTGCACCACTTTACTTGGTGTTCACTTTTTGCCAGTATGGTGGTGATACAAGCATATGTTAATTGGGGAACATAGTGGACTTGTATGAAAACGATTTATTGGGTAAATACTGGCATGTGATGTTTGCACTAGGAGAGTTATTTGTGCTTGTGATATTAGTACACTTGTCATGAGTATACCTTGATTCACATGAACACACTTTCATAACGGTGGCCTCTCTATTCTAATTCCTGGTGTACATCATTGATAATTAATATTGTTGCAAAAAAGAATAAATTAATAGCCTTGATTCTCACCAATAAATAAATAAACAAAAACTTGACTTGTTTGGGTTCGTAACCTTTTTAACTCGTGTTAGTAAACCCGTAGGGGAGTCTTCACACCTAATGCCCTAAAACAATCTAGTTTGGGATTCATTGGCCCAACACTTGCTAAATGGATTTATTAGAAAGATTAAGAGACCTAGACATTACACAGTTAAGGAAAAATAATGACTTGTTTGGATCCATAGCCTTTTGAGCTAGAGTGTCTTCACACCTAGTACCCTAAAACCATTTGGTTTAGAAGTCATTGGCCCAATGCTTGTTACATAGGTTGATTAGAAAGTTTAATGGATTAGAACATTGCACAATCTAAAAGAAAATAAAAAAATTGAGAATCTTGGTTGCAAAAGTTTATTTTTTCTGTATATGTTCGGTGTTATTGTGAGTTACGCTGAGCTATTATAGTGGACAGTTAACTAGTTATGGAGAATGCACTTTACACCAAGGGCATTGATGATGTGTTTACCAGCATTCACAAGTACGTAGGACTTAACTTTTATAATAACTAAATTGTGATTCTTGCTCAATAGATTCTTTCATGCTTGTCCGTTGTGCCTTCAATGACTCATCATGTCTTAATATCACACTGTAGTTGGCACATAAGTTAATTGATAGTTGTAGTAGTGTGATTACTTATTATTGTTAAGCAGATGTGAATATGTTAATGTTTGTGGGTATCATTTTTGGAAACTCTCACAAGACTATACTTGTCCACTTAGGGTAACTTTGTGGTTTAAAGGCTTGTTGCTTTTGTTAAATGCAATCGTGATCCTTACGAAAGTGGCTTAGAGTATTTTATTTTTCTTATTTCTATTGTTTTGATCGAGGACTAGCAAAATGTAAGTTGGGGGATGTGATGTAGGCCGCAAGGTACCATATTGAGGCCTCTTAAGTTACATTTATAGTATTTGAACTTTGTTTTATTTGGTGGAGATGATGTGTTTTGTGCACTTATACAGATTTGGCAAGCAATACGCGAATTCAAGCAAAAAGTGGTGTAAAAGCAGATTCTCCGTACTAGTGAAGATTCCCAGCCTGCTACTTCACCGCGCGTGCACCAAACTCCACCGCACGTGCGGCCTACCACTACTCGAACAACCCACATGGGCGCTCGAGCGGCCCACCTAGGGTTGCTTGTGCGGAAATTTCAGTCTGTTCTGTTGGAAATAAAAAGAAGAAAAGAGGTTGCTCTTAGGGTTTAAAAATATTTCAGAGAAAAGAAGAAGCTAGGGTTTGAAGAAAAGGAATTCTCAAGCTTCAAGGATAGTTTCATAGAGGCTTCTTCTTCATCAACTTCTTCCCATGCCTCCACGAGTGGCTAGGCTCTTCTTTTCTAGGGTTTTGATGAAACCCTAGCCAAGTACATAGGTTTTCTTTTATGTAATGGTTTGAACAATTGTATGATTCTCAAGAAGTTTTCTAATATAATTTTTCATTATTTCTTCGAATATTCTGCTTTCTGTGATTGTTAAATACTTTTCATACAATGGTTTTCTATTCTTTCATGTTCAAGGTATGAGATGAGCCATACTACGAGGGACGAGTAGTATTACGATCCTAGTTTAGAGCGAACGACTCGTACTACTTGAGATAGTTTGTGCCTATAGATTGAACGTGTTAATTCTCTTGATAAATGCTTTGAACTTGTAGTTGCGAAGTATTATTTAGTTCGAACCATAACATAATTAAGTCTCAAATTGAGATCTTATTTATGTAACTAGTGGTGAATTCATTACCCTAGGTTTTTCTAAAAATCAGTAAATTCCAATTTTACTTTTAATTGCTTAGCTTAATCTCTTAGTTTATTTTAGTTATTACTAGTTTATTAATCATCATCTTTTTCATCAAAATTGAATTAGGAATTTAACAATTAAAGTAGTTTAATTTTCCGTTTGTCCCCGTGGATCGATACCTGGACTTACCACTATTCTAAGGAATTTGGTATAGTTTAGTGTTTATTTTTTGTGTGTGAAACAACCCATCACAACCCAATCGCGGTCCCTCTCCCCCAAACTCCCGCCACCTCTTTCTTTTTCCCCGAGTAGTAACAGTGACACCCTGCCTCTTACCTCAACTTAGTCGCAACCCCATTTTCAACATAGTCACAATAACTTTCTCCATCATCTACGCTCTTACAGCCTATTTCCTCCACTCGCAGCAGCTCTCTACTTCCTTCCTTAACAGCAGTAGTGACAACGACAACCCTCCTACACCTCTTCCTTCTCTCTCTCTCTCTCTCTCTCTCTCTTCCTCTGGTCAAACAGGTAGATTGAGAAGATAGAACAAAAATTAGGAGCTAAACGAGGACGATCTATTCAACAGATTGTTCTCTCATCTCTTTCTCTGTTATTTTTTTGATTGTCACTTTGTTGTTTGGTGATGGTGGGATGACAGAGGTAGATGAAGGAGGTTGGATGGAGGTGATGGATATGGTAGGTATGTGCAAAAGATAGGGTGGTGAGTTTGGTAGTCTGGGTGGTAAACGATATTGGGTTTGGTGTGGTGGAGGTGGATGGTGTTGATGTTGGGATTGGCTATGGATGATTTTGGTGGTGGAGAAAGGCAACAGTGGTAGATGATTGTGTTGTAGAGAGTCCAAGAGGAAGAAGATCGTGAAACAAGGAAAGGGTAGTGACATGTCCATATTGCCCTTGAAAAAGGATCATGTGCGTCTCACGTGTTTGTTTTCCGTCTACAATTTTAACCGGTGTTAACAATTGGACTAAAATGATACAAAATCAAATATTGAGAGTCAAAAAATCGAGCAAATTGAAAACATAAGGACCAAAGTGACACAGGAGGTAAAATACAATGACTATTAGTGTGGTTTACCCTTATTTTTTATTAAAAAAATTAATCGGTTGCCTTCTCTAGGTTCTTCAAAAAGTTTAAGTGACTATCTCTTTACAAACATCTGGACAGTGTATAAAATTAAAAAATTTAGCCAAAATATGACAAAAGAAATTAATTTCCCGTTTCTAATATTAATTAGAAACTCTAACTTGCGGAAAGAGAAGAATGCGAATGAGAAATCTGAAAATTATTTGATCATCTTTATTAATAAAGACATTGTTTGAAATTTTTATATTGATTTTGTCATAAATATTTTTAATAATATGAAAGAATATTGAACACACTCAAGTTATCTTATTGTTTTATTTTAATAGTTAGAGTGTTTTATAACTTATTTTTAACACTTAATATAAATAAATAAAAACATAAAAACATGTTAATTTATATACGTGTTCGCATAGACATGAATTCATCCAACCTACGTTTACAGGCCCACTAAATCTTATTGAAGAACAATTAATGCACATAAATGAATAATGATACAATGAAAAATCTTATTGAAGAACAATTAATGCTACTCTTCTTATTATGTTACATAAATGAGAGGGGAACTTACGTGTAGATCCTAATATATAAATTTATTATTTAACAGGTCCTATGAGAATTAATGATATTTTTCATCAAGTACTATTAAAAAAGGTCACTAATCGTTAATTTTCAACGATAGTTTGAAAATTGTTACAAAAAAATATTACTAATTATAAATTTTAGTAACAGTTTAAAAAAAACTCAAAAATAATTATTAATTTTTAACTTTCAGTGACAGTTTAAAATATTCGTCACAAACAAATCACTAATTGTAAGTTTTAGCGACAATTAATAAAAAACTATGACAAAAAAATTGTTAATTGTCAATTTTGAGTGACATGTAAAAAATTGTCACAACAAATTATTTTTAGCAACAATTTTATTAAAAATTATTTTTAATAAGATTTGATGAGATTTAAATTTAACTATTAGGACATATTAATAATTTATCCTAAATTATATATATATTTTACTTTTGGAGGTACATAGTATTTCATTATTTATTTGGTGTTAAACCCATATCACAATGTGGTTCACAAGTAAATTTAATAATCCAGAAAAATACCAGAATTTTGTTCAGGAATTGGTTGAGACCTTGTTTGGGAACATGTTAATTTAGTAATTTTTTGATTATTTAGCTAAAATATGAGTTAAAAAAAATAGATACTTACGTGTAGATCCTAATAAGTGAACTTATTGTCTAATAGGTCTTATGGAAAAAATTTGTCATAAAAAAAGTCACTAATTGTAAGTTTTAACGAGAATGTATAAAAATCAAGACACAAAAAGTCACTAATAATCAATTTTTAGCGACAAAATTATTTTTAGCGACAATTTTACCAAGACTTATTTTCAATAGGACTTGATGGGAATTAAGTCCAACTATTATGACCTATTGGTAGTTTATCCCATGTAAATCCTAATAAGTGCACTTATTGTCTAACAGGTCCTATGAAAAAAATTTATCATAAAAAAATGTTACTAATTGTAAGTTTTAGCGACAATTTATAAAAATCATGACAAAAAAAAGTCACTAATTGTGAATTTTTAACGACATATAAAAGAATTGTCACAAAAAAATTATTTTTAACGACAATTTTATCAAAATTTATTTTCAATATGACTTGATAGGAATTAAGTCCAACTATTAGGACCTATTAGTAGTTTACATTAGTATGTTTTGGATGACTTTTTGATTTTTTACGAAAAGATGTGAAAAAACTAGAGAGAAGAGAGAATCTTTGACTTTTTGGTATAAATTGTTAGCTTTTTGATTTTTTTAGTAATTTTTTGATTTTTTGGCTAAAAAGCCACTTGCCAAACGAGGCTTGAGTGTTTGATTAATTTAGTTTTCGTTTGGCACCTTAGGTTAGGTTGGGTTGGGTTGGGTTGGGTTGGGTTTGAAATTATTTTAGTCACAAAAAAATAAAACATAGGTTTTTTAGCTTAATAAGACAAAATGTCACATTCAACCCATAATTATTATATTCTTTCTTTCACAAAAATTCAAAATGACCAAAAAGCTTATTCCAAACGAGACTTTTTAATTCCAAGCTTAAATAGCTAAAAAGTCAACTCACTGCCCAAACAAACTCTTATCGGGTTCATATATTTACATTGTGTTTGGCCGGAGAATTTAGAAAGGAATTAGAAAGGGAAAGGATATACAAAATTAGGTGAAATATATGTATATTTTATTTATATTTTACCTTTTTTTTTTTTTTTTTTTCCTTTTTCAAATCTCTTCTCAAATTTTCTAACCAAATATAATGTAAATGAATTTAAATCACATATTGATAATGTTATATAAAATTGTATGAAAAATAGGAGTATTCACTCAATCACATTTAAGAAGCTAGAGAAAGAAGAAATATCACTGTCTATTAGAAAAATCATAGTACTTATAAGCTTCATACCTTTGTTAAACATAACATAATAGGAACCCAGGAATAAAAAATAAAAAATAAAAGAAGCCGCAGAAATTGAAATCAATGGCCAGGATTTACTCAAGATTTGGCACTACAACATAAACTTTTAAGGAATTTTCTTAAGTGTGCAAGTGCACATTATGTGCCACTTATAAGGTGTAAGTGTAAGGTGTAAGGTGTAAGTGGGTTGCATATGGTGTGCAACCTCAAAAAATGTGTAAGTGTAAGGTTTAATTTTTCACAAAAGGTGTAAGTGTAAGGTGTAAGTGTAAGGTATAAGGTGTAAGGTGTAAGTTGCACACCATAACCAAACCCAAACTTTAAATACGCACTATTGACATATTTTTCATGGTAAAAATCTGAGACATTTTCTGGTCTGGTAGACTTTTCCTTTATCACCAAAGGTGAAATTTGGATCAATCTAGGGAATCACCACTCCTATCAGCAATTTGTAAAATAAATTTTGCACTTGTCAAGTCACTGTTTTTCAACAAAATAATACCAAAGATAGTAATGCTCCATTTATTTAGGCAAGAAATATTTTTTAGAAATATTTTTTTTTATATTTTTTGGTATTTGATATAGTGAAAAATAGAAATCAATGAAAAACAAGTCTATTTTGACAAGAAATGTTTTTAAAAGGCGAAAAACATTTTTTTAATTAAAATTTTATCAATGTTACCACACGACCCCACCATTGCCTCGGCTACCATTGCCATCACCACTGCCACCATCTCTACTTTCGTTCCACCACTATCATATATAAAAAAAAAAAAATTCTAAAGTAAAATTTTCGTAAAAAATGTTTTTGCCCAAATAAATAGAATGTAAATTTAATCATCACCAGAATCACAAACATATGAAAATTATGCTTGCTAGAGCTTTCTCTGTTTTAACAAGTAGGTAAAATATTAAATCAAACCCTAATAGAGAGATCATTTTAACCACCATAGTGTGCACAAATTCAAAAGCACATATCTTCAGTTGTACCAACTCATCCCACCTTGCACTTGTGGAGACACTGCCGCCGCCGCCGCCTCTCGTTTCTGCCTTTCCATGTTTCCATGCCACCCTAACATGGTTCACAATGTTAGCTTAACCGCCTATGTTAACCGGTAAAAAAATTGAAGTTTTGGACTGTATAATTTTAAATTTATTGACTTAGCTAAGATATGTTATAAGGCTAGGCAGGAGCTCTTGTAACAACTCAAATATGAAATATACAAATATAAATATAAAATACTTATTTTTTTACTGTTAGATAAAAGCATATTGCAATTTAAAAATATTTTACTACTTCATACATACTATTCAAATTATTTTTCTTATTAGGTTCATGTTTATAATTTTTGAGATATTTTTATTTATTTATTTCAAAAGTGAAATACATGAGATTAGGACAACAGTATATCAAATTTTTTTAGAATAAATTACATCCACCTCGCTTAAGTTTTTATTCACATAATACTTAATTCCACTTTTATTAATAACCCGTTAGTCATATGAATAAAAAAATGATAATGTCATATATTTTACTTTGAAATATATATTTATCTTCTCATTTTTAGCATTAGTTTCGGTGTTTTTAATTTTACTAAAACTGAATGTTAGTATAATTACTCAAAAAATTGTGAAACTTGTTGTATTTTCTTCAAATCTTAGAAAAGATCAGTGTAATTTTCCCTTTTTAATGTTGAATTTGGGCAATCTAAGCTCAAGTGTGGACAAATCCCTATACATTTTCTATTGTAGTGAGCTTAGACAAATTCTCAATCCAATTGAATTCGCTTAAGTTAATGCCCTAATGAGAGAGAGAGAAGAGAGAGACCTATAGACATGTCAAATCCATGGTGCTTGAGCTCTCTATATTCTTGACACAAAGCACATTCTTCACAACAACAATGGATACAGCAATCGGTACATGGGCTCTCATCCAAGAAATATTGACCCCTCAACTTGGATCGATAAAAACATGAATACAAACATGAGCAACCACTCACACACAGCATCAATGCGTACAGTGCTCCGCTCACTCCACATGCTGCACCACAATTTTAATGCATTATATATTGTTAAAATTCTGGCTCTTAATTTAACAAAAAAAATTAATTAATCAAATTAATGATTGTAATTGAAGACTTACAAGTTGATCCTCTATCCACAATTTCTGCTATTCGACCAAATGTGACACATGGACACCAACATGTTAAGCAACCTGCCACCATGTCACATGTCCATTATTTTATCAAAACAAAAAAACTCAAAATGAATTCAATTCACATATTTTAAATTTTGGGACTTACAACAATGTTACATTTGTTAGTTACAAATTAAATAATTGGAATATGGAAATCATCATAATCATCCTCATTACTTATAAAAACTACCATTATTATTTTCAAAAATTCAAAAAAAAAAAAAGGAAGGAAAATTCATAAAAGAATTTATCAGGAAAGTACTGAATACTACTCACTCACAAATATATATGCAATTAGAAAAAAGAAATTTATACATAAAATTCATATTTGAAACTTTACAATAAGACTAATGTGACAATTGAACCATTCTTTGGATACTTTTTTATGGTACAAAGTATTTCCAAATTTTTAGTGTTTCATTAATGTGGCAATCAATCATCATAATCCCCACATTATAAAAATACCAATAGAATTTGCTTGGGCTAACCACAGCAACTTAGAAACAGTTTTGATAGTTATATTTGTTGAACCTCAACATCAAATTGCACTGTCATTTATACCTTCATACTATCGTATAAAGTATATATAATTTTTTATATGAATTATTTTTTGTTTCCACTTTTTAATTCCTAAACTACCCTTCTTCTATAATTGACACTACTATGGTTCTTTGTAATTGTCAATCTATAATTGCAGATTGTCGTATTCTCCATTACAAATGTAATGGAGAGGATCAAAATCTTATAATTACCATGGCGACTTCAGAAAATTTTATAGATGGGATTACTCAAAAAATTTAAACTCCACAAATTTTATTTCATATTTTTGAAAAAAGCTAATTATCATTTGAACTTTTCCACCTTCAAGTATAATAAATATTTAATAAAATATCGTAATCTTAAAAAAAATAAAAAATAAAATATTGTAATCTTAAAAAAAATAAAAAATAAAAAAACATAAATTTTTACAATCATATTCAACAATGTGTCATTTTATTGAATTATTGCATGATAACCTCATTTTCAATAGTACCAAGCACATCTTCTTCTTCTTCTTTTTATATATACGTGATCAAACAACCATTCAACCAGTAATATTTCATTTGGTTTGAGTGTTGAGAAGATAAATATAATAGAGAATGATTAAGTTCCTAATAATTTTAGTTTTTATTAGATGGGATGCTTAACTTTTTTAATGAAATCAATTAACCATCAAATAAAATTTCAAAACTTTTTGGTAGGGTGATGGATTGATGGAACCCCATCACCCCTATACTGGAGGTCAACCCTGATAACTACACACCCGCACACACTCCAAATATATTTTAGAATTCAATTTTGTTTCAAAATAAAAATAAATAAAATAATTTCATTGGGTTACATAGGCTTATTTTGGTAACACCCTTAGTCATTACCAAAAATTATTTTTTCTATTTTTCTATACCTTTTGCATAAAAGGTCAAAAAAAAACTAATTAAAATAGTCAGTTTCTAAAGCAAACAATGGTGGACGTGTGTGAAAAAACAACCTAGTAATGTGTAACAACAAAGAGGACTTACAACTGGTAAAATCATCACAACAATCACAGAGATTAGTGGACCAAGGGACCGGAGTATGATGAGAAGAAGGCAAGGCTCGAGACGTCGAATAGTGGTTGTGGAGGCAGCGGTGTACTCAGAATGGAAAGTAAGCGGTGTTGGTGGCAGTGATGGCGTTGGTGGTGGCTGAGGTGGCGCTGATGGTGGTGCCGGAGTGGACATTTTCTCATTTGATGTTGAAGGAAACATGGAGAGAGAGAGAGAAGTTAGATTCTGAACCTTTCTTCTTTTTTCTTTTTTTTAAAACGTTGCGTTGCTTAGAATGTTTGTTTTGTTTTGAGTCTTAGCGGTTGGCGAACCGTTATGCTTGCTTTCTTTTTCGTTTTATAATTTTTAAATTTAAACAAGCGACTAACTCTTAATAGATAGACTTTATCAACAGGTTTGATGAGAATTAATGATATTTTTTATCAAATATTATTAAAAAAGTTATTAATTATTAATTTTCAGTGTTAGTTTAAAAATTGTCACAAAAAAGTCAATAATTATATGTTTTAGTGACAATTTAAAAAAATTGTCACAAAAAAGTATTATTATTAATCTTTAACTTTCAGGGACAATTTGAAAATTTTGTCACAAAAAAGTCACTAATTAAAAGTTTTAACAGCAATTTATAAAAATCACACTAATTGTCAATTTTTAGCGACATATATAAAAAAATCGTCTTAAAAAATTATTTTTAGCGATGATATAACTATAACTGATTTTTAATAAGATTTGATAAAAATTAAATCTAATTATTAGGATGGATGAATAAATTTATTAGCACAGAAATTGGTCAGGAATTCGTCTGGAACTAAAACTTCCTGGTGTATACCTCCATTCAGTACGTGCATTATGTTGCAATATGTGATTTGTTATGTCCACGTTCTCATGAGATTTGGTTGTTTCTCTAGGCTTCAGTCTTGAATAAATTCTACACTAGCAAGGGATAGAATGTAGTACTTCTCAGTAGCAAGCTCCGCTCTATCACCAGCAGCCAGAAGAACCGGTGTTGAGTGGGTCTGGAAACCAGTAATGGTCTTGGGTCGACCTGCCTGGCCAACAACATCCACAGCTTGGCCCACCCGCATAGGTACTGACAGAGGTTTCAAGTTCTCATCTACTGTCAGTAGCATTCTTGGCTGTAGTATTGAAGGAAATATATAACATAATCAACCATTAGTAGTAGTGTGTTAACAGCCCAATCATTAAAGCAAGAGAGAGTGAGATAGAAGTAGACAAACTGTTATAAACTGAGACCAAACCTGCATTGCCAAAACGAGGAAGTAAAGAACATAATGATATTTCCTTAATATGATCGCTTTCATATCAAGACATGCATGTAGTAAGGTTACTATTCCACCAAGGCTGCTCGAAGAAAAAGATGAAATACATACAGAAAGTGAGCCGACAGAAAAGCTAGAGGTATGACTTAAAAATACTTCTCCTCACAGATACTAAAGTTTATTTATTCATTTAATTGCAGAAAAGAAGGCTAGATGATAATCTAAAAACTTCATATTTGTAACCCTGTCTCCCAATATGCTTTATCCCACAAATTATTTATTTATTTATTATTTTTTTATAAATAAAAATGTTTTATTCCACATGACAGCCTTTTAACAGCTTTGGATAAAATAGCCACATTACAGATTACAACAGTAAACAAACTTTGCAGACAATACATATCATATATTCCTTTAGCTCTGTTGAATGATTTACCCTGTTGAAGAAGTGAATGCATGAAGCATTTGACACCATTCTTAACCCAACAGAGCTGTAAGCTGAACTTATTTGGATCATCTGATTGAATCCTCTTCCAACACTCGGCTGTATCTAAGACCAAAACTTCTCTTATACAAAAGATGCTCATAGAATGACGAATTTTTTGTTTGTTTCTAGTGTGTTTGGAAATTCCATATGAATGCTATTGATTCATTTCTAGAATTCCATCACATAAATAATGTGGAATAATTCTTCTTTCAAAAATAAATCCCTTAAATGGGAAACAAACCATTGTTCCCCTGTATACGGGATATTAACTAAAAGCGGAATGAACCATTTGAAATGGTAGGTTTAAACTACATGGACTAGCTTAGGTGTCATTGCCTGATAATTAGATCACAACCAAAATAATAATAATAATAATAATTTCAAAACAATTTTTAGATTCGTTTTTTTGAAAAAATTAAAAATAATTTGAGAGCAATAAAAATCCAAATTATATTTTTAAAATTTTAAAAAGTATTTATGATGTAAAAGATAAAAATATACAAAAATAATAAGTATTTTTTATTTCACCCTATTTTTTTTAGTTTTTTAGGGGAAAAAAAATTGAAACTAGTTTCTGAAAATAAAACCAAACATATTGAAATTGATAATCTAACCATATTTTTTTGAAAAAGTTTAAATTATTTCAAATTAGTCATCTCAACTTAAGAGTGTGTTTGGGCTTAATAGGTTCATTTTGTGATCTAATTCAATGATCATTTTAATTTTATAATTCAGTAACTAGAATATTTAAAACTCTTTGAAAAATTGTAATAAAAATACAAATCACTATACACATCATTCCACTAGCAAAACTTTTACCGACGAATAGTGTTATCGTCGCTAAATGGTTAACTCTTTGCCCACGCCAACTTGTCGTCGCCAAAAGTATGCACACTAATAGCAACGCTCATTGTGTTGCTAAAACATAAGCCTCGTAGCTAAAAGTTCTGAAATTTTGGCGCTAACCAAAAAATTTGGTGTTAAAAGAATGTTATGTTTTTTTAGCGACGGTAGCAAATTGCGTCGGTAAAGATATACTTTTACCAACGAAATTGATCACTGTGTCGCCAAAAATATACTTTTGGCGATGAAAAATTGACATCGTCGCCAAAAGTAGTTGCCAAAAGTGCAATTTCTTGTAGTGAATCGATATATTTGATTCAAAATTTTAGATCTTGTTCCAAATAAAGAAAATAAAAAATGCTTCCTTTACAGACGGTCTATTTCAAAGGTAAAGTCGTCACACAAATTATTTTGTGTTGGTTAACTTGTATATTGTTTGAAATGTAATTTTTTTTTTTTTTTAATGAATAATGCTGACACTTTCTAGGTTATGAAGTTCTGGTTTGGTTTTTCAAATCTATTTTCAGAAAATTTTTGTAAGAAACTAAAAATTAAATTGATGGAAAAAAAATTAAAAACACATCATTTTTATATAATTTTATCTTTTAGGAGAGTAGAAATAATTTTTTGAAATTAATTTTTTTTGATATTTATTTTTGTTAAAATAGTTTTTATTTCTTCAAAAGTCAAACATGATCACAATTTTAATGCCATTATTAAACCAATCCATTAAACAAAAAAAATCCAAAATTAAAAATATTTCATATATTAAACATATCGATTATTTACACATTAAAAATCTAATAACCATCAATTACATGATAACTATTGTGGGGACATATTTTGTGAATGACAACATATGGTCAACGTGACGCTGAAGTGTCAACCGATGTGCCACGTGTCTTGGTTATGACACCGAGGGATCTTGATTAGGCCGAGATTATCTGTGGAGATACCAAAATCCGAGATGAGCGGATAAGGGACAGGAGTCCTAGAATTGGGGAGGACCTTAGTATGGATAAAAATAAAGCTCTTAGGGAGTTTATCTCTATGTAGCTGGGAGTCTAAGATGAGTATTGAGCCAAAGTCCATTGAAGTTATGCTTCTACAGGGATCAGGTTAGTTCTAGCTATAAAAGTAAGGCACCTTCATGGGTCTAAGGTATGTTTTTTATGCTCTGTCTAGTGAGTTAAGTACTATTGGTAATCTTTGAGAGATAATTACTAACCTGATCGTTGAAGTGCCCCCGGGTGGACAAACCACCGTCAGACTCTTATCTTTCTGTAACAGGTTGTTCGAACTTAATCTATTCTGCCGGTGTTCTCCTGCTGAGTATTCCCTGTTTGTTATGTGGTCAAAAATCAACACCCACAATTTGTCGGTGTCTGTGGGAACGTAAGGAGAATAGATGGCCAACAACGAACAGAAAGAAAAGGTCGGGGACGACATCCTTAGTAGGAATGGCAAACACACTGATCCTAATGTAGAGGAAGAGAACTGTAATGAAGAACCCCGGGAGCAGAATCCCATAGAAAAGGACGTCGACCAAGAGGGAGACGTACCAAAGAAGGCAGACCGATGCGAGTATTACAACGAAAGCAACCTCTAGGTATGGAAAGATAGATACCTGAGTAGGGACGGTGAGATGAAGGAAATGACAAACAAATTAGCAGACCTACAATCGGTTGTCAACCCCATGATGCAAAATAACGTCATGCAACTACCGTTTCCATTAGAAGACAAGCCGATTCCAGTGGCCAAGAACGATGCCCAGAAATGGGGGCAGAAAGCAATCCCTGCAGTCCCTCAATATGACAGGACAAAGGAGCCTCCACATCGGCCTTCATGGGAGGTCGGGCAAGGAAAATCGATAAGAGGAGAGTCTTAGAAGACACCTCGTGCCAAGGAAATTTATGTCAAGGAACATCGGCATGTTCAAGGGAATGAGCTTTGTTTTGACACGATGAATGAAGGGAAGTCCAAAAGGACTCATAACGACATCGGGAGCAGCGCACCAAAAAGGCTGAAATCTGTTGACAGCCGAGCCCCTGGAAGAACTAAAGAGGATTTGAGGAACTACCTCCAGAAGAAGCGACAAAATGCTGAGGTTACATCTCCGATCAAGCCGAGAACGTTGTTCTCAGTAGAATTGGATAAGTTTGAGGCCCCGAAAAGGTTCCACATGTTGAGATTCCAGATATACGACAGCAAGTTCGATCCTAACTTTTACGTCGGCTTATATTTGAACTCAATGGCACTGTATACCGAGAACGAACCGTTGCTCTACAAAGTGTTCCCCTCATTCTTTGGGGAAATCGCATCAGATTGGTTTCACAAGTTACCAAAAGGAACTGTGAAAAGTTGGAAAGGCCTTACCGAGATGTTTGTGGCCAGGTTTGTTACAAACAAACTGCAGCCGTTAAGGGTAGACTCCTTGATGGCTCTGAGAATTGGCGATGATGAAAGCCTCAGGGCTTATACCAAAAGGTATTATGAGGTATTTAATTGAATACTAGGGTGCAACCAAGAGTTGGCAGTCGTATCATTTAAGAACAGCCTGAACAATAACTGCATGCTTCGAAAGTCACTGGCAAAGACTCTGCCAAAGAGTATGGAGGAGCTCATGGCCAGGATCAAGAAATATGCCAAAGCAGAAGAGGATACGCCGGGGACAAAGGTGTCAAAACAGGAGAAAAGGAATGGCTCGTCAAAACGAGGCCGAGATAATACTGGATATAACAGACAAGAGATAGGACTGAGGACTGCACAGGTAGCCACCACTGTATTCCGGATCCCAGTTTATAAAGTTCTGGAAAGAATCAAAAACCAACCGTATTACAGAGCACTAGAGAAGATTCCTGGTGAATTTATGAGGAGAAGCCTGGACAAGCACTGTGTCTATCACAATGAGGATGGGTATCTGACTCAGGGTTGTAGGGCCCTAAAAGCACATTTAGAAGATCTGGTTAGACAAGGTCACCTAAGGGACCTAGTAGATGAGGCCAGAACGAGAGAAGAACAAGCAAGGCTGCCCCAGACACCGGTAGCACCACTCCCGCCAGCACCACAACCGCAAGCAGACGAGCCTCAAGTGATCAATGTGATCCACTCGAGTGTCAATGAGAATGAGGTACGTAGGGAGACCTAGAGGGTGAAACATTTACAATATGTGTATCAGGTCCAGTAAAAAAGGCTTGAGATAGACGAGTACCAAGGACCAATGGTGTCATTTACCGAGGCAGACCTGGACATGGTACAACATCCAAACAACGATGCTCTGGTGGTATCTCTCAAGATTGGAGAATGCCAGATCAAGCGCATTCTGATTGACCAAGGCAGCTCTTGTGACATCATGTATGGCAAATGTTACAAAGAGCTCAGCCTTTATCGAGATGATCTTGAACAGTCCAACAGTCTAATGGTTGGGTTTAATGGAACGCTGACCTGGCCCATGGGAGCAATAAATTTGAAGGTGCAGGCAGGCACCAAGAAGGTAAGCACAAAGTTCACAGTAATTGACACCTCCTCGCCTTACAATGTCATCTTGGGAAAGCCATGGTTGCAAACAATGAAGGTTGTTCCCTCAACACTGCACCAACTGTTACGATTCCCAACAGAGCATGGAATTGAAGAGATTAGGGGGGATCAGGTGCAGGCAAAGAATTGCTCCATGGCAGCAATAAAATCTACCTGCAACGTACGAGAAACAGAAACAATAGACATTGAGGACGAGGACATAGAGGTCCTAGATGATGTTGGCAAAGAGCCGGTCGACAAAAGCGAGAAAGCTTTGAAGAAAATTCTAATCCAACAAGAGGATGAAGAGCACTTCTTTCTTCTCGGCTCAGGCTTGGCAGAGAATGAGGAAAAAGAGTTAGAAGCATTCTTGCGAGCAAACATAGAGGCATTTTCTTAGACGCCTTACGATATGCCTAGCATTGACCCCAAGGTAACATGCCACAGACTGAACGTAGACAAGTCGCCTAACTCGTCATTCGGCGAGCAAGAAGGCCGACATTGGTTCATATGGAGGCAGTAGAGGAGGAAGTGGACAAATTGTTAGGGGCCAGAGCCATTCGAGAGGTAAACTACCCAACTTGGTTGTCAAACACAGTTGTTATGAAAAAGAAGAATAGGAAGTAGAGAGTCTGCGTGAACTTCACTAACCTGAATAAGGCTTGTCCCAAAGACAGTTTCCCACTCCCCAAGATCGATCAATTAGTGGACGTCATTGCAGAGCATGGAAGGATAAGCTTCCTGGACGCTTATAGGGGGTACCATCAAATAGCAATGTACCCCCTGATGAGGAGAAGACTGCATTTATCACCCTAAAAGGGCCGTATTGCTACAGAGTGATGCCTTTCGGGTTGAAAAATATAGGAGTAACCTATCAGAGGTTAATGAACAAGATGTTTAGACATCTGATTAGCAAAATAGTGGAAATATACATTGATGACATGGTTGTGAAAACCAAAGAACCTGAGGATCATCTGGCCAACTTAAAGGCAGTTTTCGACATCCTTAGAACATATCGGCTCCGACTCAATGCTTGAAATGTGCATTTAGAGTTGGGTCTGGTAAGTTCTTGGGATACTTGGTTACCAGAAGGGGCATTGAGGCAAGCTCAGATCAAATTTAAGGCCATCCTGGATTTGAAAAGCCCAACGTCAGCAAAACAAGTGAAGATGTTGACTAGAAGGGCCGCAGCCCTGAATAGATTTATAAGCAGAAGTTCAGATAAGTGTAAACCATTTTTCAGTTTGTTGAAAAAGGCCACAGATTTCTTATGGACAGAGGAATGTGAAGTCGCCTTGGCCAACTTGAAAAGATACATGACCACAGCTCTAGTTCTCTCAAATCCAGTACCTGGAGAGGAACTGTTCTTATACTTGGCGGTTTTGGAGCATGTAGTGAGTGCAGTGGTAATCAGAGAAAAGAAGGAAGAACAAAAGGTAGTATTGTAGACACCTCATTTTTGACCGACCTTAAGACTCAGACGTCATCGATTGAGCGCTTGGTGATTGTGCATGTTGTGCTCATTTCAAGTTTCCGGAGTTTCGGCTGGATGCATTGCCTTTGGGCCTATGAACTCTTTGTGCTTTGGCTCGGTTTGCGGACCAAGCCTTATTTCCCTTTCCTGGAAGAAGGGAGTGGTCTGTAGACCATTCTTTTGTAGTCGTAGACCACTTTTCTTGCTTGGAGACTAGTTTTCGATTTTCAAAGCCTTCGGTCGCGCGCCTTGTCTCAGGACCGCTTAGCGTTCTCCGTTTGGCATGATTTTTGAACCACACCTTGTTGCCTCTGCCTAGAGGGACACTGTGGTCTGGGAGACCACTTTTATGGTCGTAGACCACTTTTAATGCCTGTAGACTAGTTTTCTAGTCTCCCGACTGCGCGCCTTGACTCCCAAACTTTCGTCTTGCATCCTTTTTGGTTTGTTTTTGGTACAAACCTTGTTTTCCTTGTTTGGAAGGTGGTACAAGGGTGGGAGACCAGTTCTTCCCCTTGGAGACCACTTTTCTTCCTGTCAGCTAGTTTTCTGGTCGGCCAACTGGTCTTCTTGGTCTTTGGGCCATCTTTTCTGGTCGGCCACCACACCACCACCTTGGTTTCATGCTGTAGACCCTCTCCCACCATGGCCGACCACTTTTTGTCTTGGGAGACCACTTGTAGTGGTCAGCTGACCACTTCAAGTAGCTGGCCGACCACTTTAAGTGATTGGCTGCTTTTCATCACCTTTTTGGAGATATTTTTAGCATAGCTGTACCAGCTAAAAGGCACAGAAGCCATCCTCCATACACGTGTATGTAGGGATGGCTTTAGGCCAAAAGTTTGTCCAACAAGCTTGTTGCTTGTTCTCTATAAGAGAGAACCTCTCCCCTCCTCCTCCAGGTTCAGTTTGGAGTGCTTGAGTTATACATATACATCTTTGTATCTATCTTGCTCCTTCTCTTCATATTTGTGTTCAAAAATGCATATTTATCACACTTTAACACACAAACACACACTCAAACACCATCCTTTTGTTGTTGAGGCTTCTTGAGGTTGTTTTTGGTGCTTTTGGACTGGTTTTGATCCAAGAAAGCTACTGGAGTGATAGCCTTGAAGAGGTTCCGCAAGGGTGAGTCAACTAACCCTTTAACCCTTTGTTTTGCTTAAGCTTTCAGCCCTATTTGCATGCTGATTTAAGCTTAACTTTCTACTGTAAAAAGTTCTATTTTTCAGTCCTTAACATGTTTGTTTAAGGTCACTTTTGTGTTAGGGGTGGTCTACCCCCTCTTAGGCCTTGTTTTGTGCCTTCTTTGTAAGCTATTGGGACCACCTTGTTTTGGCCTTCTCACCACTGAAACTCAAAGGAATTTCAGTGGTGGAAATGGTGTTTTGAGGTCCCAAATAGGAGAGGGAGATCCCCTCTCTTTGTGTCTTGAATGCTTGCTTCATTTGCCTCATGTTTGAGCATGTTTGTTAAGCATATGCTGGCTCCATCTTAGCATGTATTTGGGCTTATTTCAGCATGGCATACCACTGTTTTGACTTGGTTTTGTCACCTCATGAATGTCTTATACACTTGTAGTGTATTTCTCACAAACTAGTCTTGTATGCTTCATGAAGTAGCATGTCTTTCTAGCTTGTTTTGAGTCCATTTTAGCATGTTCTTGGTGTTGTTTTGCCATGTCATACCTCTGTTAAGGTTAGGTTTGGTTTGGTTGGCCCTTGCATGCTTCTTACACCTGTAGTGCATTTCCATGAACTAGCCTCATGTATATCATGCTTTAACATGTCTTTCTAGCATGATTTTGGCTTAACTCTAAGACGCTTTTGTCTATGTTTTATCATGCTCTAGCTCTGATTTTTGTTGTTTTGATCATGCATGCCATGCTTTGTATAGCTATAATGCATTCTAGCTTGTTAGCTGGTGGACTTGATTTGGAATCATTTGTTATGAGATTTCAGTGCATGTTTCATGGTCATACACTTGCATCTTTCACTCTTGCAATGCGTTGGAGGGTTTGCCCTTTATGCCTTAAACATGAGTCATTGCGTATGCCTTCATGCCTAAGCTTGCGAGCTATCATTTAAGTGTGTTTTTGGGGTTATTTTGCCATGATATAACTCTGATTTTTGTTGGCGAAGCCATCTCATGTTTGGTCTTGGTAGGTGTAGTGTAATCCACCTTATTTGCCTTGCATTCATCATGCCTTATGCCCTTCATGCTAGCTTGTTTTGGCTTCCTTCCATGCATGTTTTAGACTCATTTTGACATGTTCTAGGACTGTTTTGGGTTGCCCTTGCCATATGCTTCATGTTTTGCATAGCCATAGTGTAAGTGCCTATGATAGTTTCAAGTTTTGAGCTTCATAGCATGCTTCATTTGCATCATGTGCATGATTTGGCATCATTTACTATGACATTTCAGAGCATGTAGCATTGCCATGTTCCCACTTCATTTACTCTTTAAGTGCCTGTGAGTGTTGTGCATTGTTGCCTAGCTTATGGCCTAGTGTGTATGCTTGCATGCCTAGGCATTTGAGCCCCCATCTCAGCAAATTTTGGTCTTTGTTTAGACCTATTTGAGCTCTGTCCATGTGTGATTCATGTATTTGTGCCATGTTTTGCATGCCTCCTATGTGTTGCTATTTGCTAGCCTTATGCCTTAAGGACTCTAGCATGCCTTATGCCTATTATTTGAGTGATTTGGAATCATTTCATACCTTATTTTAGAGCCTTTAGTGTTGTCACACTCCCATGTTTATCACTTCTTGAGCACTCTTGAGAGTAGTGCTCTTAGGCCTAGTTGATAGGCCAATGCATGTGCATGCTTTGTTTTGCATTTCATGCCTTTGTTTTGGTGTTATGGCCACTGATTTAGGCATGATTGAAGTCTGTCCATTTTGGTTTAAGTCCTTTGAGCATGTTTGCTTTCATGTTATTTGCATGCTTGCATTGTCATGTTGTTGTATGCTTATGTTGCTTGCTTTATGTATGCATGCATTAGTATTGTTTGCATGTCATTAGCTTCGTTAAATTAATCATGTCACATTGCATTGAGTATGCCATGTTGTTCTTCGTATTGTGTTTTGCATGCCTTGCATTGCATGTTTGCATGCTTCAGTTGCATTACATGTTTGCATACTTGAGTTGCATTGCATTTGTTTGGATAGGGTATTGGTCCAAACACGAGAAACGAGGGATGTTTCATACTTGAAGTGATGAAACGTGCTTTAATTCTCGGTCACCGACCCTCTTGATCAATCATGATAGAGGTCAAGGCTTTATGTGTTTATGTGTGCATTCATTTTACATTGAATTGTGCAATTTGGCTTCTCAGCCGTCATGCATCGAGATGCGTGATTGGTGGCCCGAGAGTCGAGAACCACACTCCCTTGAGCTTATGAAATGATAGGGAAAGTGGTTGTGCACACATATGTTGCGAATACATTGTCATGCCCTTTCTTGCTCTCTGTTGCAGCAAAGTGGATAAGTGCAGCAAAACTGGTCGGCCAACCAGATAAACTAGCTGGCTGACTACTTTTTCTGGTCTGCAACAAAGAAAAGTGGTCGGCAGGTGGTCTCCCACATCCCTAGGTGGTCGGCAACCTTCCCACGGGTCCTTAAGGTGAGTTAGAAGCTTTCTGGAGCTTAGTGCAAGGTTCTGAGAACAATTGCAAACAGAGGCAAGTTGGGGCATTGCGACGGATTTCCGAACAAGGCGACCGAGCATGCGTGCATTCTTCTCCCTCTGAGAACATTGCTTTACTGCTTTACTTAGCTGATTTGATTAGCTAGTTAGCTATTTGGTTTGTACTTAATTAGTTAATGCATTTAACTATTCAATTTGTGTTATAATAGCTTAATTAATTAGCTTGTTAGTTAATTAGTTTTGTGATGTAATAATTAGTTTAATTAGCTTAGATTAGCTAGTTAGCTTCTTATTCGGACCCTCCGTTAAGAGGGCCAACTGTTGTAATAAGCGTGTGTGTGTGTGATGCATGTCTTCCAACCTCCATTTCTTTCTTCCTTTTACTTAACCGCTTACGGTGGTTAGTTTTAGAGCATGTTTCAATTAGCATCTTTATGCTTGCATACGTGCATCATTCATCTGTTTTGCATGCACCGGGCTCGGTGCATCATACTAACTGCATTGTATCTCAATTCCAATTTGAATACATGTATCAAATTGTCACATTCATATGCCGTTCTAGAATAGTCGATCCTATTTTAGCTGCATTTTTGCATGTGTTGCATTAGCCATCTTAACATGAACTAGGATCTAGCATGATTTCTAACTAGTTCTCTGTTTTGGCTCGGAGTACACTGTGAGTGTTTACGCTTTAGCATACTGCATGTGTGTTAGTGTTGCCATGTTAGCATGCTTGCCATGAGGCTACCTGCTTAACTGATATAACTGCCTGAATGCCTGTGGGTGAAGGTTGGATTGCTTGAATTGGAACAATTCATTGAAATCCGCATTTTTAGCTTACTTGCGAGTAGCAAACTATTTTCAAACAAACGAGCATGCAATGTTTTGTTCCAACTTAGGCGATCTAGTCTATACTTGTATGCTGTGCACATCACATAGTAATTCTAGGTTAAATAACCGGAATAAGAACACATGTGTTTTCAAAAATAAAATATCATGCTTAGTACAGGCCGATCTTTGATCGGGTGAGCGGGGGTGCTCATTGCATGACCTTCCCCTCTCGTACCCAAGTTCCCGAGCCGAGGCAACTTTGGTGATGACGGACACGTGGCCTTAGGCACGAGTCAGGGTTTCCTAAATTCTCCCAAAATAAAATATTTAGGTGGTGACTCTGTATCTGGTAAAACAGTCCATGTTTGGCACTTCTTTATAAAAATCAGTTTTCCAAAACGATTTGTCGGATTTGGACTCTTTGGTGATTTATCGGTTTTACGTTGCACTTTGTGAGATTAGATTCAGAACCATGACATTGAGTCCGAATTGTAGTAGCTCAGAACAAAACGATTTCGTGCCTTCGCGTGCGGAGCCGTGACGTTCGGGCGGTCTACAAATATACTATGTGAGTAAAACCCTAGTAGGCGCAGAGACCAGATATTTACCCCTGGAGAAATTGACATTGGCCTTAATGATGGCCTCCAAGAAGTTGAACCATTATTTCCAAGCCCACAAGATTGTGGTATTGATTGAGCACCCCTTGAAGTCCCTGCTACAACAAGGAGATCTGACAGGCAAGGTAGCCAGATGGGCAATAGTACCAGGCTAATACGACCTGAAATTTAAGCCTAGAACAACAATTAAGGGCCAAGTTTTGGCTGACTTTATGGCCGAGTTCACACTTGGAGCCATCCCACATTGGGCTTCGATGAGCTACGGCTTACGGTGTCTAGGGAAACAAGAAGAGACCCAATTGGGAATGAAAAACCCCACAGCAGAGTAAAAGAAAGAAGAAAAACTCAAGCCCTGCGACATTTACATCGGCAACTCATTTCGCCTATTTGTTGATGGGAGTTCAAACCATCAAGAAGTGCGGGAAAAAGTAGTGCTAGTATCGCCAGATGGGCCGATGTTAGAACAATCTATTTGATTGGGGTTTAAGGCCTCAAACAATAAAACAAAATATGAAGTACTGATCACAGGATTGAAATTGGCAGCAGCAATGGAAGCCGACGAGGTGGTAGTCTTCTGTAACCAACTAGGTCGTCCAAACTTGGAAAGGGTAAAGTCTAAAAAGATAGCATATGAAGGTAAAAAGAAATAGTGAATAACACTTGCAAAAATATTTTTGATATTTTTAAGTGTTAGCGGAGGTGTGCCAATGGTTGGCCGAGAAACAGTCAAGGTTTATATCCAAGGTATTATACCTCAGAGTTATTATACAGTTAAAGGTATACTTTGAAGAAGTGCAAAAATATTCTAAGTATGGAAGTGTGAAAGGCATGAAAGAAAACAGTAAAGCATACATAAAACTAACATTCAACACTTGGAAGAAAAGAAAAGACTTGCATTCAAAAAAAGGCACTTCGGCTTAGCAAAAGACAACTTGTTCAAGGTACAAAAGATGGCACATCGGCCAAACTAAAGCTAACATTGTTCAAAAACAAGAAGGAAAAGTACGAAACAAAGAAGAAATATCCTAAGCATTAGGATTGGTCTGGGATTGCTCAACCTCGGCTGATAGAGTCTTGTCGGCCTCGGTTGACAGCATTGCATTTTTCTCGCCCGCTACTTCGACATCTATTTCGAGCAGAGTCTGGTCCAAACTCCTTTCGGGGTGCTAGACCTCAACCTCAGAGGTGGTTGGTTTGGGAGAGACGCCCTTGGAAACCAAGTCATCCTCCTCATCTTGAGTCAAGTATATTTGCTCATTGAGGGTGAGAGACTTGACATCAGTGGCAGCCTACTCCTCCATTTCATCAGCCTCACCATCCTCGGCATCATCTTCGTCGGCTTCATAGCCACAATCCTTGGGCTCTAGAGGGAAAGGCACTTGAAACTGATTAATGTCTCAAAGGTCGGAGTCCATTAGAACAGATAACTTGTTAAGCGCCACCGTCCAACCAAGGTAATAACCTCGGTTACAAGCTAGGTTGACTTGTTGTTTGTATTGGTCACGAACGGCGGCCTGGCCCTCTTTGAAAGCTTTTTCGTTGGCCGCCTTGACTTCAGCCTCCTTTGAGTCAAGGGCCTCCTGAAGCTTAGTTTCTAGGTCAACTGTCTTGGCCTTAGCAACCGCAAGATTGGCTCTAGCGATCTCGGCTTCATCATCGGCCAATTTGGCTTTTTCCTCGGCCAAATTCTGAACAGCTTTGGCAACCTTAGCCTGATCCAACAGAGCTCGATTGTTAGCCTTGGCATAATTGAGTGAGGATAGGAGTTTGGCTACTTTCTTGGTCTTCCTTGCCAACTCCTTCCTTGTCATCTCAGTCTTGACAGTGTATGAATGAGCATGCTGGATAGCCTGCAAGAAGTAAAACACATTAGTGAGATTTTACTAAGTATAGAAAAACTGTAAAAGAGTAAGTAAAAAAGGATTATCAAGACCGAGTGCTGCATCGTAAGGGTGAAGTTCTCATATTCATGCAACTCAGCCATACAATTCATGTCTTCTGTTAAAAGAACAGTCGTTGACAGGGCTGCTCTGACTTCAAGATTCATCGCGTTGTCGCCAACCGTCAGGGGTCTGCCATCCACCATAACCTCGGGAGCCCAGGTCATATTACGAGGGAAGCTGTGGCTACCCTCAGGGTGGTCAGACCTCGGCCTTTTTGGTGGTTAGAAATCGGGTATGTCGGCCTCGGCTGGCCTCTTCTCGACTGTCGTTTGACTTTTTTCTACCTCGGCCAATTTCAAGATTGGCACAGTGTTCTCAGAATCAATCTAAGTCACTGTGACCTTAGTCTTGGGCTTCTTCACTCTTTTCGGCTTTGGCTTTGGTTGGGATGGGGAGGACGAGGATTACACCGTCACAACCCCGGGATATTGGCGAGAAAGTCTTCAACAATTGTTGGTTTTCGGCCCATTTCTTCGGCAGTGGCAACAACAGTTACTTTGGTACCAAAGTGGATTGCTGGAAGTGCAGTGGGTAGGTTTGCTAACGCCTCAGTGTTTTGGCATTTACAGCTACGAGTTCTGCCTGTAGGAGCGAAGAGTAGAGCTTGACGTCGGCGTTGGCGTTGGGCTGGTGGAATCAGTTGGGAAGCAGATGTTAATGGCTGCTCTGCTGGATCAGAAGTTGAGGCTTGATCAAGTCTTGGCAATGAAGTAGCAGGAAGAGATGTTGCAGAAGGTGGAGATTTGCTCTTTTGAGGGACGTCGGGTAAGGCCGACTTGTATGTTGAAATGTAGTTCAGTAGAAAGGGCGCCTTGCGCTTCTATATAGGGAGATCTAACAACCTCTTTAAATCTCAGCTGGGAACAAATGATTGCCGAAATCCCTTTGCCGGCTGAGGAAGAGCTGCAAAAAAGAGTAAGAAGGCAAGAGTATTTAAACAAAGATATATCAAGTTGGCAAGTCCTAACGGAAATGTGATTAGAAGAATGACTCAGTCCTTACCATCACCCTCTTTAAACATCGTTCAGCTCAGAGGATAGAGATGGAGGTCGTCATCAAGTGAGAACTCCCAGTTGCCCGAGACGATGAAGTAATCATCTCCAACACCTTGTTTAAGTCTGGGAGGTCGGCTATTAGTTTGAAGGTGGTAAATCTAGGCTTTAGGTAGTATATGTAGCCTTTTTTGGACTTGAGGCCACACATGGTATAGCAAAATTGAATGTTGGTTAAAGTGATCCTAGCTTTTTCTCAATGTTCTAGTTTAATTATGCCATTGATAATCTGATATAAGTTAATGGCTAGCTGCATAGGGTTGAGCTTATAATAGTAAAGGACCTCCTTAAAGAATGTCTAGGGGAAATTGAAGTCCACACTCTATAAAGGCTACTACTGGGAAGGGCATGGAACCTCCATCAGGCATAATGGAGTCCTCCTCCCCAGCCAACCTGAGGTGAACATCGGGCTGGGATGGAGAACACTCGACGGAAATACTCTATTTTTTTTTTGGGTTGTCTACTCTCCACCTGAACATACCCATGATATCGACTGATGAAGATTAGGGTAAAATTTCAGAAAGGAATGTTTGGTGTGGGTTTAAAGACCTCGGCTAAACCTTAATCTGGCAGCTTCTAGGGTTTTTTCGGATCTAAGGGGGGTTTTGGTTCAGTTTTTCCTAAGTATGTGATTTCTTTATCAAATCTCAAGCCTAAATCTATATGGAAACAAGAATCAATGGCAATAATCTGGAAACAAGTCAAAGAAAAATAAAAAAGAGCAATGATTCAGATTTAAGAAAACAAATAGAAATTCAAGAACACTGAGTAAGTGTGTGCAGATGTGCAAAAACTGAGAACAATGAAAAAATTCCTAAAGTCTCAAGTGTATGAACAGTTCGTATGTACAAACCCAGAGACAGATTGGAAAAAAAACTAAGTCGCAAACAAGCACGTTTGACACCCAAATGATGAAATTCAAAGCACAAGTAAAGATTCAAGAACACAAATAGATTCACAATGGCAGCAAACAACGTATAAAGATGCAATAGAGTACGAAATAAATTAGGGACCGAACTTAAGGGAGAAGAAATTGTGAACTTATTGAGTGAAATGAATGCCAATATAAAGATCGCCAGAGTCAAATGACGAGAATGATCGAAAGCAGATGATGAAAAGTGCACCGGAGGTGGTAAATACGGCAATGGCAGAGCTTGAAATGAACGACAATGGAGGATTTGAGAGAGAAGCTTTAAAGAGAGAAAACTTGAGCAAAAGCAAAGGAATGCAAAGTGAAACAACAGAGAGAGAATTTTTTTTTACAAATTTGAAAGAGTGGCAAACCATAATGGAATGCCTTGGACAACGTGTCTGTTAGGCGGCGTGCGCAGAAGCGACGCAACCTGATAGCGCGTGTCAAGTACGAACCAATGAGGGAGCGATGCGTGGAGAAAACGGTTAGGTAAACCGTGTGTGACAGCTCATGCACAGATAAAACTCTTGGAGTTCTTGATTTAATGAAACAAAAACCTCGGCTATAGGAGCGATCTCGATTAAAGAACTTGAAAAACTTGGTTCTTGGTTCTTGGTTCTTGGTTCTTGGTTCTTGGTCATTAATAAAGTAGATTGCAGAGTCTTGGTCATGTGAAGCTTACAGGTGATGATCTCGATCATCAAGGATAGAGTAAGTCTTAGCCGACGTGCTATATGGACAAACGATGTAGGTTTCATCATCTCAGGATGCCGAGGTAATAGAACGTAGGGGGCAATTGTGGAGACATATTTTGTGAATGACAACACGTGGCTAAGGTGACGCCGAAGTGTCAGCCGAGGTGTCATATGTCTTAGTCATGACACCGAGGTGATCTCGACTAGGTCGAGGTTATCTACGAAGATACCGAAATTCGAGATGAGCGGATAAGGGACAGAAATCTTAGAATTTGAGAGAACCTTAGTATGGATAAAGATAAAGCTCTTATGGAGTTTATCTCTATCTAGCTGGAAGTCCAAGATAAGCATTGAGCCAAAATCCATTGAAGCTAGGCTTCTACAGGGATCAAGTTAGTGCTGGCTATAAAAGTAAGGCACCCTCGTAGGTGTAAGGTATGTTTTTTATGCTCTGTCTAGTGAGTTAAGCACTATTGGCTATCTTTGAGAGATAATTACTAACTTGATCATCGGAGTGCCCCCGGGTGGACGAACCACCACCGGACTCTTATCTTTCTATGACAAGTTGTTCGGGCTTAATCTATTCTGCCGGTGTTCTCCTACTGATTATTCCCTGTTTAATTGTGTAGTCAAAAATCAACACCCACAACTATCAAAAAAACATCTATTAATAACAAAAACAACAATCTATTACATGATAATCATCCACAAGCATCCATAAAATCAACCACTCATTACATAATTATCATCCAAACACAAACTAAAAATTAATTTGGTAAAAAAATAAAAATATAAAAATGTAAAAGATTTATCATTGTTATATAATTTTATATTATTAACAACAAAAACAACAATATATTACATGATAATCCTCCAAAAGCATCCACAAAATCAACCACTCATTACATGATTATCATCTAAACACATACTAAAAATTAATTTGATAAAAAATAAAAATATAAAAATGTAAAAGATTTATCATTGTTATATAATTTTATATTTGATATTTATTTTTGTCAAACTAGTTATATTTTATCAAATTCACAACTTTTCCTTTCAAATTAAGCATTTTTAGTTTGCAAAGGAAACGTTATCTTCAATTATCCTTATTTGAAATGAGATTCAAAATTCATAATCAAATGTATCACAATTGAAAAATTAAGAATCAAAATGACACAAATCCTAAACTATAGGGACCGTTAGTATAATTTGCCCAACTTTCTTTACTCTAGCATTTTGTAGTAAATAAAAAATAATTAAATTATATCATTAGTTTTTGTAGTTTAGGTATAGTGTCATTTACACCCCGTAATTTTAATTCAAACAATTTACACCTTATACTTTTAATTTTGTTACAATTTAGTCCCTCTGTTATGCAGTGTTAATAATTTTTTTAAATAAAAAAACCACATACAAAATTAGAGGGATCAAAGTAAAATTTAAAAGAAACTATAAGGATTATCGGTGTAATTTATTTATTATACCAGCGCTCTATAATTTCTTTTGAATTTCACTTAGTGCCTCTAGTTTTGCACATGATATTTTTTTGTTCAAAATTATAATAGCAAGTGATAGATAGACTACATTACAACAAAATTGAAAGTGTGTAGTTTAAATTGTTCAAATTAAAATTACAAAGGCCAAAATAAAATTTAGCTCAAATTAAAAGGACCAACAGGCTAATTTACCCTTAAAAAGAGGAAAATTACAAGAAAAACCCTAGAGTTGACACTTTTATCAAAATAAATACTTAGTTTTTAATTTTATCAATTTAAATCGTAATATTTAAATTTATTTTTAATCTAAACTATTAGACTACATCCGCTAAGTAAGGTTCAATCATGCCAAACTTGGCCTAACGTTGAAAAAACGAGAGGCTATTTTAGTCAATATACTCAATATAGGTGTCTAGTCAATATACTCAATATAGGTGTCTAGTCAAAAACTCAATATAAGTGTATATAAAATGTTTAAAATATTTTTTTCTTTGAGTTTAATAACTAAAATATCATTTTTTTTTTCATTAATTTTACTTAATAATAATAGGCAAATGATTTATATTGAAAAATTAAATTAAAATTTTAGTGTTTAAATTGACAAAATAAAATATTCAAAATTTATTTTGTTGTAAGAGTCAAAATTTCTTTCATTGATTAACCATTAATTCAATTAATAATTTTAATAATATCAACAATATGTTTCAATTAATAGTTATGATAATTTCATACTTGCATAAGAGAGAAGTTAATGAATTTCATTTTTCTAAATGACAAATTCTGACAATAGAGTATTTATAATTTTCATAATCACATGAAACAATTTATATTTTAAAAAATCTCATGAGTCTATTTATATTTTTTTATTTTTTTATGGGATTTATATTTTGTTTTGTTAATTTGGAGGGACATGTTTGTTTGCATGTCACTCTTGAGGCAAACCAGATTCTGTTTTTTGTTTGTGTTTCCATCCAAATTATCATTCGATCAAAAAACAGGATCTTTGTATGCAAATACACTATAATCATCAAATCAATATGCCAAAGCTTGGAACAACCCATTCATCATCACTTGCCTTCAATATATATATATAATTAAACTAGTCTTCATCCTACAATATTCCACACACTTTCTTCCCTTTTTCTCCCAAAAATGTGCCAAAACAAACCTCCAATAAGCCCAACAGTGCCCCTAGGGGCGGTGGCCGCTGAGCCACCACCCCCAGGACCAGCTTCATATTCATTCCCTCCATTTCCAAACCATCTTCCTCAAGGCGAGTGGTCCTCCGGCCTCTGCGATTGTCTCGATGATCCCTTTATTTGTAATTTAATTTACCCTCTCTCATTATTTTCTTTTTTTTCTTTTTCTTTCTCATCCTTTCAATTAGCATCTAAATTCTGTAATATTTAATGGTAAATGAGTTGAGCTTTGATGTGTTTGAAGGTGTTGCCACTGCTTTCCTTCCATGCGTCACCATGGGGAAGATTGCCCATATGGTTGACAGAGGGACTATATGTAAGCCTCCTCAATTCTTCTCTGCTTTTTCATTCTTCATTATTTTCAATACTGCATTTATTTTGGATGGATCACTAGAGATATTTTTTTTTATCTCCATGTGTGGCATTACTTGTTCTAATAACCAGAGTCGGCCTTGTGCAGAACCGAGCAAGACGACCTCCTCGGGCCCTAAAAAATCCAGCGCTTATAGTTGGTCCAATTTTTTTTTTAACCTATTAAAAATGGCCCAAGTCTAGATTATAAAAGTATAATTAATAATTTTGTAGCTAAAAATTTAAATAAAATAATGTTTACTTGATATTTTATTATGATTTATTTGGTATGTAGTTTTGAATTGTTTGTGTTTTTTTTTTATTGTTGTAACCTACATTTTTGTATCCATGCAACTAAATTTTAATAGGTAAATTTAGATATAATCAAACCAAATCAAACCTTAAGTCCCATCAAATGGGATCTACTATATGAATCTTTCTTCTCCACTCGATTCTATCTAAGATCGTTTCGTTAGTCAAATTAAGGAGGCTCATATCTCTATTTACTATATTAGCCCACGTCAATTTAGGTATATCATTTTTCCTAATACTTTCATTTACCGTCACTGTATCGTATTTTTACATTGCTACCTCTATTGGTCTCCGTTGTATATGATCAAACCATCTCAATCTATTGTCTCTCAATTTATCTTCTATCGGTACTACTCCTACATATTCTTAAATATACTTATTCTTAAATCTATCTTTTCTAATCTTACCACACATACATCTTAGCGTACTCATCTCAGTAACACTCATCTTATCTACATGTTATTTCTTAGTTGCTCAACATTCCACCCATATAACATCGCTGGTTTAATAAATATTCTATAGAACTTCTCATTTACTCTAGTAAGTACTCGTTTATCGCAAAGTATCCCGGAAGCATTCCATTTAAGTCATCCCGCCTTAATTTTATAGACCACTTCAGCACCAATCTCCCTCGCTATTGTAATAATTGATCAGAAATAACGAAAATGTTCACTCTTTGGTAGTTTTTGGTTCTCAATCTTCACTTCTCCTCTGCTTACATTTTTACTGTTACTAAAATTACACTCCATGTACTCTGTCTTAATTCTATTTATCATAAATCTTTTAGATTCAAGTGTTTCTCTCCAAGTCTCCAACTTAATGTTAACTCATTCTCTAGTCTCATCCACTAACACGATATCATCTACAAAAAGCATATACCATGGCATATCATCTTGAATATTTATCGTCAACTCGTCCATAACTAAAATAAAAAGATAAGGAGTTAAGGTTAATTCTTAGTGTAACCCTACAGTAATTGGAAATCCACTCGTCTCTCCAGCAAGTGATCTAATAGTGGTCACCACACCTTCATACATATCCCTAATCATATCAATGTAATCTTTTGTCACCCCCTTCTTTTCTAATACCCACCAAATTATATCCCAAAGCATTCTACTATATGTTTTCTCAAAATCGATAAATACCATATAAATATCTTTTTTATTTTCTCTATACTTTTCTATTACTCTCCTCAAAAGATGGATCAACTTTATTGTTGACCTACCAGGCAAAAATCCAATTTGATTCTCCGACATCTTTGTTATATCTCGTAATCGATGTTCCATCACTCTTTCACACACTTTCATTATATGACACAATAGCTTGATTCCTCTATGGTTGTTGCAGTTTTGGGCATTTCATTTATTCTTATAGATTGACATTAAAATACTCTTTCTCCACTCTTCTAGCATTTTCCTAGTCAAAAAAATCTTACTAAATAACCTAGTCAATCAAGTAATTCCCTTCTTTTCCAAACATTTCCCAACTTCAATATATAGGAATATCATCGAATCCCAAAGTTTATTCGATTTCATCTTTTTAAATGCAATCTTCACTTCAAAATTCATAATCCTATGATAGAACCTGTAGTCATGGTTTTTCTTATTACTGCCTACTTCCTCCCCTTTTGACCTATCTCCATATTCCTTATTTAACAACTTCTCAAAATAGATTTTCCACTTCTACTCAATCTCTTCATCCTTCTCCAATACTTTAAAGTCCTCAATCTTAATATACTTAACTTGATTAAAATCTCTTGTTCTCCTCCCTCTTATCTTAGCAAGTTTGTATATCATCTTCTCTTCCTCCTTACTATCTAGTCTAGTGTATAGGTCATCCTAGGCTTTCAGCTTAGTCTTTCTCACTACTTTTTTGACCTCCTTATTAGTCAATCTGTAGATCTTAAGGTTTTCATTAGTTCTATCATTTTGTCACTTTTAAAACACTTTTTTTTCATCTTTACTACCGCCGAATCTCCTCTCTCCACCACCAAGTTTCCCTAGAATTAAGTCCCTTTCCTTTTGACTCTCTAAGAACTTTCCTTGAGATTATCTTTATATAATTGACCATCGAGTTCTACATAATGTTAGCATCATCTTCCAAATCCCAAATACTTTCTTTATCCATTTTATTCTTAAATATTTCTGGTTTATCCCCCTTTTAGGTCTTACCATTTCATCTTACGACGCCCACTACTGATATTGCCCTTTAAAGCATAAATCTAATACCAAAATCCTATATTGAAATGTCAGACTCTCTCCAGGTAAATTTAGATATATGAAAATAAAATTATTATTATTATTGTTATTATTATTATTATATAAAGGAAGGATCTCATGTTTAGAATGATATATTTTTTAAAAAATATTTTTAATATTTGGTATAACGGAAAACAAAAGTATATAAATATATTTTTCATGATTAATAAAAAAATAAATCTATTTAAATGAAAAATATTTTAACTTTTAAAAAGTGAAATACGCTTTTCAAACTAAAATCTTACTAATACCATAACATTGTTATTGATTGTCACAATCACCTCCACCAGCACGCCGCCACCATTACCATCACAATTGTTACTACCTCCACTACCACTATCGCTGCCCACCATTGCCACTACATGAGCCAAAATAGATTTTTATCAAGTACCCTCACAAATTTGCGATCCAAACAAACATAGCCTTACGAGTACTAATAAAATAAGTTTGGGTGTTTGGGTCTTGTTTTTTTGGTTGCATGTGTGGGTGTATATGGACTATGAAGCTTGTTTTGCGGCGAGCATGATATACATGGCGCTGGGATATGCTGGGTGTGCATCGATGTATGGATGCACATATAGGACCAAATTGAGGGGTCTGTTTGGATTGCCAGAAGGTTCAATTCCCGATGGATTGGTTCACTGTCTTTGCTGTTTTTGTGCACTTTGTCAAGACTACAGGGAACTCAAGAACCGTGGCGCTGATCCCTCCCTTGGTGAGTGAGACCACTTCTAACCCCACTTTGTGTTTGAGATAACTTTCCTAATTTTTCTTTTTCTTTTTTCCCCATTTTAGTGAATTAAAAAAAATTAAAAATTGAGTAAATAATTACACTAACCTCCACTAAAGGTTGGAAAAAATATAATAAATCTCACAATTTTAGCACAATTACATTGATCTCCCTTTTATTGTGGTAAATATGGACCGAAACTAATACATGGTATGAAAAAAAATCCATTAAATACAAAACAAAACACAAAACAAATAAATTCTTTTTTTATATATATTTTTAAAATTATTTTTACTTTTTAAATCCTTTACACTAGAAAGAAGCGAAAATTAAAGTAATTTTGACACAAATTTAAAAAATAAAAATAAAAATCAGTCAAGATAAAAAATAAAAAATAAAATTTACGAACAAGTGTCACATTTTTTTACTAATCTGAATATAAAACAAAACACATATAGTATAGCCTTATACATATAAAATTATTTTACACGTATAAGGCTATATGTATGTATTATGTATACAAATTTGCAGCAAGTCGGATTAGGAACAAATTTATTTTATTAGGAACAAGTGTCACTTTTTTTTACTAATCAGAGCTGCTACAAATTTATATACATTATATTATACACACACATATATATATATATAGCCTTATATGTATAAAATAATTTTAGGCAAAATTTTAGATCAGTTCAAAGCTTGAATAATAATTAAAAAATAGTAATAAATTTTATCAATATAAATAATTAAAATTATAAATTTTTCTATATATATGTAATAATTTTTTTAAAATTATCTCTGATTGGTAATTTCCCATGATTTTATTACAACGATCATATTTTTATAGCACATTTGATATATAATTTGAATTATCACCACTATATTAAGTCCCATCACCTATGTATATTTTAAAATTAGTAATAAACAATATGACAATATTGAGAAGTATGGAGTAATTCATGAAACTAATATTGTGGTTGATTGATCATGAAATGTGTGCAAGGTTGGGAAGCCAATGTAGAGAAGTGGAATCAAGAAGGAATTACTGCACCACCAGTGGTAGAACCAGGGATGGCTCGTTAGGCCTTGCCTCTTCTCCCTCCTCCAAATTTCTCTATATATTTGTCTGTTTATTTACTTTCTCATCCTTATTTTGCTGTGTGACAATTTTAAAAAACTATATCAATAAATGTAATGCCTTATTAAAGTTTTACCAAGTAAATAAGTAAATAATGCTACTAAATTGCATAGTGATATCAACTAATATGACTAATCAAAATGAATTGCATGAGACCAACATTTCTCTCACACTTGGCAGGTCCTAGTGCTTGCTACTTGACTCATTTCAAACTATTCATTGATGAGTGACATTATATAATAAGAATAATGTTATATGCACTAATTAATGTACTAACAGATGATATGACACAATTTTAAATGTTTTGGGCATTTGTAATTTGTATAATAGACGGGGTTAATAATAATGTCATAACAGCAATTGGTACACTAATTAATACATATAGCACCACCGTAATAATAAATAAGAAATTAAAAACATACCATCTCATTCTTAACCGAGAAAGCTACATGTTGATATCAAATCTATATATTTTGCTCCAACCAGTGTGCCAATTCCTATATGACATGGATTTGGCAAAGCGTTGACATGCTGAGAAGTCACGCCTTTTTTTCTTCTTCTTCTTCTTCTTCTTTTTAATAAAACGGTAATGATAACATGATTTCAAAAAAAAATGATGATGAGCAATACTTCACACAACACCTAACAAAAATTTGGCAAAACAAAAATAGTAACCAAAAATTACACAACAGTAATAAAAAAATTATGAATTTTGAATTATGTTTAAAAAAATACTTTATAATTATAGCATTTTTAAAAAATAAAATAATATTTAAATGGGATTAAACATCTTTCAAAAAGTAATTCATTTTAATTAGTGTGGAGAGCTGTAAAAATAATTATAGCACTTTTTTAAAAATAAAACAATATTTTAATTCATTTTTCAATAATAACATTTGACATTTTCCATATATGTCAAATTGGTGTATGCCAATTTGTCACCCAAGCCTTCAATTTTATTTGACATACCAAAATTTGACATATAAGTTGGAGATGCTTATAGTCACCAAATCCAATTGAAAAAATAAAATAAAATTTGACCAAGTTGATGAATTTTTTGTAAGGTTGGATACATACATTGTAACATATAAGAATTACTAATTTTTTTTAATCTTACAGTGAAAATTTTGTCACAAAAAATAATTGGGGACCAATTTATATCGTCACTAAAGGTCATCTTGAAAAGTCAAAAAAAAAAAAAAAAATTAGTGAAATTTTTTTGAAAATGTTGCTACAAATATACTTTTACGAACAAAATCATTTGGTGCCAAAAAGATTTATATTTTGAGACAAATTTTGGTCTCAAAATGGTAATAATTCATCACTAATAAATGTTCAATTTTGTCACTAAAAATACTACAGCGACATTTTTGATAATTAAAATATTTCATTCTTAAAAAATAATTTTATATATGAATTTTTATTTTTAAAACCTTAATTTATTATTGTAACATTCAACATGACTAAATCCATTCAAATTGCAACCTAAGCAAAAACAAGTTAGAAATAAGCCCGATAAGATTCAAATTGCTTAAATGGATCTAAAAAAAAAAAAATTTAAATGATTAAAATATTTTAAAAAATCATTAAAATATAAAAATACGGATGCAGATGTTAGAAGATTGTTTTTGAAAACTCAAATTGAGAAGTTACGGGGTGTTTGTTTCGAAGGATTGAAGAGGGGAATTGGACTCCATGTCCAATCTACCATGAAGTCCATTGTTTGGTTGAGAATTTGTAGGTCGGATTAAGAGTCCTACCAGACTATGAATCTCACATATGTTGGATTATTGTGTTCTAAAGGGATGTGGGATAGAAATGGTGAGATTAGAATCCCATAGGATTAAGTTGTAAAATGACACGTTTGCCCTGCAATTCAAGTATTTGATTTCATTATGTATGGTATTTAGTAAAATAAAATATAATATAAAAATCTCAATTAAAACATAAAATAAAATTAATTTTTTTAATTTTTTTTTAAATTATAGATGTTTTATTTTAAATTTTTGTTGATATTTTATTTAATTTCACTATTTAATTTTTATTTATTTATTATTTAATATTTATATTTTTAAATATTAAATATTTATTTTTAAAAAAAATAAATTTATTTAAAATTTTATTTAATTTTAAAAAAATTAATTTGTTTAATTTTTAAAAAATAAAATAAAATAAATTTTTATTTAATGTAGTAAAAAAATTAAAATATTATAGACAGATTTATTATTACTATTATATTGAACATTTATCATTTTTCATTAAATTCCAATCAAACATTAGATTCAACAATATAATCATTTCCAAACATTTAATCCCATAAGAAAACAAACATACAAATCCCTTCCGACCAAATAATCCAGGGACACTACAATAAAACTCACTTTTAACAACATGAAATGCACGTCGTAGTGAGGATTCTACGACATGCAATGTAAAGTTGTATAATAATCAATCATGGAAAATCATTCATTTCAATAGCATGATGCAGTATGCCGTTAAACATCTTTTAACAACGGATCTCGTGCGTCGTGTTTGACTTTTTTACAACTACTTTTTAACCTTGTTAATTCAAGAGACAAACCACAACGTTCATTGCTAATTATTGAATATTTAATACAATGACCTATTTTACCTGCCGTAGATAGCCCAAGTTTCACAATATTTTTTGTATGTCGTAGAATATATATATTTTTAAAAAAAAATTCAACAAGTTTTATTTCACCTATTCTGTACAATCTAATAAAACATTACAAATAAGAGTGAATTACACTAATAGTCCGTATAGTTTGGGGCTTGTGTCACTTTGGTCCTTGACTTTTCAATTATAACATATTTGACCCTGAATTTTGAATCTTGTTCCAAATAAAGACAATTGAAGATATCATTAGATTTTTTAAGGGTAAAATCGTCAATTTGATCAAATATAAACCAATTTGATAAAAATAAATATCAAACTAATATTTTTGAATTTTTAAAAATTATTTCTATCCACTAAAAATAAAATTATGTAAGATTGATAAATCTTGTAGACATTTATTTTATTTTTTTATCAAATTAATTTTTATTATGTGTTTAGATGATGATCATGTACAATTAATTTTAAAAAATTAATCATGTAATTTTTATTATTTTTTATCATTTTTACATAATTTTATCATTGGTGGATAAAAATAATTTTTTAAAAATTAAAAATATTTTTGACATTTATTTTTGTCAAATTAGTTTATATTTTATTAAATTGACGATTTTGCCTTTGAAATTAAACAATGGTATCTTCAATTGTCCTTATTTGGAACAAGATTCAAAATTCATGGTCAAATGTGTCACAATTGAAAAGTCAAGGACCAAAGTGACACGAGTCCCAAACTATAGGGACTATTTATGTAATTTGCCCTACAAAGAAACTTCACGAACACACACACACACATAACTATCAATCAATTATCAAAATATTGTTTCAAACATAAAATAAAAAAATAAAAAAAAAACACCATGCATAAATTTTGAACATTCTTCACATTCCAAACCTTCCAAAAAGGGTATGTTTGGTTTGAGTTTAGGAGATGAGTTTGGGAGATAAAAAGTACGAAAAGTTGTTTGGTTTGGTTTTTTTGGAAAGATGTTTTGGAAAATTATTTTGAGAGAGAGTTTTGGAAAAAGTAATTGATTTGATGTGTATGAGAGAGAGATTTGTTTGGAAAACTTGTTTGGCTTACAAGTTTTGGAAAAAAAAATTGAGAAAATTTGTTTGGTTTGAGTTTTTCTGAAAACTCATTTGTAGAGAAATTTTTCCAAAATTTTTTGGAAAATTCAAACCAAACGAATATGTTCAAGATTAATAATCCGATAAATTACAATTCTCTCTTATCCAATTCATCCAAACAAATATGTTCTTAAAAAATTATTTTTGAAAACTCAAAATCAAGCAGGTTGATTAATGGGTGATTAATGTTTCATTTAACAAATTTGAACTTGAGAGGGATAAGAATGAAGGGAAGATGGACTGTTGTGAAATAAAGATACACAATCTCATTGTCAGTGCAATATATCTATATATTAAGGAAAATGGTCTTTTAAAATCCAAGGCTTGTGGAAGCTTCAACATACCCATCCTAATTTTCTAATTTTTTAATATTTTTTTTAAAAAAAAAATTGACTTGGTGATTGGTGATTGGTTTATAATAATTACACTATTGACACGCAATAAATAAAATCCTAATTTCCTTACTTTTTGCATTCCCAAGAGACCCATGTAATTATGGTGTAAATGCCTTTTAATTTTTTTCCCTCTTAATTTTTTTGTTTTGTTTTTTGAAAAATAAATAAATAAACACTTATTAAATTCTTTCAAACTCCTCGGTCAAACCCCATGTATTTAATTTATATATTAAAAAAAATTAAAACAAATATAACGCAATAAATGAAATCATAATTTTCTTACTTTTTGCATCCCCAAGAGACCCATGTAATTATGGTGTAAATGCCTCTTAATTTTTTTCCCTCTTAATTTTTTTGTTTTGTTTTTTGAAAAAAAAAAATAAACACTTATTAAATTCTTTCAAACTCCTCGGTCAAACCCCATGTATTTAATTTATATATTAAAAAAAGTTACAACAATATAAATATCTATAATTATCTCGTGCATAGCACGGGTGATAGGCTAGTTATATATTATGTAGAAGTATAAGACATGGAAAATTAATGTTCAATTTAATTTAGTGAATTTATCTCCAATTGACAAAATAAGTAAATAAATAAATAAAAAATGAGGTTAGATTAAAGATGAGACATACAAAGAAGGATTTGCAAAGAAGTGAAAATATTTTAGCAAACCCATAACATAAGCTCTAAATTTCATTGAAGGAAAAAATTAGTAAAAGTAATCAGTTCAAGGCACATAGTAATAAAATTTTCTATCCCGTATATCTAAATAATTCTGAATTTTTTTCCTAATCACCTTAATAACACAAACTAGTAATCAACCCATGCTATGCACGGACGGCTTTTTTTTAATTTTAAATACAAACACTTTTATAAAATAAAATTTATTCTTTTTACTATTTTAAACTGTATGTAGATATTTTATAAAAACAAAAATTACACATTGATTTTGAACTAACTACAAAAAGTGATTGTTAAAGGAAAGGCTCAAAAAAGAAAGGAAAAAAAAAATAGAAAGTCTTAAATTTCAATTAATATTAAAATTTTACTATGGTTATTTCAAAATTATGATTTTTTATTAGTCATACTAAATGTTATATTGGTTTAAGTTCCATTTATATTAACATATATTGAGGGATTTGGAGAGAATTTGGAAAAAAGGAAAAAAAAAAAAGTGAAATTAGGTGAAATATAAGCATGTTTTGTTCACATTTCACCTACCTTTTCCATTTCCCTTTTCAAATCCCTCCTCAAATCCTCCAACTAAACACAGTAAGTGAATTGCCTATTGAGTGTATTTGATAATATACACATAACTATCACTTAAAATATTCTAATATTTTCCTAAATTTCATGAATTATTCATGTCAATTAGAGAATGAGGACTCATATTTGTTAAGCTTTTCAACAAAAATTCCATTTTTTATTCAAAACTTGTTTTGAATTATTGATCAAATTAATAGTAATATTTTTTACAAATACCTTCAAGGAAAAAATTCAATTCAGCCACTTGTGGTTCATTTTGGAACACTTTACTCCTTATAATTTAAATATAAGTGGAAGACCCTCTTATAGTTTTGGACTAATTGTAAAATTAACTCTGTTAACGGTAAGAAGAAAATTACCTAAATATTCATATGCCATATTCTCTTTCTTTCATCTCTAATACATATAATTTTCTATCTTATCACATATTTAACAAATTAAATTATAAATTAATCTAAACACCTTAATTTATTATTATAAAATTAAACGTAATATCATTTTTACTTTTTAACCCAGTTTCTTATTTAATTTAATAGCATTTAAAATTAAATATATATAAATATTTATATATTTAACAAATTAAATCATAAATTAACCTACAAATTCAAATTTATTACCATAAAATAAAACGTTAATCTAATTTTTATTTTTTAACCTAATTTTTTATTTAATAACATCTTAAATTAAACATAGATTGTAGGATAATTTTGACTATGGCTTGTGATTTTTCCATTCCCCATTGGGTGACTTTAAATACACGTTATCATTTTGTTGGACATCCCAACTTCAATTTTTTTTTTTTTTAATACCATTTTATTAGGCTATCTTCAATGCTACACCAAATCTATCACCAAATTCAAATTTGGTGAAAAAGTACATTTTTTTTCTACTCAAATGGTTTTATCAAATAGATATCAAATTGAAAATATCAAGCCATCTCCAACGTTGTATCTGATTCAGCATCAAATTTGAATTTGATGAAAAAAAGTCACCTTTTTCCTCTCCAATAGTTTCACCAAACTGATATCAAACTGAGAATGGAGCAAAAATTTCATCAAACTGAGAATGCGCGAGATTTCACCAATTTACTATGCAGAATGCGCGAGATTTCACCAATTTACTATGCGGAAACGTTGGAGGTGGGGCCCACTGATCAACCGGCCTCACGTCCGGCCGGTTGACCCACCAGTCGACCGGCACATGCACACTACTTCAATCTGCTTCAATTCTTGTTGGCCTGTGAAATGTGCCACAGAGTTCATATAAGCAACAAATTACAATTACACACACATACATACATATATATATATATATATAATCTTCTATTATATAAAAGTACAAACATTTCTTAGTTTTATTCCTAAATTAACCCTGTGCAATTACTTATATATAACTAGTTTAGATTTTGTTTTCAATTTCAAATTTTGATAACTTCTCAATTTTTCTCTTCTCCATCTCTAGTATGTATATATATATAAACCCTAAAACAAGGAACACAAATTTGGAAGAGAGAGAGAGAGAGAGAGAGAGAGAGAGAGAGAGAGTTACCAAGACAATTCTTTCTTCCCTCTTCTTCTAGTACAACTAAAAATGCCGTATGATTTCTGCTATTTTTGTATATATCATCAACAACACTGAATGTGAATAACATTGAATGGAATTTCAATGTCAGAAGAGGAAGATCATGATGGGTTTTACAAGAAATTTGTGGAGTCGAGAATTAATGGTGTGAAATGGGGGGAAAAAATTCAATTTCCTTGTCCGATCGACCAGTTGGTCGACCGGCCGGTTGTCTCCCCGGATGTCCCCTTTCTTTTGATGAAAACCGTTGGAGCGACTAATATCAAATCGAGGAACTTGAATTTTTTTTACTCAAATTTGATGAAAAAATTGGTTAACCGTTAGAGATGCTCTCAAAAATGTTTCACCAAATTGATAACTCTATGTCTTTCATCAAATCAATGTTCATTACCATTGTATTTTCACCACTGGATATCCGTGTCCCCCCAGATGTCCTCCCGAATAACCATCTCAAGGCAAAATTTTGTAAAAATTTTACATTGGGCAGTCGACCCCCTGAATGACCTCTCAATTGGTGAAAATTTTACATTCGCCGGTCGTTCGCCGAAACGGCCGATAGTTTGATAAAAAGCCAAATTCCTTCGTTGGAGCAGACGATATCAAAAGAGAATTTTTACTCAAATTTAATGAAAGTAGTAATGCATAGTTAGAGATGCCTTTACCCCTTACTAAAAGATCCAAAATTTTAACCCTAACTCCGACATCCCTTCTCTAAATCCAGTGAGGCCTCTGGTAGCTCTCTAAGCTCTAGCAAGCATTTCCCAAGCCCTTTCTTGTCATCGTCGCCACCCTCCAACCTCTCACCAACCCACCTTGTCATCGTGATTTGCTTTCGTCAGCCCCCAACCTCTCATCTTCTGTTGTCCTATCGATGTCATCATCATTGGCAAGCCTCCTCTTCTATACCATACATGACCCTTCCACTCTCCCTTTGCAACTCGGCCGATTGCGAAACCTCATCTATTGCCCTCTATAATTTGCCCTCCCAAATCTGGCATCTATGCCTTCCTCTCCGACCACTACGACCCTCTCTTCTTCTTTTTCTTCTTCTTCTTCTTCTTCGTCTCTCTCTCTCTCTCTCTCTCTCTCTCTCTCTCGGTGATGGTATGTAATAGGGTTAAGGTTTTAGGGAAATGAGTGGATGGGCAACATCGGAGAAGGAAGGGAACTGGCTAGCAAGAGTTGATGAAGGAAAAGAAATGGACTACATGCCACGAAATGGGGCACCGGAGGTGGCTCCAGCAGCAAAGATAGCTTCTACGATTAATTGGTGAATAGGGATAAATTTGGAATGATTTGGGGTGTTCAATAACAAAAAAAAAAATCAAATTTTTAGTTAGGGTGTCTAAAGAATTGGGGTGCTCAATCAAGAAATCGGAGTACATTAAGATCTACCATTTCCTATTCTCAATTTGAAAGAATGTGATACATCATTCATTACTTTTGAAAAAAAACACAACACTATTTTAATTCCAAATTATAAGAAGATTATCTGTCTATATTTGAATTATAAGAAGTAAAGTACTTCAAATCGAAATCACAATAAGATAAAGTAAATTTTATTTTATTTTTAAATTACAAATTATTTTAAAACCGAGTATTGATTTCTTAATCCCAAATTTTTGTCACCATACTTGAAGATCAAGATGGAGATGTCAATTGATGTTTGAAAACCACATCATCCAAATATTAGCACAGTTCCATGATTTGGTGACACAGTTGATCCAGCCAAACCGGTCTAATTTTATTTTTTTTATTTTTTATTTTTTTGAACGATGAAACCAATCCATTAAATAACTCCAAGCCGATTTACCTTGATACCTCTACTTATGTTTATTGTATTTGTTTAAGGCCAAAACAAAATTCAATTCTACACTTGACAGTGCTGACTCCAAATTGACATTGACATCAGCACCATCATCCACCTCGTTAAAGCAACTAATACTTTCACACACAATTTTATATATATATATACTAGCCTATCACCCGTGCTATGCACGGATTGTGTTTACAATTATCTCTATATATGAATTGTAATTTTTAAATATTTTTTTTTATATGTCTTCTATTTTTTCTTTTTTTATATTATATTAAAGTTTATTATTTTTGATAATAATCATATGTGTTGGACTTTTCAAAGAATTAAATGTCTTTTTATTATTATTATATTATATTAAAGTTTAGTATTTTGATAATAATCGTATGTATTAGACTTTTCAACAAATTTTTTTTATACTTGTTTTTAATACATTAAAGTATTATTATGAGGGATAATAATCATATGTGTTAGGACTTTTCAAGAAATTCATATGTGTTGAATTTCAAAGAATTTTTTTTATGCTTGTTCTTAATGCATTAAAGTGTTATTATGAGGGTAAGACTTGGGAGTTGGGAGAAGTTAATAAATGCTAAGAGATTTTTTTAAAAAAAAATCAAAAAATCAAGAAATTTAGATTGGGAGATTGGAACTCCCACAAGACTTGGGGTTAAAAACCCCCTTTTGCTTAATATATAGTATAGATATATATATTGAGGCATTGATTAGAAAATATTTATATTTTACAAATTTCAAAAGAATCACATTAAATTAGACAATCAACTATTTATAAAAATCTAATAACACAAACTCACAAGTTCTACATAAACCATCATTACGAAATACAAAAAATAACTCCATAATAAAAAAGAAACAAGAAAATAATTTCTTAATAAGCAATAAATAATTAATTTAAGAAAAACTCACTACATCTCCAACCTTTCAAGCCCGATTAATAAACTCTGTGGGGATATATTTCTTAATACCAACACGTGCCCAAGGTGACGTCAACGTGTTAGCCGAGGTGCCACGTGTCCTGGTCATAACGCCGAGGTGATCTCAGATAGGCCGAGGTTATCTCCGAAGATATCGGAATTCGGGATAAGCGGATAAAGAACAAGAGTCCTAGCATGAGGAAGAACTTCAGCCTGGATAAGGATAAAACTCTTAGAGAGTTTATCTTTATCTATTGAAGAGTCCAAGATTAGCAGTAATCCTAAGTCCATTAAAGTTAGGCTTCTATTGGGACTAGGATTGTATTGGCTATAAAAGGGAGGCACCCACATGGGTGTAAGGTACGCAATTTATACTCAGAACAGTGAGTTGAGCACTATTGATTATCTTTGAGATACTTGGTTATTGACCTAATCATCGGAGTGCCCCCGGGTGGATGAACCACCGCCGAAATCTCTTCTTTCTATTACAGGTCGTTCAGGCGCCATCTATTCCACCAGTGCTCTCCAGTTAAATACTAAGTTGGTAGTGTGGTCAGAAAATCACTCACACAATTTGGCGCCGTCTGTGGGAAAAAAAGGAGGATAGATGGCCAGCGACGGACAGAAGGAAAAGGTCGGAGACGAAACCCCTGCTGAGAACAGTAAACACGTTGACCTTAACATGAAGGAAAATGGTTGCAATGAGGAGACTCAAGGTCAGAATCATGGCAAGAAAGACGTCGGCCAAGAAGGCAACGTACCAAAGAAATCGAATCGAAGCAGGTATTACAATGAGGACAACCTCCAAGTATGGAAGGATAGAGGCCTGCGAAGGGATGAAGAGATGAAAGAGATGGCGAACAAATTGGCCGACTTGTAATCGGTCGTCAATTTCATGATGCAAAACAACGTAATGCAGCCACTGTTCCCGCTGCAGGACACGTCGATTCCAGAGGCCAATACCTAGAAGGGAGGGCAAAAAACAATCCCTGTAGCCCCCCAACACACTAGGAGCGAAAAACATTTACACCGGCCTTCAAGGGAGGTCGGGTGAGGAGAGTCGAAAAAGGAAGAATCTCGAAGGACACATCGCACCAAGAAAGCAGACCCCAGAGAACATCGGCATGTTCAAAGGCAGCAGTTGTGCTTCGACACAACTCATGGAGAAAGGTCGAAAAGGGCTCACAACGAAGCTAAGAGCAGTGCGCCGAAAAGACTGAAGTCATGAGATAGCCGAGCTCCTGGCTGGACCAAAGAGGACTTGAGAGATTACCTCAAAAGGAAGCAAGAGCATGCCGGGGTAACTTCCCCTGTTAAACTGAGAACACCATTCTCGGTAAAGTTAGACAAAGTTGAGGTCCTAAAGAGATTCAGTATGCCAAGGTTCCAGATATACGATGGGAAGTCAAACCCTAACTTTCACGTCGGATTATACTTGAACTCGATGGCATTGTACACTGGAAACGAGCCGTTGCTTTGTAAAGTGTTCCCCTTATCATTCGGGGAGATTGCATCGAATTGGTTTCACAAATTGTCGAAAGGAAGTGTGAAAACCTAGGAAGGCTTGGCCGAAATGTTTGTGGCCAGATTCGTGACAAACAAACTACAGCCCTTGAGGGTACACGCCCTAATGGCTCTGAAGATTGGCGAGGAGGAAAGCCTGAGGGCCTATGCCAAGAGGTATTACGAGGTGTTCAACCGAATACCAAAATGCAACCAAGAAGTGGCCGTCGTGTCATTTAAAAACGGCCTGAAAGATAGTCGCCATCAGAGCCACTACGGGCTTCGGCCTAACAATTCCGACTCGATTTTGTCGGTTCTAAATCTGAACCAAAGAGTCCAAATCCGCAAATCGCTTTGAGAAAACAGATTTTTGAAAAGTAGTGCCAAACATGGATCTGCTTTGCGGACACAGAGTCGCCACCTAAATATTTTAAAATGGGAAATTTAGGAAACCCCGACTCGGTCAAGGCCACATGTCCGCCATCACCAAAGTGGTCTTGGCTCGAGCTTGGGTACGACGGAAGGTCATTTATGAGCACTTTCGCCTCCAAGACCGGCCTCTACTAACCGTGATATCTGATTTTGAAAACATTACATGCTCTTATTCCGATTTATTAGGCTAGAATTACTATGTTATGCGCGCAGCAAACAAATATAGACTAGATTGCCTAATTTGGAAATAAACATTGCATATCTGTTTGTTTTGAAAACAGTTTGAAATTGCTACTCGCAAGTAGGCTAAAATACGGATTTCAACGAGTTGTTCCAACTCAAGCAATCCAACCTCCACCCACAGGCATTCAAACAGTTTATCTCACATAAGCATTTAGCCGCATGGCAAGCATACTGTCATGGCAACATTCACACGCATGTGGTATGCTAAAGCGTAAAATACTTACATCGTACTCCGTGCCAAAACAAGAAACTAGTTAGCAGACATGCATGTCCCTAGGTCATGTTAAGTGGCTAATGCAACACAGGCATAGATGCAATCTAGAGTAGGCTCGGCTAACCCTAAACATGGTACATGAGATGCAGCAACTATCACGTATTCAATTTGGAATTGAAAGTACGATGCAGTTTGCATGATGTGCCGAGCCCGATGCATGTAAACAAATGCATGAATGCACGCATGCGATAACATAGGGTATGCTAAAATAAGTATGCCCTAATCTACCATCGAAAGCGGGTAAATAAAAGGGAGAAAGAAATGGGGGTTGGAAGACATACACCCACTCACCCACACTTATTACAGATTCGCCCTCGCTCGGAGGGACCAAAAGAATAACACAAATTAATTAACTACGCAAGCTAATTAATTATTACAAATCAACTAAATTAATTAAATAACATAATTAATCTAATTAAACAGTAAATCGCCTCGGGATGAGGGCCAAATGCAAGGTTTCTCGACAGTTCGGAATCGCACTGCCATGCACGGATTGCCTCTGTTTCCCCTGCTATCCTCCTCAGAAAATTTCCAAAGTCCTAGAAGTGTTTCTCAGTAGCATCGGGAGTACTACCGGGGTAGAGCACCACCCCGCCATATGTGGTCATCGGCATCAATTGATCCATCGGTCGTCAAATGATCACGGTCGGCACTAAATAGTGCCTACAAGCACTTAACACTGCAGAACTCCGCAACTCACAAAGAGAGGACAACAACATGCATGGCAAGGTGATTCAAGGTATTTATGCACTATACACACCCCTTATCATGTTGGTGACTCAAAGGAAGGTGTGCCTTGGTCCTCGGACTACCAATCACGCATTTCCATGCATGATGGCCCAAGGATCAAGAATGCAACTTTGATTTCAAATGCATGCAATGCAAACAAGCAAACAAGGGTGTTAAACCTCTATCATGACTTGGTCAAGAGGCCTAACATGCATGCCAATGTGATGCACTCCTAGACATGGCAACTAGCATGCAATATGGCAATACAATGCAAACCTAAGTAAGCACATAAGGCAAGCATGCAAACCACATGGAGGATGGACTTAGACATGATCTAGGCAGCTTTCAAAAGGCCCAAAATCAGTGGCCAAATGCTAAGTTATGGGGGCCAAACACACATGCACACATACACATGTTAAGGTGCCAACACTTAAGCATAACAAACAACATTCAAGCACACTTGAAATGAGTTGAGCATGGACAATTGACATGTATATAAAGCTCTGAAAATCACACAAAACACAATGCCAAATCATGCAACAAAGCAAGCCAAGTATGCAACAATAGGTCCAAGTACTTGAAGCAAGCCATGGAGGCTTATACTAAGGTCAAGTCCACCAAGCCTCACAAGGCCGAGGGGACTCAAAACAGGTCACAAGCAGACTTAAACAAAGCCTAAGGAGCACCTAGATGGCATCTAAGAGGTTCAAGCGCAAAGGCATGCAACATGACCAATGAATGAAGCATTCAACACATGCTTTCAAAGCATTAAAGAAGCCACTAAGGCAAGCATATAAGCACATCATAAGGTCTGAAATAGCATGCTAGGGGGTTCCAAACCACCAAAAATAATGCAAGCAAGACATGCTACATATTCATGCTCTTAAGGCTAACAAGCCAAATGCAAAGAGGCTATATTAAACATGCTATGGTTGACCAAAATGACCATGGACAGAGCTAAAGCATGTCAAAATAAGCATACAAGCTTCATGGATCTAGGCCTAAAACATGCTAGAAAGAAGGCATACAAACCTAGGCATGTTAAGGCATCAAAGGATATTACAAGGCAACTATGCTAAACATGCATAAGAAACCAAAACCAACTTAAAATCATGTTATAACATGACAATATAAGCATGAAAAAAAAGTCAAACATGCTCAACACACACTCAAGCATGAAGCTCCATAAGGAAGCAAAACTTGCCATTTTCAAGGACATCAAGGGGAGAGGGTGGCCCTCTCCTTTTGGAGACTTTATGGCACCATCTCCACCACTGAAATCCCTCAAGATTTCAGTGGTGGAGAGGTCCAAGCACCAAAGTCTCGGAGCTCTCACAAAATGGCCTAAAATGGGGTCTTTTCAAGGCCTAAAGGGGGTCAAACTTCCCCAAAGTGCAAAACACTCTTGATAAACAATGAAGAGGGTTAAAAAACAGAACTTTTATGTGTTATAGACTAAGCACAAAAACTATTTTAAGCTAGGCAAAAACAAGGTGCAAAAATGGGGAAAATAAAGCAAGTTTCTTACCCTTGATGATCTTCTTCACAAAGGTTGGAGTTGTTGGTTCCTTGAGCTCCAAACCAGTCAAAAATCTCAAGAACAAGCTCTGATCTTTGAGAACACCAAGAAAAGGTGAAAGACTATGTGTCTTGGTGCAATAATGTGAACTAAAACACCTAGAACACAAAGGAAAAGAGAGAGATAGGATGTGTATCTATCCTAACCCTAAAAACCAGAGCTTCTCCCTCTCCTAAAATGTCTAACCCTCCAAAAATTCTCTCCTTTAAGCCAAGAGAAGAGCCCTCTCTTATATATGCACAAAACTTACAAGTTAAGGCAAGTTTCAAGGCTCATCCCTCCATACACGTGTATGGAGGGGAAACAAAAGGCATACAGCTGTCTGAAAATATCTCAAAAAGCAGCTGTAAAGTGGTCGGCAGGGCAAAATGGTAATTTTGCCAAAACGAGTGCCGACCGGCACAATATAGTGCCGGTGGCAACACCAGCCAGCCGGTGGCCTCTAGCCACAGCCGGTGGTATGTGGGGATGCCTCACAAAGCATTCTCTGCCCCTCAAAGGCAAAGCACAAGTGTTTGGTGCAAAACCAAACACAAAACAGTCAAGTTCGGAGGTCTTGAGGCAAGGCGCGTAGCCGAGAACTCCGGGAACTCCAAACGAACACAAACATGGATAATCACCGAGTGTTCCAACGGTGACGTCCAAGTCTTGAGGACGGTCAAAAATGGGGTGTCTACACCTACTCCGAAAATCACTGGCAAAGATATTGCCAAAAAGCATAGAGGAGCTCATAGCCAGAATCGAGAAATATGCCAGAGCCGAGGAGGACACGCCAGGAACCACAGCGATAAAGCAAGAAAAAGGAAACGGCTCCCCGAAGCGAGGTCGAGGTAACAACGGATCCAACAAGCAGGAGATAGGACTAAGGGCTGCACAGGCAGTCACAATTGTGTTCTGAATCCCCATTCACAAAATCCTGGATAAAATCCAAACCCAAACCTATTTCAGAGCACCAGCAAGGGTACCAGGAGAGTTTATGGGACGAAGCCTTGGTAAGCATTGTGCTTACCATAACGAAGATGGGCATATGACCCAGGGATGCAGAGACCTGAAGGCGTACCTAGAAGACCTGGTAAGGCAAGGCCATTTGAAGGGACCTTGTAGATGAGGCCAGGACAAGGGAAGAGCAAGCAAGACTGCCTCAGGCACCGACAACTCCATCTCCCCCAGCACAACAGTCACAGGCAGGCGGACCTCGAGTAATTAATGTAATTCACTCGAAGGTCAACAAAAACGAAATACGAGGGAAAACCCAGAAGGTAAGGCACTTGCAACATATGTACTAAGTAAGGGAGAAAAGACCTCGGGCCGAGGAGTACCAGGGACCAGTAGTGTCCTTTACTGAAGCCGACTTGGAGATGGTCCAACATCCACACAACGATGCCTTCGTAGTATCCCTCCAGGTTAGGGAGTGCCAAGTGAAACGCATCCTCATTGACCAAGGCAGCTTTTGTGACATCATGTATGTAAGATGTTACAAAGAGTTTGGCCTTCACCCAGACGATATGGAACAATCTAATGGCCCAATGGTCGGGTTCAATGGAATGCCGACATGGCCACTAGGAGCAGTAAGCTTAGATGTGCAGGCTAGCACGAAGAAGATAAAGACAGAGTTCACCGTAATCGACACACCCTCCCCTTACAACATTATCTTGGGAAGGCCATGGTTGCATGCAATGGGGGCTATTCCCTCAACATTACATCAACTATTGCAGTTCCCAACAGAGTATGGGATAGAGGAGGTCAGAGGAGATCAGCTGCAAGCAAAGAATTGCTCCATGGCAGTAATGAAATCCACTTACAGCATACAAGAACCAGAGAAGGCAAAGATCGAAGACAAGGACGTGGAAGTCCAAGAGGATGTCGGCAAGGAGCCAGTCGAGAAAAGTGAAGAAGCACTGAAGAAAATCTTAGTCCAAGAGGGAGATAAAGAACGCTTCTTTCTTCTCGGCTTGGGCTTAGCCGAAGAAGAGGAAAAAGAGTTGAAAGCTTTTTTGAGAGCAAATATTGAGGTGTTTGCTTGGACGCCTTACGAAATGCCTGGCATTGACCCCAAGGTCACTTGCCATAAACTAAACGTTGACAGGTTGGCCAAACCTATAATCCAACGAGCAAGAAGACCGATGTTGATGCACGTCGAAGCAGTGGAAAAGGAAGTAGACAAACTTCTAAAAGCCAGGGCCATTTGAGAGGTAAATTACCCGACATGGCTATCAAATACAGTGGTGGTGAAGAAAAAGAATGGTAAATGGAGGGTCTGCATAGACTTTACCAGCCTGAACAAGGCCTGTCCCAAAGACAGTTTTCCTTTACCCAAGATTGACCAACTGGTAGACGCTACTTCAGGGCATAGAAGGATGAGCTTCCTAGATGCCTACAGGGGGTACCATCAGATAACCATGTACCCCCCAGATGAAGAGAAGATTGTGTTTATCACCCCAAAAGGGCTGTATTGCTACAGAGTGATGCCTTTTGAGTTGAAAAACGCAAGAGCAACTTACCAAAGATTGATAACCAAGATGTTCAAACACCTGATTGGCAGAATGGTGGAAGTTTATATAGATGACGTGGTCGTGAAGACCAAGGAACCTGAAGGTCATTTGGCTGACCTGAAAGCAGTCTTTGACATCTTTAAAACATATCGGCTCCAACTAAATGCATCGAAGTGTGCATTTGGAGTTGGATCTGGTAAGTTCTTGGGATACCTGGTGACCAGAAGGGGCATTGAGACCAGCCTAGATCAGATTAAGGCCATCCTAGAGTTGAAGAGCCCAACGCCGGCAAAACAAGTGCGAATGCTGACTGGAAAGGCTACAGCCCTGAACAGGTTCATAAGCAGAAGCTCTGACAAATGCAAACCCTGCTTCAACTTAGTGAAGAAGGCCACAGACTTCTTATGGACAGACGAGTGCGAAGTCGCCATGGCTGACTTAAAGAAGTATTTGACCACGGCTCTGGTTCTCTCAAATCCAGAACCTGGAGAGGAGCTATTTTTGTACTTAGCAGTTTCAGAACACGCAATAAGCGCAGTGGTAATTCGAGAAGAAAAATGGGAGCAAAGGACCGTTTACTATGTAAGTAAAACCCTAGCTGATGTAGAAACCAGGTATCTACCCCTAGAGAAATTGACGCTGGCTTTAGTAATGGCTTCAAAGAAGCTGAACCATTACTTTCAAGCCCACAAAATTGTGGTGCTAACAGAACACCCTTTGAAGTCCCTGTTGCAGCAAGGAGATCTGACAGGCAGAATAGCCAGATGAGCAGTGGCCTTGGGGTAGTATGACCTGGAATACAAATCCAGAACAGCAATCAAAGACCAAGTCTTGGCCGACTTCGTGGCCGAGTTCACTCCTGGAGACATCGCACATCGGGCTCCGTTGAGCCGAAGTGATCGATGTCCAAGCAAGCAAAGAGAAGCCCAGCCGAGGGCAACGGAACAAAGGAAGAAAGAAAAACTAAGACCCTGCAGCATTTACATCAGCGACTCCTTTCGATTGTTTGTTAATGGAAGTTCCAACCGACAAGGAGCGGGGGTAGGAGTAGTACTAGTATCTCCAGATGGGCAGATACTAGAACAATCGATTCGTTTGGGGTTCAAGGCCTCAAACAATGAAGCAGAGTATGAAGCACTCATTGCAAGACTAAAACTTGTAGTGGCAATACAAGCAGATGAGCTAATAGTCTTTTGTGACTCCCAGCTTATAGTCAACCAGACAACGGGAGAGTTTGCAACCCGAGATGAAAGGATGTCGGCCTACGTAAAGAAGGTCAACAGGTTGGTGGCTGTAGACACCCCATTTTTGACCGACCTTAAGACTCAGACGTCACCGATTGAGCGCTCGGTGATGTTGCATACTGTGCTCGTCTCAGAGTCGCGTCAGGCGCCTCGCCTCCGAACTTCCGAACTCTCTTCTGTGCCTTGTCTCGATTTGCGAACCAGACTCGGTTTTCTCTGTTTTCTTTCCTGAGGGAAGGGAGTGGTCCCGTAGACTATCTCCCGGTGGCCGTGAGCTACATTTCGTGGCCGTAGGCCATTTTGCCCATTTCGAAGCCCGGTTCCCGGTTTTCGGGACCGTCAGGTCGTGTGCCTCGACTCGGGACCGCCCAACCATCTCCGAGTTCTCCGGTTTTTGGCCTGCACCTCTGTTTTATAGTTCCGAGGAACACTGGGGCCTCTGATGCCCACTTCGTGGCCGTATGCCACTTTTGCGTTCAGACGGTTTGGGACCGAATCGCGGTTTGGGCCCCGAGCATTCATTTTGCATCGCTTTTCTCGATTTTGGCAGAACCTCTGCTTTTGTCATTCCGAGGACACCGGAGTTGCAGATACCCACTTCGCTGTCAGATGCCACTTCCCAAGACTGCATTTCATTTTGATCCCGAATTGCTCTGCTTTTGGCTCCGGCGTTCATTTCTCATTAGTTTTTGTTCAAATTTGGCGGTACCTGCTTTCAATACCGTGAAGATCACTGGGGGTGGGAGGCGAATTATCCCAGATAACCAGTTTCTCCTCCCGAGCCGTTTTTCTCACTTCCGGGCCAATGTTGAACACCCTGGGGGTATTTTCTTCCAACCAAAGCTACATATTTGTGATCAGGTGACATGGGAGGACCCTAAAAATGTATGGTCGTCCAGCAATTCCCATTTTCATTTTTGAGCCTCTTCTTCAAATGCAATGTTGTGAATCCCGCTCAATGTTGCCAATTTCCGACCTTGGAACCTTGTTCTACACACATGGGAGGACACAAAAAGTGGTGGTCGGCCAAGAATTGTGAATTTCATTTTTGAGCCTCTCCTTCAAATGCAATGTTGTGTCTCCTGTTTCAGAGTTGCCAAATTCGAAACTTGGGGTGTAGTTCTACACAAATGGGAGGAAACCAAAAATTGGTGGTCTGGGACTAATTTTAGTTTTCATTTTTGAGGTGGTGGCCGGCCATGGGAGGTGTGGCGGCGGCCATGAGGGGTGGTGGCCGGCCACTTGCAGCAAAATCACCTGGTCGACCAGCTTCTTGCTTTCCAGCCCATTCCAGCTGTCCGGATATTTTTGCTGAAATATCACCCCATCCGGGGGATATTTTGGGAGGGAAAGCTTGGATGCTTCTCCCCCTCCTTTTACACCTTTTCTTCCTTATTTAAAGGAACCAAGAGCTCCTTTGCCTAGGTTAGAAAAAATTGCCTCAAGACATCCCTCTCTCAAAGCTTCATTTCCATAGCCAAAACCTTGAAAAACTTCCAAGTTCCTAGCTTCCCTCTTCATCAACCCTCAGCTCCATCATCAACACTACCATTCCAGCAGCAAGGAAGTGTTCTCCAGGGGTTAAGAAGCAACAAATTCAGGCCAAGAAGTAGCAACACTTGGATCTTCAAGGGTAAGTCTCCAAATCTCATCTTTGTAGCATAATTTTCCATCCTATTTTTACCCTATTTCCTTTTGTTTTTGGGGCCTTGACCCCTACTGGTTTTAGGCTTTTTTTGAGCCCCTCTACAACTTTGTAGAAGGGCTCAACTTCATTTGGTGTCCCTATGATGCACTTGTCTCAATATCTAGCTTGTATGTCACAATCTTGCATGCTTTTTTTAACCTACTTGCGTTTGTTTTTGGGGCTCCGACCCCTACTGGTTTTGTGCTTATTTTGAGCCCCTCTACAACATTGTAGAAGGGCTCAACCTCATTTGGCCATCCCATATACCACCTCCCTTTGAAATGCTCTTTTGGCCCTAAATCTTGCATGTTTTGTAGCCATCTGTGATTTCGGTTTTAGCTCTGGGTCAGAGCTAAGAGGGGTCTTATTTTGACCCCCTCTACATGTTTCATGAAGAAAGTTTGGTCATTTGGTGTATAGATTTGCATGTCTCATGATATAGCCTATTTGGAGCCTATTTTGCATGGACTTTCTAGCATGTTTGCATTATGATTTTGGGGCTATCATCTTATGAAAATGTGCTTATTTTTATGCCCTCTTCAATGTTGTAGAAGAAAGTTTGTTCATTTGAGTTTTCTATATGCCGCCTCCCTTGAAATCCTCTTTTGGGCCACTAATCTTGCATGATAATGTTGCCATACCTATGCTAGCATTTTGGACATGTTTGTTACTGAAAAATGCCATATTTGGGACTGCCTTTCTACTGTTATTGCTGCCATAATCATATTTTGCATGTATAGCATGGCTATAGGCCATTTCGGGGCTTAATTTCACATTTTCGGGATGATTGCATGCTTCGGTTGTCATTTCGTATCATTTCGGGGCTGTTTTACATCATTTGTGAGTACTGAAATTCCATTGCCATGCTTGCATATCATTTCCCATGTCATTTCATGCCTTAACGCATTGCCTCGGTTTGCATGCCTGTGGGCACGCACTTCGAGGCACCTCCGTTTTATCCGACGGCCTCCTATGTGAGTGAGCTGAGGCTCTCCCATGTTGGTGTAAGTCCATCGCGGCATTCCGTGTGTCATTTCATTGCATTTTATCATCGCCGACGGCGCTACCAGGCACGCTGCGTTCGAGGCACTTCGGTTTTATCCGATTTTCATTCATCATCGCTGACGGCGCGCTACCAGGCACGCCGCTTCGAGGCACTTCGCTTTTATCCAATTTTCATCTTTCATCATCGCCGACGGCGCGCTCGGCACGCTGCTGAGGCACTTCGCTTTTATCCGATTTTCATCTTTCATCATCGCCGATGGCGCTACCAGGCACGCTGCTCGAGGCACTTCGGTTTTATTCGATTTTCATCTTTCATCATCGCCTCGATTTACGCTACCAGGCACGCTGCTGAGGCACTTCGGTTTTATCCGATTTTCATCTTTCATCATCGCTGACGGCGCTACCAGGCACGCTGCTTCGAGGCACTTCGGTTTTATCCGATTTTCATTTTTCATCATCGCCTCGATTTGCGCGCCTATGGGCACGCGTTTCGAGGCACTTCAATTTTATCCGATTTTCATCTTTCATCATCGCCTCGATTTGCGCGCTTGTGGGCACGCGTTTCGAGGCACTTCGGTTTTATCCGATTTTCCATTGCATTTCACATCATCGCCTCGGTTTGCGTGCCTGTGGGCGCGCATTTCGAGGCACTTCGGTTGTATCCGATTTTCTTATTTCATCATCGCCTCGGTTTGTGTGCCTGAGGGCGCGCATTTCGAGGCACTTCGGTTTTACCCGATTTGCATTTCACATCATCGCCTCGGTTTGCGTGCCCGCGCGCACGCTTTTCGAGGCGTTTCATTTTCATCTCATTTTCACAGCATAGTGCATACTAGGTTGTATCTTAGATTGCATTCATGCATTTTCTCGATTTGCGTGCCTGAGTGCACGCACTTCGAGGCATCTCATTCCCATAACATTGTGCATGCTATATCACATATCAGCTACATTTCATGCATATCATGCATATTGCACGGGAAACGAGGCGCGTTTTGTACTCCGAGTAACGGAACGGGTCTCAATTCCCAAGTCACCGACACTCCGGATTACCCATGATGGAGTTAGATTTTGTTACAGCATTCACCCACATTCATCCCTATATTGAGTTGTGCAATCCGGCTCCTCGGCCATCATGCATCGATATGCGTGATTGGTGGCACGAGGATCGAGACATGCATATATTTGTGAAATACACTGCTGTGCCCTTTCTTTTCCCCGCCTCTCACAAAGAAAATCGAAGTTTAGCAACTTTGAGTCGGACGCCAGATTTCAAGAAATATTGCCAACAGAGGCTAATCGGGCATCCCAAAGGATTTAGCCAAGCATTCAACATACAACATACATCGTATAAGGCCTCACGGCTTGCATGCCAGTTTTTCTCATTTTATTCGTCAAATAAATAGAAATTGTATATTTATTCTAATGTTTATTTCGATCAGATATTCTTTTATTCGGACTGTATATTTATTCGGACCCTCTGCGCGAGGGCAATGTTGTAATAAGGGTGTGTGAGTGTGATGTATGTCTTCCAACCTCCATTTCTTTCTCCCTTTTATTTATCCGCTTACGATGGTTAGATATAGGGCATATTTCAATTAGCATAACAGTATGACAGCATGTTTGCATCATTCATCTGTTTTGCATACACCGGGCTCGGCGCATCATACAAACTGCATCTGTATTTCAATTCCAAATTGAATACGTGATAGTTGTAACATTCCACATGCCATGTTTAGAATAGCCGAGCCTGCTATAGTTTGCATTTTTGCATGTGTTGCATTAGGCATTACAGTATACTTAGGATTCATGCATGATTTCTAATATAGTTTTCTGTTTTGGCTTGGAGTACTCGGTGAGTTTTATGCTTTAGCATCCTTGCATGCGTGTGAGTGTTGCCATGATAGCATGCTTGCCATGAGGCTATATGCTTATGTGATATAACTGCCTTGAATGCCTGTGGGTGAAGGTTGAGTTATCTGAATTGGGACAATTCACTGACTGTTTGTTTTAAGCCCACTAGACAGTGGCAACATCACTGTTTCTAAGCCCACCCGAGGGTGGCAACCAAGATTTTAGCCTACTCGGGTAGCACCTTCACACCATTTTCAAACAAACAAACATGAAATGTTTTGTTCCAATTCAGACGGCCCATTTATACTTGTTTGTCATGAGCATCACATAGTAATCTAGGCTAATAACCTAATAAGAACTCACAAAGTTTTCAAAAACAGATATCATGGTTAGTAGAGGCCGGTCTTTGACTGGCGAGAGGGGTGCTCACGATGTGACCTTCCCTAATCGCACCCAAGTTCCCGAGCCAACTTTGGTGATGACGGACACGTGGCCTTTCGCACCGAGTCGTGGTTTCCTAAATTTCCCATTTTAAAATATTTAGGTGGCGACTCATATCCGCAAAGCATCCATGTTTGGCACTTCTTTCAAAAAATCTGCTTTTCCTTCAAAACGATTTGATTTGGACTCTTTGGTTCGAGATTTAGAACCGCAACAAAATCGAGTCCGAATCAGAAGCGAGGTCCTCAAGGGCGTTGTTACGCTTCGCGACTCTGGGATTTAGAGAACTTGACTCAACTCGTGATATCCGCTTTTGACTACGCTTGTGTGTTTTTGCATTGCATTTTCATTGGTGCGCTAGGACACCGTGGTTTGCCATCCGCTATTCTCGCGGTTTGTCGGAGGCTTGTCTTGTCAAGGCATGTCCATAAGGTCGACGGTTACGGCTCTCGCCAAGATGGGGAACACAAACCCCTGCTTTTACCGGGGCACCCTTTTTGACCATTCGACCTAGTGCATATTCGGATCCATAGTGACTATTCCAAACTAGGACAGGTTGCTTACCCGTTTATAGGTTGTTTGAAGCCGCTGCGTGCGTAGTGAAACCCTAGCTCCTGACAAAATAGGACAGGGCAACCCTCCCCCAACATAGGGGTGTTTTGGCTCTCACTTATCTGTTATGTGCTTGTTAGAGTGTGCCTCTACAGGGAATGCATGTATCAGTGTGTGACTTTGAGCATCAGGCCTGCGGGCACCAATTCAGTATTTTGGGTATCAGTTCATGCATCAAGATTTCGGATTGATTTACCCGAGGGTATCACTTCAGTGTAATTTTGGGCAGAATTTAGTAGAGAGCACACTCATTCACTTTTGTTCAGATTCTGCTCGTGAAATCAGCTATGATGCTACATGTTTTCTCTTTTGCTAGGGTAGTCCTGGAACCATAGCTTCAGAAGGCTCCACTATCCCCCAGGTACATTGAACTAGTGCTGATAGACTTTGTGAGGTCGAATTTGATTCAAGGGAAACCAAGTGTTCTTCCGCCGAGGCAAGGCAAAGAAAGGCCGCTTAGGGCTCACCGGCTTCATCTCGATCCGCCAAATACCACCACATTACCTCGATCGGAGCACTAGCATTTACCTCTATCATGGCGCATTTCGCAAATTTGGAGGATTTGTCGATCCATTTCCAAATCGCTGGATTCGCCGCAACAAGACATGGTTAGCAAGTCAAACATTGCGTAATATGATATTCAAATTTAAGGACCTCCGTGACATCGGGGTTCAAATCAAGGAGGCCATCCGACAAGGGATCTTTGTGGAAGATAATGAGCCGTCAAAGAAGGATGTTGTTCATAGCCCAATGCTACCAATCGATGGTAGCACAAATTGTGGAATGCTCAAGTAGACCCTATCACCACTTCCTCATTAGCCAAAGACCAACCATTTCAACACAAGACCAAGCCCAAATTTCCATCCTCTCAGACATGAGTCTTTCAAGCTTTGCAAATGTTACGGAAAAAGGGCACCTAGAACTCCTAGAACCCCAACCCCTTTCAAGCCCTCTTCCATCCAGATATGACCGGCTAAACATCAGATTTACCATCAACAAAGACGGCCATGATTTAACTGCTAGATCCGCCTCCGTCATAAGATTCAGATCTTATTGACGAAGAGATTATAGCTCCACCAAAGGGACCTCGTGCCACCACAAACTTGTCACCCCACATCTCAACCTCATCCATATATCGCCATTCACCTATGACCCCAAAGATATACATCACCGCCCATCTACCCAAGCCCGAGTTGTTTATCCCTAAAGCATGGACTTATGCATGATGGGTGCATTCAACCCCACTCATCCCAAACTCAGAACCCATTACTTCGAGCTAAAGAGAATGATCAAAGATCTTCAAAGAATCAGGATCGATCTGGCCTCCGGGACATTGGCTCCATCATCGACCACACCACATGTTGGGAATTTCATGTCAAAAGGCTCCCCAAGCCTGGGGCGGGCCACATCTGAGGGAGGCCAAACCCCTGGCCAAGTGGGAGGGGGTGGAAAGAACAAAGGAAGGGCAGGCATAGATCCCCATGAGCATATTACGTTGCTGCTGAGGCTTTGAAAGCCGAGGGACTGAACAAAGAGGAAGTCCTCACAGTTGTTGCAAAGGCTGTGGATGACACTTTCGCTACTCAAGTTAGGGGTAGTTTGAATCAAAGGGAAAACCGGGAGAAGGGCCGTTATACCAGAGGCAATCCTGTTAGCTCTGACCCTCCACTCAGAAGAGATCGAAGCCGTGCCAAGACTGCCAATCCTTATGGTGTGCCCAACAAAAATCCACAAACCCAGAAGTACCAACCCCGAGGTCAGAGGGTTTTCCATGCCCTCCACATGCCTTTGTCCAAAGCTTTCCAAATCCTTGTTGGACAAGGCCATCTCAAGCCCTTGGAGCCACAGCCGCTACCAAAGAACCTCCCTCTCTCACACAACCCAGCCGACTACTGTGCCTACCATCAGCAAACTGGCCATGCTACCAACAATTGCTCCCGTCTTCACCATGAAGTACAGGATTTATTGGACAATGGGGTCATCCTCCCGCCGAGCTCTGCAAAGTCTATCGGCACAGGATCGGTGAACTTAAGGGATAATGTGATGTGATTGGGGGGATGAACCATTTGCGGGCGGCACTCAAATTACTCCAGCTGTGGTGGATGGCATGCACTGTTTTGAGCACTCGCGAATACCAGTTTTTGTGCTTTCTGACTTGGGTATTGGGTCAGTTTTTGCTACTTTGTTTTGAGTCTGTCCTTTTGTTTTGAGTCAGTCTCTTTTATTTTGGGTCTGTCTTGTTGTGTCGAGTCGGTCCTGTTGTATAGGAGTCGGGTGATTCCGGGGGTGTTACCTCGAGCGTCACCATTTTGTTTTATGCTTTGTCTTTTGTTTTGTTTTGAGTCTGCTTACGCCAGGAGCCGCTTATGCCGACAGATTTTGAATGAAACAAAGAAGTGATTTCCACGCCTCGATTTGCTTCGCTGTGCTAGTTATGCCGGATTTGAATGAAATGGTAGTGCATTCCACCGCTTCTGCGGCCTGAAGTCATCGTAATGACCGAAGTTTCTCAAAACTTTTGAACACTACGGAAAACAAAAGGAGGAATTCCTCGGATTTGCAAAACTTTGATCAAATTGAGAGAAAGAGAGGCTAAGCCCTTAATGAATGAAATCATGCTTGTTAGTGTGAGTCTTCGAGAAGGACCCCGGCTTTGATCCAGATTGATCCTACATCTTTTCAGCCATGAAGCGATTTGTCGCTTTCTTAAAAACTTTCAAAAAATGTTTTGCGCGGTCCTGCAAAGACCTGTGTGGAATTGCTCTTGAGATTGTGCAGCCTAGGATCGCTCTCAGCCTCGAGACTCAACCCCTTTGCTTCCAAGCCTTGAACTTGAATTTAGAAGGTTCAACGGTCAACTACGATGTGAGGCCTGTGTGGCCAGATTTGAAGCAGCCCTCGAACAAGAGGCACCAAAGTCAGATTAAGAAGATCAGACCTCATCGTAAAAAGCTATGGTTAAATCAAGCACCCTCGAACTAGGGGCAAAAACGTCCGATATGCTCGAAGAGCCAACAGGTGGATCCTTCTGCAAATCAATACAACAGCCACTCTCCTGGATGTAGAGGGCTTCAATCTCAAAACCATTTAGCATGGACTTGTTACACTTTTACCCTTCGAGAGGCTCGCTGGGTCGAAAACCCAAAAGGGCGACCCAGGCAAAAGTTAGAGCAAAGAAAAAACAAAAAAAGAAGAAAAATGCAAAGAAAAAAAAATGCAAAAAAGAAGAAAAAAAAGAAGAAGAAAAAGAAATGAAAAGAAAAGAAAGAAAAACAAAGCTCGCAAGGTCGAAAACCTGCAACAGGCGCCTTGGCAAAAGTTAGAGCATAAAAAGGAGAGGTTAAATACCTGAGTGTACCTTAACCCCGAACTACGTAAGGCTTGATTCCCATCTTTGGGATACGTAGGCAACTTCATTCTGAAGTCCAGCCGTAAAACGATTCAAATTCGATTGTGTCCATGCGATGGTTCTGGTCATCTTTGTCTTCTCTATATCTAAGGATTTGGTTGTGTTCGTCACTCAAGATCGACTACAATGCCGTTGAGGTTATTCAAACAAGGGCAACTTTCCGCTGCCATTCAACGCCACACTGCTATTCAAACAAGGGCAACTTTCCGTTGCCATTCAATGCGCCGCAAAGGTTGCTTCAAACAAGGCAACTTTCCGGTTGCGGCAACTTTCTTCAAGCAATGGGCAATTTTCCTTCGGATCTGAGGTTGTGCATCTCGAGAGTGGGTTCTATGCTCGTTGAGCAGTGGCCGATTGCAAAAACAGCTTTTGAGAATTTTTACTAAGGTTGACTATTTTCTCGAAAATCATTCTATCTTTTCCAAAACTGGACCATTTCTTGGACCCAAAAAGGAAAATTTTCAGTGCTCATAGCCTAACTTGCGTGATTTCAAATCAAAAATTGAACAAGCATGTTAATCTAACCCTCATGTTGGTCAAAATTGTTTTAGTAAAGCTCAAAAATAAAAAATGGTCAAAATGATGAACTAGGGGCACAATTGAGTCAGGTGTTCTGTCTTTTCCCCGTAGCCAATGCATTTGCCAGAAAGGGCACCATACTTGCCAAGAAGGGCGCTCTACCTGCCGGAAGAGGGCACAACGGAAGCTAACAACAAAAGGACAGAAAGCTCTCACATCCTCAAAGCAATGAGGTATTAAGCGAAGTGTGAAGCACGAACTGGAATGGGGCCAGACATTCCACTCCATCATCTGGACAGATCGGATCACGTCCAAACTCCCCAGCAAAGCAGCATCATCAATCGATGTCAGCTACAGATTTGCTACACATCCTGTTGTAGCACAACCCCTCTGTAGGAGAAACTCACTGTTGTGTGAGCAGAAGAAGTAGAATCTGGTAGAATACCAGGGACAAAAGCCTTCAACTTGCTGTTTATCCATCAACCACCCAGGGGAGGGATTGAAAAATGAGAGATTGAAGAATAGAGAGATGTGCGATGAGAGAAAAAGTAAGATAAGGGTTTTGTGAGAAAAACCGAGCTTGAGGGCCAAGTGATGTGAGAACCACAAATGAGAAAGGGTGGGAAACACTACCCGGTGAAACAGTTCCCCTGCACGCCCGAGTGTCGTGTCTTTTTGTTTTATCTCGATTCTTGTTTTGAGTCACCTCGAGTGTTACTCGATGTGTCTAGGTTGTGTGCCTTTTATTTCCTTGTTGAGTCGTTTTGTCAGGGTCATCAGAGGCTCAATACCTGGTCGAAAAACTCATCTCTCAATTTCAAAAAATCGTTTTGTGCTCCGAGTGCCGTGCCGTTCTCCACATTTGTGCAAAATAGAATTTGTCCTTTCATAAAACTGCAGGGTTCAACCCAGGTCATGTGAGAACAGTGAAACCAGGACCTAGCTGAAGCTATGAGTTTCGGGCTGCAGAGCAAAAGCAAAAGAGGAAAATGTCGAGCATCTGAGTTTGTTCCAACTTCAGTAAGTTCCGAGACTACACTCCGTGTGTGCCTCTTCAGGTTTTGTCAATGCTCCGAAGTATGAGTGTGCCTCTACCTCAAGCTCAAGATCAAGTCTACTTCAAGCTAGAATGGCGATCAGACGTGCTCTCCTCGAGTACCGTTCCCTGCCAGAGGCATCCTGGCCGTGTTTGCGATGAGTTCCTAGGAGACCAACTACGACGGTGGAAATTAGAGTTCGAATGGCCGTGGCCTAGAACGCAAAGGTTCGGGATTTCCGAGACTAAAGTCTGGTTTAAATACCCAGAGGCGCGCCCTCGGCTTGAAATCTGTATGGAAGCCCCATAGGTTGAGATAGCATGTATGCACCTCAATTCTGGATACTGAACCAACCTAGTCTGTCACCCCGTTGGAGAATAGGGAAAGTTGTGAGCATGATCAGGAAGACAAGTAGCAGCCGTAGCTCTTACATACAGATGATGTCCCTTGTCAGCATTCCAGAGCCTTTGTACTGTGAGTTGAAGGTAAGTGTTCGAAGAGCACGAGGGGAGATCCCCGTCAGAATAGAGCGGTTCACCGCCACTCACCTTATGAGGTGCTTTCTAAAGCGCCGCTTTGTCCATTTATTGCTTTCCTTAAGCATCATGCATTGTAATGCATTGTCCCTATCAAGTTTCTTTCTTAGTCATGCACGATATTGTATGTACGGTTCATTCAAAGAAGTTCCATTTGAGATTATTCACTTTAGTGTATCAATCACACACGTTCTCACTTTTGTGTATCTATCACACATTTTCACTTAGTGTATCAATCACACTTGTTCATATAGTGCATCTATCACACTTTGTGTTCACCTTTAGTATGTCTATCATACTCTGCTCATTTTGTGTATCAATCACTCTATGCTCATTCGTTGCATTGTTATGCACATTTGCCTATCATTGTTATGCTCATTACTTGCATTGTTATATGACTTCATCCGCATTGTTATGCACCTTTTCACTTGACTATTATTATTCTTTTTCCTCACAGCGACAAGTTAGATTCCTCGGTTAAAAGTATTTGGAATACGTTCGGTGCTCACACCATTCCTCGGTTAAAAGTATTTGGAATACGTTCGGTGCTCACACCATTCCCGGTTAAAAGTATTTGGAATACGTTCCAAAGGCTCACACCATTCCTGGTTAAAAGTATTTGGAATACGTTCGGTGCTCACACCATTCCCGGTTAAAAGTATTTGGAATACGTTCGGCTCACACCATTCCCGGTTAAAAGTATTTGGAATACGTTCCAAGTGCTCACACCATTCCTCGGTTAAAAGTATTTGGAATACGTTCCCAGTTGCTCACACCATTCCCGGTTAAAAGTATTTGGAATACGCCCGGTGCTCACACCATTCCCGGTTAAAAGTATTTGGAATACGTTCGGTGCTCACACCATTCCTCGGTTAAAAGTATTTGGAATACGTTCAAAGGCTCACACCATTCCCGGTTAAAAGTATTTGGAATACGTTCCAAAGGCTCACACCATTCCTCGGTTAAAAGTATTTGGAATACGCCCAAAGGCTCACACCATTCCCGGTTAAAAGTATTTGAATACGCCCGGTGCTCACACCATTCCTCGGTTAAAAGTATTTGGAATACGCCCAGTGCTCACACCATTCCCGGTTAAAAGTATTTGAATACGCCCAAAGGCTCACACAATTCCTGCTAAAAGTATTTGGAATACGCCCAGTTGCTCACACCATTCCTTCGGTTAAAAGTATTTGGAATACGCCCGGTGCTCACACCATTCCTTCGGTTAAAAGTATTTGGAATACGTTCCAGTGCTCACACCATTCCATAACACTGGGATTGCTCCCTATGTGTCTCTCTTTTCCCGTTCCTTACGCGATTTCAGCGTGTTTGGAATTTATCTCGGGTTGTGTTGCGTACACACCTGGGCGGTTGTTTTTTTGACCTCCTCTCACGATTTCAGCGTGGTTTGAGTGTCCCGTTTCTTACACAATTTCAGCGTGTTTGGAATTTATCTTAGGTTGCGTGGAACACGCTCCTGTTTGATTTTCTTTGTTCTTCCTCCACTCACGAGTCCAGCGTGATTGGAGTATGTCTCACTGTTGCATCTATTTGTCAATACCTGCTTCATTACAGCTTGTTGCACTTGCACAATCACTTGACTCCGTGCCTATCATTTGCATTTTGCCCCCTGTCTGCGGGCATACATATCTCTATTTATCTTGTATGATTGTCTAAGTCTTCGGCCTTGTCAAAAATGGGTCGTCTCTAGGCTTTGACATTCACTCCCGTCATTCTTATGACTTCCGAGTTCTGTCAAAGAGGGGCAACTGTAGACACCCCATTTTTGACCGACCTTAAGACTCAGACGTCACCGATTGAGCGCTCGGTGATGTTGCATCTTTGCTGCTCGAAGTCTCAGAGTCGCGTGGCGCCCGCCTCCGACCAACTCTCTTCAGGCCTTGTCTCGCTTATAACCAGGACTTTTTCTGCTTTTCTTTCGAGGAAGGAGTGGTCTCAGAGACTATCTCCGGTGGCCGTGAGCTACATTTCGTGGGTCAGAGGCCATTTTGCCCATTTCAAGCCGGTTCGCTTTGGACCCGTCGTCGTCGTGCCTCGACTTCGGACCGCCCAACCATCTCCGAAGTTCTCCGGTTTTTGGCTCACTGCTTTTATAGTTCCGAGGAACACTGGGCCTTCGATGCCCACTTCGTGGGTCAGATGCCACTTTGCTCAGGTTTTGGGACCGAATCGCGGCTTTGGGCCCCGAGCATTCATTTTGCATCGCTTTTCTCGATTTTTGGCAGAACCTCTGCTTTTGTCATTCCGAGGACACCGGAGTTGCAGATACCCACTTCGCCGTCAGATGCCACTTCCAAGACCATGCCCATTTTCGATCCCGAATTGCTGCTTTTGGCTCCGGCGTTCATTTCTCATTAGTTTTTGTTCAAATTTGGCGGTACCTCTGCTTTCAATACCAGAAGATCACTGGGGTGGGAGGCCAAGAATTATCCCAGATAACCCTTGCTCCTCCGAGCCTGCTTTTTCTCACTTCCGCCAATGTTGAACACCACAGGGGTATTTTCTTCCAACCAAAGCTACATATTTGTGATCGGGGACATGGGAGGACCCTAAAATGTATGGTCGGCCAGCAATTCCTATTTTCATTTTTGAGCCTCTTCTTCAAATGCAATGTTGTGAATCCTGCTTCAATGTTGCCAATTTCCGACCTTGGAACCTTGTTCTACACACATGGGAGGACACAAAAAAGTGGTGGTCGGCCAGTAATTGTGAATTTCATTTTTGAGCCTCTCCTTCAAATGCAATGTTGTGTCTCCTGTTTCAGAGTTGCCAAATTCCAACCTTGGGGCCTTGTTCTACACACATGGGAGGACACCAAAAATTGGTGGTCGGCCACTAATTCAACTTTTCATTTTTGAGGGGTGGCTGGCCGGCCATGGGAGGTGGCTGGCCGGCCATGAGGGGTGGCTGGCCGGCCACTTGCAGCAAAATCACCTGGTCGACCAGCTTCTTGCTTTCCAGCCCATTCCAGCTGTCCGGATATTTTTGCTGAAATATCACCCCATCCGGGGGATATTTTGGGAGGGAAAGCTTGGATGCTTCTCCCCCCCCTTTTACACCTTTTCTTCCTTATTTAAAGGAACCAAGAGCTCCTTTGCCTAGGTTAGAAAAAATTGCCTCAAGACATCCCTCTCTCAAAGCTTCATTTCCATAGCCAAAACCTTGAAAAACTTCCAAGTTCCTAGCTTCCCTCTTCATCAACCCTCAGCTCCATCATCAACACTACCATTCCAGCAGCAAGGAAGTGTTCTCCAGGGGTTAAGAAGCAACAAATTCAGGCCAAGAAGTAGCAACACTTGGATCGTCAAGGGTAAGTCTCCAAATCTCATCTTTGTAGCATAATTTTCCATCCTATTTTTACCCTATTTCCTTTTGTTTTTGGGGCTCCGACCCCTACTGGTTTTAGGCTTTTTTTGAGCCCCTATACAACTTTGTAGAAGGGCTCAACTTCATTTGGTGTCCCTATGATGCACTTGTCTCAATATCTAGCTTGTATGTCACAATCTTGCATGCTTTTTTTAACCTACTTGCGTTTGTTTTTGGGGCTCCGACCCCTACTGGTTTTGTGCTTATTTTGAGCCCCTCTACAACATTGTAGAAGGGCTCAACCTCATTTGGCCATCCCATATACCACCTCCCTTTGAAATGCTCTTTTGGCCCTAAATCTTGCATGTTTTGTATCCATCTGTGATTTCGGTTTTAGCTCTGGGTCAGAGCTAAGAGGGGTCTTATTTTGACCCCCTCTACATGTTTCATGAAGAAAGTTTGGTCATTTGGTGTATAGATTTGCATGTCTCATGATATAGCCTATTTGGAGCCTATTTTGCATGGACTTTCTAGCATGTTTACATTATGATTTTGGGGCTATCATCTTCTGAAAATGTGCTTATTTTTATGCCCTCTTCAATGTTGTAGAAGAAAGTTTGTTCATTTGAGTTTTCTATATGCCGCCTCCCTTGAAATCCTCTTTTGGGCCACTAATCTTGCATGATAATGTTGCCATACCTATGCTAGCATTTTGGACATTTTTGTTACTGAAAAATGCCATATTTGGGACTTCCTTGCTACTGTTATTGCTGCCATAATCATATTTTGCATGTATAGCATGGCTATAGGCCATTTCGGGGCTTAATTTCACATTTTCGGGATGATTGCATGCTTCGGTTGTCATTTCGTATCATTTCGGGGCTGTTTTACATCATTTGTGAGTACTGAAATTCCATTGCCACGCTTGCATATCATTTCCCATGTCATTTCATGCCTTAATGCATTGCCTCGGTTTGCGTGCCTGTGGGCACGCACTTCGAGGCACCTCCGTTTTATCCGACGGCCTCCTATGTGAGTGAGCTGAGGCTCTCCCATGTTGGTGTAAGTCCATCGCGGCATTCCGTGTGTCATTTCATTGCATTTTATCATCGCCTCGATTTGCGCGCCTGTGGGCACGCGTTTCGAGGCACTTCGGTTTTATCCGATTTTCATCTTTCATCATCGCTGACGGCGCTACCAGGCACGCATTTCGAGGCACTTCGCTTTATCCGATTTTCATTGCATTTCATCATCGCCTGACGGCGCTACCAGGCACGCTGCTTCGAGGCACTTCGGTTTTATCCGATTTTCATTTCATCATCGCCTCGATTTGCGCGCCTGTGGGCACGCGTTTCGAGGCACTTCGGTTTTATCCGATTTGCATCTTTCATCATCGCCTCGATTTGCGCGCCTGTAGGCACGCGTTTCGAGGCACTTCGGTTTTATCCGATTTTCATCTTTCATCATCGCTGATTTGCGCGCGCAGGCACGCGCGTTTGAGGCACTTCGGTTTTATCCGATTTTCATCTTTCATCATCGCCTCGATTTACGCTACCAGGGCACGCAGCGTTTGAGGCACTTCGGTTTTATCCGATTTTCCATTGCATTTCATCATCGCTTCGGTTTTGCGTGCACGTAGGCGCCAGATTTCGAGGCACTTCCGGTTGTATCCGATTTTCTTATTTCATCATCGCCTCGATTTGTGTGCACGAGGGCGCCAGATTTCGAGGCACTTCGGTTTTACCCGATTTATTTCATCATCGCCTCGGTTTGCGGTTATGCCGCAAGACGCTTTTCGAGGCGTTTCATTTTGATCTCATTTTCACAGCACAGTGCATACTAGGTTGTATCTTAGATTGCATTCATGCATTTTCTCGATTTGCGTGCCCGTGTGCACGCACTTCGAGGCATCTCATTCCCATAACATTGTGCATGCTATATCACATATCAGCTACATTTCATGCATATCATGCATATTGCACGGGAAACGAGGCGCGTTTTGTACTCCGAGTAACGGAACGGGTCTCAATTCCCAAGTCACCGACACTCCGGATTACCCATGATGGAGTTAGATTTTGTTACAGCATTCACCCACATTCATCCCTATATTGAGTTGTGCAATCCGGCTCCTCGGCCATCATGCATCGATATGCGTGATTGGTGGCACGAGGATCGAGACATGCATATATTTGTGAAATACATTCTTTGCCTTTTCCTCGCTTCATAAAGAAAATTCGAGTTTAGCAACTTTCGAGTCGGACGCAGATTTCAAGAAATATTGCCAATGAGGCTAATCGGGCATCCCAAAGGATTTCGCTGATCCAACATACATACACATACATCGAAGCAAGGCGCCCTCGGCTTGCATGCCGCTTTTTCTCATTTAATTTGTCAATTAAATAGAAATTGTATATTTATTCCTGGATTTATTTTGATTTGTATTATTCTTTTATTATTTTGTATATTTATTCGGACCCTCTGCTGAGGGCAATGTTGTAATAAGGGTGTGTGAGTGTGATGTATGTCTTCCAACCTCCATTTCTTTCTCCCTTTTATTTATCCGCTTACGATGGTTAGATATAGGGCATATTTCAATTAGCATAACAAAGATGACAAAGATGTTTGCATCATTCATCTGCTTTTGCATACAAGATCATACAAATCGTGCATCTGTATTTCAATTCCAAATTGAATACGTGATAGTTGTAACATTCCACATGCCATGTTTAGAATAGCCGAGCCTGCTATAGTTTGCATTTTTGCATGTGTTGCATTAGGCATTACAGTATACTTAGGATTCATGCATGATTTCTAATATAGTTTTCTGTTTTGGCTTGGAGTACTCGGTGAGTTTTATGCTTTAGCATCCTTGCATGCGTGTGAGTGTTGCCATGATAGCATGCTTGCCATGAGGCTATATGCTTATGTGATATAACTGCCTTGAATGCCTGTGGGTGAAGGTTGAGTTATCTGAATTGGGACAATTCACTGACTGTTTGTTTTAAGCCCACTAGATAGTGGCAACATCACTGTTTTTCTAAGCCCACCCGAGGGTGGCAAATCCGCATTTTAGCCTACCTGCGGGTAGCACCTTCACACCATTTTCAAACAAACAAACATGAAATGTTTTGTTCCAATTCAGACGCCCATTTATACTTGTTTGTCATGAGCATCACATAGTAATCTAGGCTAATAACCGAATAAGAACTCACAAAGTTTTCAAAAACAGATATCATGGTTAGTAGAGGCGGTTTTGATCGGCGAGAGGGTGCTCACGATGTGACCTTCCCTAATCGTACCCAAGTTCCCGAGCCAACTTTGGTGATGACGGACACGTGGCCTTTCAAGACCGAGTCGTGGTTTCTAAATTTCCCATTTTAAAATATTTAGGTGGCGACTCATATCCGCAAAGCAACCATGTTTGGCACTTTTTCAAAAACTGTTTTCCTTCAAAACGATTTGCCGGATTTGGACTCTTTGGTTCGAGATTTAGAACCGCAACAAAATCGAGTCCGAACTGTAGCGAGGTCCCTCGCGGGCGTTGTTACAGTGGCCTTGTTTCAGAACTGCCGACTACATCAGGTTAGCCGAGATGATAATAGTCACGCTGATGCACTGGCCAACCTGGCTAGTGCAATACAACCTGGAAAAGCAAGGACAATAATGTTTGACTACTTGTCGGGCCCGAGCATCGAACCACTGACCACAGAGTATGAAACAATGTGTGTGGACATGGGACCAAGCTGGATAGATGCAATAGTAACATTCCTTAAAGATGGAAAACTGCCAGATGATCACAAAGAGGCACACAAGATCAGATTGAAGTCGGCAAGATTCAGTCTGACAGCAGAGGGACATCTCTACAGAAGATCTTTCACTGGACCCCTTTTGAGGTGTGTACATCCTTCACAAATTGAAGATTTTTTATACGAAATACATGAAGGAATATGTGGAAGCCACACTGGGGGCAGATCACTTGCCCATAGGGCTATTACCCAGGGGTATTGGTGGCCCTATATGCAGAAAGATGTCGAAGCCTATGTGAAGAAGTGTAAAAAGTGCCAAAAGTTTGCACCTCTGATACACCAACCAGCAGCAGACCTAAACCTAGTATCCAGTCCTTGGCCGTTTGCCCAATGGGGCATGGATCTCGTTGGACAACTCCCCCAAGCAACTAGACAAAGGAAGTACCTGCTGGTAGCAACAGACTACTTCACCAAGTGGATAGAAGCTGAACCCCTTGCAAGATTCGAGATGTGGATGTGAAGAGCTTCATATGGAAGAACATCATCACCCGATTTGGGATTCCAAGAACAATAGTTGTAGACAACGGAACACAATTTGACAGTAAGCTAATCAAGAGCTTCTGTGCAAAATTCAAAATCAAGAATTACTTTTCAACCCCAAGCTTTCCCCAAAGCAATGGACAAGCAGAAGCATCCAACAAAGTTATCTTGGATAGGATAAAAAAGAGGCTGCAAGCAGCAAAAGGAAATTGGGTAGATGAGTTGCCCAGTGTACTCTGGGCATATCGGACTACGCCGAGAAGATCAACAGAGGAATCCCCCTTTGCCATGGCTTATGGCACAGAAGCTGTCATTCCACTGAAGGTCGGCATCCTAGGGATCAGAACCCATGGAGTAGAGAACGGGACTAATGATGTACTCTTAACCCGAGATTTGGATCTTCTAGAAGAAAGAAGAGAGAAAGCTGTAATTCAGCTCGCAGCATACCAGCAACAGCTTGCCAGAGCTTATAATAAAAAGTTCAACCCAAGGGAGTTTCAAATCGGTGACCTCGTCTTGAGAAAAGTCGTTGGCAACAAGAAGGATCCCAGAGAGGGCAAGCTTGGCCCAAATTGGGAAAGACCCTACAGAATCATCTCGGTACTGGGAAATTGGGCATATCGGCTTGAAGATAATGAGGACAAAGAGTTGGCAAGGCCCTGGAATACTTGCAATCTTAAGTTTTTTTATCATTAAATTTTGCTTGTTCTTTGTTATTAGCCGAAGTAATAAATAAAGCTTGATTTTTTTGTGACCAATATGATAGTTAATGACGTTTCCAGAATACATGTATAATGAGAACCCAAGTGGAACTTAAGTTCACATTAGGGGGTAGAGAGTTGGAACATAGTTTTAACACTTGTTGAAATTTGTGAAAAATTTACAAGTTGAAGTTAAACCGAGATCATGTTTAACACTTGTTGAAATTTGTGAAAAATTTACAAGTTAAAAACTTGTTGAAATTTGTGAAAAATTTACAAGTTGAAGTTAAACCGAGATCACGTTTAACACTTATTGAAATTTGTGAAAAATTTACAAGTTGAAATTAAACTGAGATCATGTTTAACACTTATTGAAATTTGTGAAAAATTTAAAAGTTAAAGTTAAACCGAGATCATATTGAACACTTGTTGAAAATTTGTAAAAAATTTACAAGTTGAGACCAAGACTGTACCAAGAAAGGTACTTATGTACTTGCCGAGGTACACCATTGGCTTGTATAACCGAGATATGTCACCCCGAGAAGGTGGCACAAGACCAAGGTGTATATTGAAGACACAAAATTATTCTAAGTATGAAAGACATACAAAAGCAGTAAAGGGATGATAAAGATACAAGCATTCAGGAAAAGAAGTTGCATTTATGTACAAAAGAGGGCACTTCGGCCTACCAAAAGAGTAATTGTTCAGAGATTACAAAAGAAGACACATCGGCCATGTAAAGAGCTTACATTGTTTCAAAGGATGCTACTCAAGCATAGAAAAAATAAGGAGAAGATCAAATTAAGACTCTTCGGCAACACCAGATGGTTGTGTTTGAAGTTCAGAAGACTGCTGGGAGGACATCTTGGTAGCCTTCTCAGCCGCAAACTTAGCATCTATTTCCTGAACGGTTTGATCGAGGCTCTTGTCGGTGAAAGACACATCTAATGATGCCTTCTTAGGAGCAGCATCCTTGGGAACCTCCTCACCCTCCTCATCTTGAGTCAAGTCCAGGACTTGCTCATTTTGAGTAGAGGACTTGGCCCCAACAACTTCCTTGGACTTCCTCACCAAAGCCTTCTCCTCAGACTCAGAATCGTCATCAGATTGGCTTGGAGTTGGGGGGAATGGAAGAGGAAAGACGTCGGCATTCCTAAGGGGGGAGTCCTCGGGGACATCGAGCTTTTTCAGCAAAGTCATCCAACCAAGGGAGAAACCCTTGTTGCATGCTTGCTTCACCTATTTTTTGTAGTCCGAAGTGACATCGGCCACCCCCTCATTATATCCCTTCTGATCGGTGGCCTTGAGCTCGGCGTCTTTCATGGCCAAGGCATCTCGCAATTCTTTCTGGGCCTGGGCCATCTTTTCCTCGGCCACTTTCTTTTAGGCCTCAAGAACCTTCTTGATGGCCTTTGCAGAATCTGCCTTTTCCTCGGCATCATCTTTGGCTTTAACAGCAGCTTCAGCCAGGTCTGCCAAAGTCTTCATTTTTTATTATAAGCTTTTATTGGTCTTCTACAAACTAGAGACCTCCCTCTTCTTGTCGGCCAGCTCCTTCCAATTCTCAAAGGCTTGCATTGAGAAGGAATGAACATGCTGGATGGCCTGAAAGTGAACAGAGCAGAAGTCATTGGAAAATTTTCTAAGTTAAAAAAAAAAAAAAAAAAAAAAAAAGATACCAAGTGTGAAGACTTACTTAAACAAAACGCTAGTGCATCAAGGCGAAGTTCTCATGCTCAGTCATCTCGGCGTTTCAGTCGAGATCCCCAGGGAGGAGTAAGGCTGTACTAAGGGTAACACCGACGTTGATGTCGTCGGCACTATCCTTAACAAAGACTGGCATGTCCTCCAAAGTAATAGGTGGAGCCTAGGGGGCACCAGCCTTCATGGAGCTCGACGCTATGGCAGACTCTGACCTCGGCCTCTTTGACTGAGTTGATTGGGAGGGTTCGACCTTGGCGGGCCTCTTCTCGAGGGCGGAGGTAGTCTTCTCGCTCGAAGCCAATTTTGAAATTGGCAAGGTGTCCTCAGTATCAATCTGAGTCTGAGCCTTCTTTATCCTTTTTTGTTTCGGCTTTGGCTGGGTTGGTGCTGGTTAGGCATCGACTGAGTCAGGGATATTGGCCAAAAGATCTTTAGCGATTGCTTTCTGGCGGCCCATCTCAGCAACAAAAACTGTTCGGCGTCATCGACGGCATTGAGAATACGGTATCAGCTGTGGAGCCAAGGTAGATGATTGTTCTGCTGGATCTGAGGTTGAACCCTGATTTGGCCGAGATGAAGAAACGGTTGGTAGAGTTGTGACTGAAGGAGGAGACTAACTCTTCTTCTTCTTCTTTGGAACGTCGGGAAGAACCGACTTATAGGTGGGAATGAAATTGAGTACCAAAGGGGCTCTCCGCTTGTGGACTGGCAAATCCAATAGTTTCTTCAAGTCTTTGTTGGAAAAGAAACACTGGCGGAAGCCCTTTGGTGGCTGAGGAAGAGCTGCAAGAAAAACAAACATTAGAAACAAACGAAGTATTGAAGACTTTAAAAACAAGCAAGTACAAACATTGGGCCTTTACCATTATCCTCTACAAAGACTGTACAAGGAAGAGGGTATAGGTGGAGGTCCTTATCTGGAGCGAACTCCCAGTTCCCCGAGGTAATGAAGTAATCATCCCCAGCTCCCTTGTTGGAGTTTAGTAGGTCGGCAACGATTTTCTACTCTGTGGACCTTGATTTGAGGTAGTAAACATAGCCTGTGTCCCTTTTAAGGCCACACATGGTGTAGCAGTATTGGATGTCGGCTAAGGTAACCCTAGAATTCTCTTGTTTGGCTAAGGCTATTATACCATTTATGACTCAGTAGGAATTGATGGCAAGCTGCATTGGGTTTAACTTATAGTAGTGGATTATCTTACGGAAAAGGATATTGAGTGGGAGCCGAAGTCCACACTCGATAAAGGCTACAACAGAGAAGGGCATAGAATCAGTTGTGGGCATGATAGAGTCATCCTCTCCAGCCAACCTCAGATGAACATCGGCAGGGATGTCAAATTCTCGCCTAAAGTGCTCTAACTTGGTCGGGGTGCCTACCCTATGCTTCCACATACTCATGATATCGGCTTAACTGGAGGAGTGGGATTTCAGATGGGAGTGTTTTGTAGGGTTTTAGGGACCTCGGCTAAAGCCTAAAAATACACAGCATCTACGGGGAATCGTTTCAGCTTTTCCTAAAATTCGTGGGTTCTACAAACAAATCCCAAACCTAGATCTATGGAAACGAATATTGAAGGCACGAATTTGGAAAATTCACAGAAAACAGAAAAGTAAGAATGTGTTTCAGAATCAAGAACAGTAATGAACTATCAAGAACACTGTGCCAGAGTGAGTGTAAGGGTATAAGGCCAAGAACAATGGCAAAAGTGCAAGAAAATTGTGAGCAACGTGTGTATTCAAGACATGGGCAAAAGCAAAATCATGAAATAGACACACTCAGATACACGATTCATAAATTGAATACTTGAGCAAAACAGCAATGGCAACAAGTAATGAAGCAAAGCTTCTTGAAGAGCAACAAGAACTAAAACTAGGAGGAACATTGGCTTACTAGAAAAAGTGAAGCCGGTATGAGGATCACCGAAGTCAGACAACGACTGCAAAAACGGTAAAGTGGTGAAAATCACGCCGGAAGAGACGAATACAGCAAGTTGCAGAGCTAGGAAAAGCTTGAACAATGGCAGATCTTTTTGGAAAAAGCTAGAGAGAGAGAAAGCCTCAAAAACGAATGTGAAGAGTGAGAAGACGCGAAGAAGGGGGAAGTTTTGTCAAAACTCGAAACAGTGGCAAAAAGGCACTTAATGTGCCTAAAACGACGTATACGTCAGACGGCGCACGCAAGAAAAATTCGACTTACAGTCACGTATCAAGTACGATCCAATAAGAAGAAAACGCGTGGCTAAAAACAGTTGAGTTATTATGCGTGACAGCTCATACGCGTGAAGGAGCTCTTGGAAAAAGACATGTCGGCCTATATGGTGATCTCGGCTGAGAAATTTTAAGCCGACGTACTGGAATCAAGTACTGATATAGGTTTCATCAGCTCAGAATGCCGAGGTAATAGAACCTTGGAGGCAGTTGTGGGGATATATTTCTGAGTACTAACACGTGGCCAAGGTGACGCCGACGTGTCAGCCGAGGTGCCACGTGTCCTGGTCATAACGCCGAGGTGATCTCAAATAGGCCGAGGTTATCTCCGAAGATATCGGAATCCGGGATAAGCGGATAGGGGACAAGAGTCCTAGCATGAGGAAAGACTTCAGCCTGGATAAGGATAAAGCTCTTAGAGAGTTTATCTTTATCTATTGAAGAGTCCAAGATTGGCAGTAATCCTAAGTCCATTAGAACTAGGCTTCTATTGGGACTAGGATTGTGTTGGTTATAAAAAGGAGGCACCCCCATAGATCTAAGGTACGCAATTTATACTCAGAACAGTGAGTTGAGTACTATTGATTATCTTTGAGATATTTGGTTACTGACTTAATCATCGGAGTGCCCCCGAGTGAACGAACCACCGCCGGAATCTCTTCTTTCTGTTACAGGTCGTTCAGACGCCATCTATTCCGCCAGTGCTCTCCAGTTGAATACTGAGTTGACAGTGTGGTTAGAAAATCACTCACACAAACTCCATGTTTAACAGCAAGATTTGTGCACAAATATTTATTTGCATATTAGTTAGTATTCCGAACATTATTATTGTGAAAAAAAATCCGACCCCGTTACGAAGCTCGAAATTCGATGGCCCGAATTTGGCTCGACACCAAAACGATATCGTTTTGGTGTCTTTTTTTTTTTTCTTTTTTTTTCGCGTTTTTCTGAACTGAAGAAAAAGAAGAAAGCTGAAGAAGAAGAATAAGAGAAGGAGCAACCTAGATGATGGTGTTCAAGCAATTTGTTCTTGATGATGTTCCAGAGAAACCCAGATTAAACATCATCACAAAAATTTGTTCAAAAAAATTTGTTCACGAATTTTTTCTGAAAAAATTCGTTCCATAATCAACACAAAAATTTGTTCAGAAAAACACAAATCAAAAATAGCTTTTTCTTCATCAAACCCACTGAAAAACTTGCAAATATGATGAAGATTAGGCACTTGCTAATTTTATGATAAAATCTTCTTTCCCATATTGCGGAGTGCTGCTATAAGTTTTTCAAACCCACTGAAGCTTATTTCCAAGAAAGAAGAAACAAGTTTTTCAAACCCAAAATCATCAAAACAGATATTAAAATAGATTCAGATATTAAAATTTACAGAAAACATATTCAGATATACAACATCAACAATTTTTTTTTTTTTTTTAGATCCAAAACAAGTAAAAAATAAATAAATATACAAAAAACAGATTAAGATCTAGAACTAAAAAAAAAATACTCATCATCTCCAAATCAACATCATCATCTTCTTCAGATTAACATCATCATCTTCAGATCGGTGATGGCAGTCGCCGGTGATGGCGGTGATGGCACCGATGATGACTCACCGATGATGGCTCTTCCTCTTCTTTTCTTCTCCTCTCTTCCTCTTCTTTCTCTCTTCCTCTTTTCTCCTCTCTCTCTCTCTCTCTCTCTCTCTCTCTCTTTTCTGTCTTCTGATTCAAAAAGCAAGAAAAAAAAAAAAAAAAAGTAGACAAAACGACGTCGTTTTGTCTATTCGAGCCACATTTCTTGAGCTACCAATCTTTATCGAAAAAAATCATTCTACGACTTGCTCAAAAATGTGTTTGCCAAAATCACTGCATGCACTTCATTAATAGATCAAGCTTCAACTCCTCATTTATTGTTTCTCCCTTTATATTTGTTTATTGGATCATTCTAAAAGACACTCTCGGGTTGTATCATATAGAAATTATATCGGTCATAATTAAATGTTACAAAATATAATTAAAGACTTTTTCAATCTTAACCACAATAGTAAGATAACCCACATTACAATAAGAGATAACCGAAATACATGTATTATAGATTTTCCCTTGTTTATATTGTTGAATTTATTAGATAGTTGAATATCCAGTGATGATATTTATAAATTCAGATAAATTATAAATACATCCCTTAAAATTTGATTAAAATACAAATCGCTTCCTGTAATTTTAAAAATTAATTTTATAACATATCACCCATTTTATTAATAAATTATCAAATCAATTAACCGGTTTTAATAATGTTACAAATATATTTCAATTAATAATTTAAATAATTTTATTATTTTATAGAAGAACTATGAATTTTATTTTTTTAATTAATTCTGTTAAATAAAAAATTATGATAATGAAACATTTATAATTTAGATAATTTGTGCTTTAAGCAAACCTCAGGACCTATAAATTCACATACCAATTTACAAAAATAAAAAAAAAATAAAAAATAAAAAAACTCACCTCCATTAAAAAATAAAAATAAAAATTAAAAAGAAAACGTGAAACCCATCTGGTAGTAAGAATTTAATACAGTATTTAATACGTAGACGTGCACTAACGCACAGAAGTGGTTATATTCTTTTGTTTTGGATCCATTTGGAGACATCTCTGTGAACTACCTTCCATAGATCTAGAACATTGACCCCAATCAGAGTACCTTTCTCCAGGTGGCCTCTCTATATATGATCCTAACAAAACATGTGATCACAAAAGCCCAATATCTTCAAGCTCTCCCATGGAATTCAGATACAGTTTTAACCCACAAATGGACATGAAAACAGAGCATAGTCTAGAAATGAAAGGTGACAACAACGATGATGATGCTTTCTACGCGGAACTCAGACGTCAGATTCTGATTCTGACTTCCGAAGATGATGATGATGCAGACTTACCACGAAGCACACATTCAAACCTAACAAGAGGTGCTAGAGAAGGCTCAAGCCCCAGATTCTCTGCTTCGCTAATACCCGGAAGTTATTTCAGTTGGTCGGAGAAGGAAAATACAAATACAAATGTGAGTACTGTACCTGTCTGGCTCGTCAACCTGTGGAGATCTGGCAATGGGACCGGGGTGTTCATACCTCATATTGTCAAATCCAGAAGACGAAGAAAAAAATCCGGTATGTTCTTCAATCCACGATTGTGTCATGTGTACTCAAAATTTTCAATGACTGATCTCAATAATGATTTGCAGGAAAAAGGAACAAACAAGCTAGTGGCATACAAGAATGAACACCTTTCCAATGTCAAAAGATGTGAAATTATACCATATTATGTATAAAATGTCAATACATAGTGACAATAACAAAAAAAAACATGTAGGCAACTCTTGTAATAACGATGATAATAATAATAATAATACAAAACAGACTAGCATTTGCTAATCTATATTTTCTAGAAGATAACAGAGAATTGTTTTACAGATTTCAGGATGATTTGTGAAATTTCACAATAACCCAGAAATGTTCACTTGAGGCGTTGTGAGGCATTTGAATTCATATTTGAAATTAAATGGGAATGCCCAGAATATGGAAAAGTACACTAACAAGCATCTGAAGCATTAGTATTATCCAAATGTAGTTAATATTGCATTAGAAGGCTACAACATAGACTAAATTAATGTTGGTGACTGCTTGAAAACTATCTAAGAGTATGCACGGTTACTTCTCAGATACTATAATGTTTCTTCAAGCCGTGAACAACTAGCAAATTTCATGGTGCATTGCTTTCGATGGTTTTGTAATAGTGGCGATATAGCTGATTAGACATATCTGTCAGTCCTTGGGGCGTGCTAACCATAACGAACTGAGGGCACGTAAGCGTGACATGTAATCACTAATTACAAGAAGAGCACGAGCTGCTTGTCGAGTGGTCAAAATCCGGTGCATTTGTTGCAAAGTTTGTTGCCTCAGGAGGTCAGCCTAACAAAGGGGGAAAAAACACAGTTTATTTATATATACCATTCCTTTAAGAAGAACAATGGGGCTGTTTGGTGCAAGTTTTGAAGTTGCTTATAACTTCTTTTTTATTTTGAAATTTTGTGTCATCAGAGTATTTGGTACAACTTTCGCTTATAACATATGAAGTAGAAATAGCTTAAAAAAACTTGAAAATTTTTTGATTATTTTGAAACAAGGAGAAGGGTACTTTTAGCTTTTGTTTTCTAATTATCAACTTTTAGCTTACTGGAAGTTGCACCAAACAAGCCTAATATCTAAATTCTAAACATCAAATCGTATGAGCTAGATTGGTTACGCTTTTGAAATAAAACTTGATACCTGATGGAGGAAGTTCTCAAGCGTGGCAATCTTGCCCATTGCAATTGCCATTTGTCCCATGTAATCAGACACATTTCCCGAACCAGTAGGGCCCAGACAGTTGGAGGATAAAGTCTCAACAAGGGACTGTTGTAAAGCTTCCATCCCTTGAGACAAGGCATCCTCGGCTTGTTGGGAGGATTGCTGCAGATTACATATGCCCATCAGCTGTTGATCCGTTAAAGGTTCAAGATGGTTCCCAAGAATCTGAAATTCAACAAAATGAAATAAATAAATAAATGCAAATCACAATATTTGATTACCCTCGAAGTCAAACCATGTAACAGAAAATAACCTTGAGAAGTTCGGATGAACGAAAACCACCAAGCCACATGAAGCACCTCTCCACGGGAGTTTTCCACATGCCAGAAAGCATGTGAAATACATCAGATTTTGCACCAATACCTTTTAGCCTGAATATATCATCATAATGTGACATTACTCCGTCAACAAGAAGGCGTAGTTCATTATCACCCACGTTAGAATTTACAGCTGATCTAAGATCATTGATCAATCGTTGATGTTCATCAAGCCAGCGTGTGTAATCCATGTCAAATGCCAAGGCCCCTGTTCACATTCCATATCATCAAACTGTTAGTTTCCAAAAAAAAATCAATTCAATATTTGACAAACAAAACAATCTTGGATAGGGGTGTGAATATGTCACTTCATAGAATGGAAATACCACCACCAAATATAGGATACTATGCTATTGTGTTGACGCCAAGTAAAACACAAGATACAATATTGGAAAATGCTAGAGGCTCCAAAATTTCTACCAAATGTTTTACCAAATATCTCATAGATGTGGACCCCACACTTATGTGGGAGCCCCTCCATGTAAGACATTTGGTAAAAATTTTGGTATCTATGGCATTACTCTACAATATTTATCCATCTTGTCCCTTGGAGCATACTTGTATTAATTTTGCAAATAGAACTAAAATCAGAAAGTTAGAACCAATGTTCTTGAAAATCGCATAGGCATAAAGGCTTGCAAACAATTTCTCATTCACAACAACCAAACAAATAGAATATACATTGTCACTCTATTGCATGGACTCAAGTATGAGTGTCAGATGTGGATGTGGATGTGGATGTGGATGTGTCCCAGTGTCAGATACATCTAATTCTCGTGTCCAAGAACATGATGACACAGCTATATTTCATCTCTCTTAAATACTTTTTTAAATTATTTTCTCAGGGTAAAATGGTGTTTACAAACTAAAACAGAGCATTTTATACATAAAATGAAGTCTTATGCATTGTTATTTAGTAGACTCGGCTACTTGTAACGGTGCATGTCCAACTCGAGATGTATCAGCATATATCCCATACCCTTGCCCATGTGTCAAGTAAGCTTCACAAATTTAGAAGAATCCATCACTTTAACATAAAGTAGTCACAGTACCATACAACAAAATACTACAGCACCTAACAATGAGTTTGCTCTTGCTCGACCATTCAGATTGCAGCAAATATATACGTTGCAATTGAGTTAAATGTTGTAGTTCAACAAAGAGCAGCATTAACAAAATTAACCATTTTCCCATCAAATATACTATCAAACAAGACCTCTCAGCCTTTTTTTAACTAGTACCGTAATGTTGTTTTCACATGTAAAATTTGTGAAATCAAGTCCCTCGTTGCCAAAGTACTAAAGTAATATGAAGTATACAAGTGTGAAGGCGCCCTCACCTCAATATCTAGCTTTTGAGGTTGGGTTCTACCCAAGACCATGTAACATGGTATCAAAGCCGGAGTACCTAGGGATGGGCAGAGTGCGTGTCCTTGGCTTGCAAGGGGAAAGTGTTGCCGAGTGAGCACACATGCTGCACTCAAGATCGTGTAATAATATTTACATCAAACTATACAATATTTCCCTTGAACAAGGGGGTAATTGCTAGGGGATTCACAAAGCAAGCCAGGTCCAGTCCTCATCTGATCTGAACTTTCTAGGATGATATCACTATGTCAAGTGGAGATTGTACTTGTATGTTTTGGATTGTATATGAATTTCATCAAACTGAAATCAACTGCAGTGGTGATCTTGAATCATCAAACAAAACCTTACTGCTTTTCTTTTCCCAAAGGATCCAAAGACCTCTACAACACCAGTTCCCAATGGACCAAGAACAAGCTAAAGGCATATATGGAGCAAACACTGAAACGGTGCTGGAAGCACCTTATGTTACATCCAGAGTAAACTGAACCAACAGTTAGTTGGATAGTATCCCCGTTGAAGACTTTTTACAAAATCATAAGCGCAATCTGAAGCTCGCAGTCTGAAACAGGACCATTCATACAATTTGAATAAACTGCAAAACAATTTCATCTAGTGTTTGTCACCAGTCCACTCATGCTTCCATGAATAATACGAACAAAATTGAAGATAAAGGACACCCTATTTCAGACCCTTGGTCCATATATCCACTACAAGAACATTGTCGGACTCCTATTCACATGCACTGAGAACCCAAATGCATTTTCAAATTCCAGAAGTTCAAAAACTATGGAAGCATTATTAAGCCATTAAATCATTAAGAACTCTCAGGCTATGTTTGGATCTTGCTACTTATAATATAGAGGAATCCTAAAGGTTGCTAAGGAGGTACAAAAAATTAAGACAAACTTTTCAGTTCTTTCATTCAGACAAATATAGGAATTACAACCACTACTGCCAGCATCGACAGCTTTTGCAAATACTAAAAGACTATATAATGCTGCCTATTTCCAGAACCGTGCAGTAGTTCAAAAAGACATCGTCTACAATTTCTTCAGTATTAGGTTCAAAGAGCCTTGCTAAACCTGTCCAAAAAGTGACTATCACAAAATCAAACTAGCAATGCTGAAAGTAACAGACCCTTAACCATAGCCATACACTATTGACATGAAATTTAAGATACGCCTTTCTTAGCACTCTTGACTAAATGGCTGCATTACCAACATGGGACCTCAATCCACATTTTTACAACTTAATAATGTAGATGGATGTTCTGACAGTATTCTGAGAACTACAGCCTGATTCACATCATCATGTTTGTCCCATTTTCCTTACCTCATCCCACATCATCATGATCTGACAGTATTCTATGAACTACATAAAGCATCCTATCAAAAGAACTCAAGAGAGCAGCCAATACAAGTTTCTTCATGTCACTGGAAAACAGTTGGTTCATATATATACACACACACACATAACGCATGCATATGGAGGTAGGAAGAGGATTGACAAAATCTATACGTAAATCTGACACATGATCAAGATCTGGCATTACTACTTAATAAAGATGAACTTTTTTGTATGTGGCGTACTCATTATATCATATTGCATCTAAAAGGCTACCAAATCAATGAAAAGTTCAGCATGATCACATAATTTAAGTCCCCAACAAAGATGGCAAGACTGATACTTGGACAGAACTAGTAAAACAAGTGAAATGTGCTACGTCGGATAATTTTCCTTTAGAGTTGCCAAGGTCTTAATAAAACTAAAGGGTGCCTGACAGCTACTTAATTATCTAAATAAACCAAGCCTTATTTTGAGAACATTTACCGTTATAGCTTTGGTTCATTAGCTGTAGAAGGATAACTCTTGTGTCAACTTATTACCAAAGCCTAAAGTTTTCCAACAACCAAAGGATATACATGTAAATTTGCTCACCATTACTACCCATCGAGTGATACTGATCTCCAGATAATCCCGATGCAATAAAAATACCCTACATTAAAATGAAAATTTTTGATAATAAATTTCTGGAAAAAAAATAGTGTACAGGCAACAAGAAATGCATATCAACAAATGTGATTTTAAGAAATGCATGGAAATTGAAGAGGATAACCTAGAATGAACCCAAGAAAAGTGCATTGTAAAACTAGACTACATAACAAAACTGTAAACGACCATATTAAAGTTTTTCTTAACTTAGTCAGTTATTGTTTATGCACCTTACACAATTTTAGGAAAGGGGGGATTCTTCTCAAAATAGTAATTATTAGTGCTACCAATTAAACCTGTTACTGATTTCCGTTCAAGGGTCAGTAAAAGCATCCTAGGGTTCTTACGTATATCATCCATCATTTGTTGCTTTATCAAACAAGGGATTATGCATTAACCTATATATAATGACACTTCAAATTTTATCTTCCAGATCATAAACCAACCCTTGTACACATCATGCACAATTGGTAGTGTTTGATCTATACAAAAGAGTCATTCATTGGATATCAAATATGTAACACACACACACACACACAAAAAAAAAAAAAAAAAAGACCTGCTGACGTGCTTGTTGAAGCTCCTGCTCCAGTCGTGTAAGCTTCAGCCGACTATGCTCCAGCTGTTGAACATATGCCTATGCAAAACCACAACCTATGAATGATTCCATGTTCTTAATATGTTAATCATAATTCAACAACAAAAGCAAGTAAACCAAAACAAGATTAAAATTCCATGCATCTATTTGAAGTACATCTCATGAATGCAATATGCATATGATACTATGAAGCATAGACATGGGCCATGGATACAAACAACATGACATGGACACGTCAACAAGTCCAAATCATTACTTTCTTACTTTAATTGACTTATAAGGAGCACAGGAAACCAAGAGAGGATGAAATGCATTACTTTCTTCCTTAATCTACTTTTTCGAGCAGCTTCTCGATTCTGTGCCAATCGACGAAGTGACTGCAATGAAGTTAACCAAAAAAAAAAAACACAAGCTAAATATTCAAACACAAAATTAAACCGTACAACAAACTGCCACTACAGTAACATCTAGTCAACACAACCTTCTGGTCTCCAGTTCTTCCCTTGGATTGATCCATTGAATCCACAGCTACAAGTGCTCCATGCTGAACTCCATAGGACTATAACACAATAAATAAATAAATCCATAAGAACTATCCTCTAAGAGCTCACAGGCTCATTTAGCAATTATTACATTGCCACCAATATGACTAAATTGCATTATTTAATTTCTTTGACAGATGTGAAGTCACTGAATTTTCAGTAAATTTCAATCTGAATATTTCAGTTGCAAACTCTGTTATTACAATCGTACAATTCATGATTCGAATTGTACAATTCAATTCGATTCAGTGGGTAATCGATACAAACAGGTTGTGTGAACCACAAATAGCTATGAATCGTAGGTGAATCGGTAAAGCGTGAATTGCTAAAATCGAGGTTTGGCTTTCTTTTTTGCTTTTTTATTGTTGGAGAAAGGTTCACACAGCATTTTTAAGGTCTTTAGAATTACCATATGCCATCTTTTAACTTTCTACCTCCCTATTTACTCTCAAATACTAAAACCTTAGTGGAAAAAAATAAACTCTCTCTCTACAATATTCTAGGTTTACATATTCAATTTTATCTAAGTACTTGCATCTATAAAATGAATTTTTTGAAGGTATCAAGTGAAATTTTAGAAAAAATTTGAAGATTTTGATTTTTTAACCTTGGTAAAAGTTAAAAAGCATTGTTGTTGAGTTATTGTTACTAGGAAATTGAAAGTTTGTTTTTTTTTTTATTAGGAATGTTTGATAAGAAATAGCATCTAAAAGGAAAAATGTGAAGTGGTAAATATGAAAACCCGCATTAATTTCTTACCTAGACCCCATGACCATTATTTAAAACAATATTTTGATTGATTTAAGTCTAAATATTTTATATTTCTTAGTAAATTTAATATCTAAGTGTGTAAATATATATTTTTCTATCTAATTTAAAAAAGACGACCGAATATTCACGACAATGCCACTTCGATTCACAATTTGAATCCCAGATTTGACAACTAAATAAATAGATCAACCCATTGATAAATTGCAGATATTGGACCCACAGACATGTTTTATAATGACCTTGAGCAAATGCATCACTAAAATGATTAGTTTGGCAATGAAATAGTTGGATTAAATGCCAATGAAATGCTAATTTACAATTTCAATATGGAAAGAAGAGAGAGAAAAGAAAGACCTGGTTTTTATCATCAGTGTCAACATCTGTGGAAGTGTCAGTCTGTTGGCTATTGTCAGCCATTCCAGAATCTCCCCAGTTCTCAAAATTCCCATTTCCCAAACACCCACCACCACTCACCACCATTGTAGTCCCCTTCTGCATAATGAACTGGCCTGTTTCCACCCCTGTTCCTATTGAACCCAACTCCCTCGAACTAATGTTCTACACACCACAAATTGAATTACACACACACACACACACATATATATATATATATATATCAAACAGAGAGAGAGAGAGAGAGGGTTGGTGGGTAGGGATTAAATACCGTGCTCAGACCCCCAAATTGCAAGTTATTAGAAAGAATAGCAATATTGCTTGGCTTCATATTGAATATGGAGTCTACAGAGAATTGATGAGTACAGAGTAATTAGACAAAGACGAAGGGTAAGAGAGAGAAAATAGAGAGAAAGAGAGGGAGCATTACTTCTGCTTAAATCAACAGCATCGTCGTGATGAAAAGCAGCTGATTGATCAAGCTCTCCAAGATCCGCAAAACGCGTATTGTTTCTAGCATTTTCATCACCTCTGTTTCATCAAAAACAAAAAAAAAAAAAAAAAAAAACACAGACACACCCTCAAAATTCACAATCAGCTTCACACATATACACAACAAAGTACATATATAAACAAAAATTAAAAATAAATAAAATAAAATAAAAAAACCCACCTTAAGTAGAAGGAGGAGTGGCAATACATATCAGAGTTAGTAGGAGGAGCTGCCACTGTTTTGAAGTTCTGCATCTCTCTCTCTCTCTCTCTCTTTATATGCAACAGAAATATGCTGCTGAAGGAGATTCGAGAGAGAGAGAGAGAGAGAGAGGAATTTTGGAGAGAGAAAGGGGGAACAAATCTTGAAGCTATCTTTTTCAGCAGCAGATATAGAGCAGCGTATCAGTACGACTCTGATTTTAAATTTTTCACGTCAGAGAGAGAAAGTTTTATTTATTTTTTTGTTAATTAATTAGTATTATTGGTTTTGTCTGAATCAGACCTGACATTTATAAAGGCATTTTAGTTTCCCGATACACCTATATCAAGGGGCACAGACCTCCATTCTCAAGACCAATCCCTCCCATTCTCTATCACAGAGCGTTTTCTTCACTTTCCAATAAACAAGTGCTCCTGTTTTACGGTATTGCAGATTGGTTGCTTGGTAAAATTATCGGTTGCTCATGCGTCACGTAATCATCTGGTTTGATAATTACACATTTTAATTAAAATGATTATAAATTATTATATCATTTTTTTTATTTTTTTATATAAAAAATTAATTATTTATTAAAATAATTTATTCTCATACGAGACTTAGGGGTTGTTTGAAGTGTCTTAAATAAGTGTATTTTTTGTCTTTTTAGACCAAAAAATTAAGAAAAAAAATGGATATTTAAGTTAATTTTTTGAATTTTTATGAAAAAATGTGTATTAAAAAATTATATAAATTAGGCCCCGTTTGGGAACTTACTTTTTTAGTTAAAAAGTCAAAAAGTTACTAAATTAGCCAAAAAGCCAACAACTCATACCAAAAAGTCGAAGATTCTCTTTTCTTTCTACTTTTTTGCACATCTTTTTGTAATTAGCCAAAAAGTCATCCCAAACATATAAGTTTTTTTTACCTACCTTTTTAGCTAAATAACCAAAAAGTTACTAAATTAGTCTGTTCCCAAACGAGGCCTTAGTGTGTAGGGAAAAATTAAGATCAGGAATTGTGCAGCCGTAATTTTTCACTTTTGGTAAATAGTGTTAACTTTTTAACTTTTTGAGTAATTTTTTGACTTTTTAATTTTTTATAGACTTACAAAACTTGGCCTTAATTATAATTTATTTATTTATTTATATTTTTTAATCACTTAATATAAATTTGTGAATCACATCTCCTCTATCAATTACAACATTAAAACACCATTTAGTGGTGTTCCAAGACCTATGAATAACTTCATAGGTGATTGAGATTAATAAGTACATTCATAGATTTGAATGAATAATTCGTTCCGGGAGTTGGGTTAAAATAACTTATTAAAAATTAAAATAATTAATAAAATATGAAGAACATGGATTACGAAATCAAATATGACTAAAATTGAACAACAGAATTGGAATGCACATAAAATAAAACTGTCATAACTTAAAATACAGAAAATAACTTACAATTACAATTGTAGCAACTGCAAGGATCTTTAATTGGGTTACAAAAGGAAAGGAGTAATTGTCACTCAGAGCTTTCTGTTTTTTCTTTTGACTGAAGAATGAAAAACTTGAAGCTTTCTGAATGAATTCGTTACAATATATAGAAAAGGAAAATACAGTAGTCATGTGACTAATACAGTATTCTTGTGACTGATACAGTAATCTTGTGACTTCTTTGATTGATGAAAGCAGCTGGCAGCGCATGGGATAAAGTAGATGCTGTCGGTTGCGAATATACAGCTTTAACAAAAGTTGATTGAGTGAATAGTGACGGTGAACAGTGGTGGAACACGTGAATATAAGAATCAATATAGATACAAATTAGCAGCTTTTCTCAAAAGAGTATTGATTGAAGCTAATTTGTATTTATAGGGAATCCTATGTTTGATCAGGCAAATGGGTCCTGAGCATCTTGGAACTCAGATCTGCCATATGAGATTGGTTGAGTAGTTGATCCTTCAGAAGATTGTGAATGGTGCGAATCGCTTCCTCAATTTTCTGAACTAGTTGACTGGGCTTCAGCTTGATCTGTAATTTGGCGGGCTAACTGGAGCAATTCATCTCTGGATAACTTGGGCTTGACCTTTGATTTAGCTTTGGGCTGAGCAGGGGGTGAAATAGGCTTAGCCTTAGCTTTGGACTTTGATTTAGGCCGTGAATGTTCCTTGGGCTGGTCCAGAATTGCAGGAGCTTTGGACTTAGCCTTGGATTTTGATTGGGTTGGCTGAACTGATTTGGATTTGGGCTTGGAACCGCTAGATGAGGGGCTTCCAAGGTTGATTGGAGGAAGACTAGGCTGACTTCCTTGACTGATTGCAACAGTTGGGTTCTGCTGGGCTTTGATCATAGAAGGAGTTGGAGCACATTGATCAACAGGAAATTCTTCTTGAACAATTTCAAATATTCTGGGCACATTGAACTTAGCCCACCATTTAACTGAATGTTGACAGGTGATTATGTTACCATCAATTCCATATTGCCATTTAAATATCCATGGGAGTTTATATTTGGATATAAAAATTAGCAAAGATGGAAATTGTCTCTGATGAGTGGTGAATGGGTAAACAGAGGAGAAATAGTTAACTAGTTCAATGAGATCACCAGGGAGGATGTCTGAAATGGCACCATAATGAGTCCACCATCTCAGAAACCAGGTAGGTAATTCAAATTTGAATTTTTGATCAAAGCAGATGTACCAAGAGTGACTAAAAGTTTCATTTTGGTATAGGAAAATCTTGAACCAAGCATCAACATAGTCATGGTAATTATACTGAATGGAATGACCAGGCAAATCTCGAAGCTGATAAGGAGGACTCCATTCAGCTTGGGAAACAATACTATGGATGTAAATGGAATGATACAGAACCTTGCTGGCGTAGGTTCGATCATAAATGGGTTTGATCAAGACTGATTGATGATGGATCAAAATATCTTTGTAATAGGTGATTGTTTTCTCTGGATGTGAGAGGATGAAATGGCATCCAGAGCCAAAATGAGATTTAGCAATTTCATGGATCAATTGACTTTTAGGATGACTGGGGTCTTTATAGAACAGATTAGTAGTGTGTGATTTGATATAATCAGTTCGGGATGACTTAACTGGGTTGGCAGGAAATGGGGTAACTGAGACTGATTGGCTTGATGAAGCAAAAGGATCAGTAGCCAAAGCAGTGGAGTAACTAGGCCTGGGGATGTTACCAAGGAGTTGGTAACGGTTTATGATTTGAATGGGTTGAGGGTATTGTCCTACTAACTCCAAAGGAGGAGGAACAAAAGGCTGACTAGAAGAAACCAAAGCCTTGGAAGGAGGCCTTGGGCGAGACATCTGTTTAAACAAGAAACAATGATTATCAACAGGGATTAACAACCAGAAAGAAGATCAAGATAATTTTGGTAGTAGTGTAAATCATTGTAATAGTTATGACGCAGAATGCGACGAGCTTGAATCTGTTGGTGAATGATGTATTGGGCTCTTTTGGTAGTGGGTTTGGTTGATTTAAGGCGATTAATTTGGTGGTTGACTTGTTTAATCAAGGTTTGGTAATGGGTAATTTAGGTTTTTAAATATGGAGTATGTGGAGCTGCACTCATCTCTTACCCCCCTGTAAAAATTCCCGGATGAGAAAATCAGGAAGGGAATTTTGACAACCAGGTATATAGGTAATATCAAAATCAAAAATACTTAAAATAGATTGCCAACGGGCAAAAATTTGTTTACTTACAAGGTTTTGAACATCTTTTTCTAAAACATATTTAGCAGATTTGCAATTAACACGAAGTAAAAATTTTTGATTTAAAATATCATCTTGAAATTTTTGAATACATAAAACAAAGAGACAAAATCTCTTTTTTAATAGTACTATAATTTAATTGTGCTTTATTCTAGACACCAGAATGGAAACGGACAATCTGTTCAGGGGATTGAGGAGTGACTTTCTGAAGAAGAATGCCACCATAATCAATATCAGAAGCATCAGTTTGAATAATTTTGAATGAATTTTCAGTAGGAATACCAAGACAAGGAAGAGATTTAACATATTGTTTGACTTGTTGAACAATAGAAGTATGAACAGATGACCAAGGAGGAGGATTATCCTTTAACCTATCAAACAATGGTTGACAAGTCTTCCTAAGGTCTTTGTAAAAATCAAGAATATAATTAAGGGATCCTAAAAACCTTTGTAATCGGTTTTATCAAGAATTTCATCTAGAAACTTGGATGCAAACTCAATTGATCGACTAATTGGCGTAATAGTATTGTGGTGAATATCATATCCTAAGAATCTAACTTTAGTTTGAAAGAGTTTGATTTTAGGGCGAGATGACTAAGCCATGACTTTTAATTGTATAAAAGAATGCGTTAAATGTTTCCAATGTTCATTAAGGATTTGGAAAATATTAAGATGTCATCAATATAAACAATAAAAAATGACTAAATGGATTAAAAATATCATTCATTATATTTTGAAATTCACTATGAGCATTTTTAAACCAAATGGCATTACATTCCATTCATATTGACCAAAGGGTGTGTTAAAAGCGCTTTTATATCGATCTTTAGGGTGAATTTGTATTTGCCAAAACCCACTTTTTAAATCAAATTTACTAAAAATAACTTTTGATTAAGTCTTTTAATCAAATCTTTTTATTAGGAATAGGATATCTAATCCATTCTAAAACAAAGATTGAGTGGTTTATAATTAATGACTAAGTTTAGGACACCTCGTTCTAATTCAAAGATTTTTATTAACATAAAAAGGTGACAAGACCATGGTGATTTACTTGGACTAATGATTCTATTTTTAATAATTCATTAATTTCTTTCTTACACATTTCAAGTAATTCATAATTCATTTGAATAGGTCGGATTTAGTAGGGATGTGTTTTTCATTAAAATTTTTAATATATGGCAAAGTAACTACATGTTTTTTTCTCGTACAAAATGCAAGAGGTAAATGGGAGCGCATAAAGGATTCTAGTTTTAATTTAAAATCATTAATTTGAGAAATAATAACAGGATCAGTTAATTGTTGATCAATTCTTTTATAATTAATTTCTTCCTTAAGAAAATTGATTTGCCTAGTTAAACGATTAATGGTATGGGAAATAGAACAATCTTTTAATAGTTTTAATTCGAACATTTCAGGTGGAAACAAAAATTTAAAAGTAACAGGTTGACCTAAAACATGAGTGGTAATTCCTTCAACAGATGTAGTGAATGGATAAAGTAAATGTATAAATGGAGTACCTAATATGATTTTATCAGTCATGTTTTTTACTAAAACAAATGAGGTTTTGAAACATACATTATCTTGACAAACATGAACATTAGGTAATTTATATTTAATACGCATTTTACTACCATTAGCAGAGGTTAATTTCTCGTGACATTTTTCATAGTATTTAGTAGGGAGCAAACCTTATTGTACACAGTTTAAATCAGTACCGGTATCTATTAGAGCAATTAAGTTCAATTCAAAATCATTAATAACTATCTTAATTCACGAATACCATTTTTGCATATAGATTTTATTGATTAGATTTAATCTGTTATCATCAAGAGTATGGGATTGTGATCTATTGTCAAATATTATTTTATCAGGATTAGTGTGATCAGAATCGGGGTCAGAATTATGTTGAGATTCATTAGGAGATTCATGGACTGAGTTGTGGAAATTATCTAAACTTTTATTAAGTTTTAATGTAATAATTTCATCTTCTAATTTTCGATCTTTTTGTCTTAATTCATTAATAGTTTGTTTGATTTGATTGATTTCAGATTGTAAATCTTGAAGTGTAATTTCTTTAGTTTTATTTTTAAATCTTTCTAAAGTCTTAGATAAGCTGATAATAGGTTTATCAATCTTAGGTTTATCATCAAAATGAATTAATAAAGATTTTAATTTATCAATATATTTTTGTTTTAAATTGGGATCATCTAATTTACTAATTAATTCAATAAGAGCAAATTCTTCTTGGGTGTTTTTAGTAAGAACAGTTAGTTGTTTGACTGGTTTACAGCAGACATCAGTACATCTTAGATTAATATGATTGTCAGAATCATCACTAGGTGAATGATAATCAGATGAAGTTCTTGGATGATCAGAAGAGGAGTCGCTAACAGATTGATTTAATTGGAAGATTTCAAATAACTGATTTTTGGAATTATCATCAATTTGAAGTTGGTTAACTTTATCCTTTAATTTTTGCTTTTCTTTACATTTATTTGAATAATGTCCTTTTTGACCGCAATTATAGCAAGTAATGTCTTTTTTGAATTTAGATTTGGGATGTGATTTTTTATAATATTTCTTTTTGGGTTTAGTATAAAATTTATCATGAGATTTGGAAGGTGAATAATCTTTGCGATATTTATTAGAAGAGTATTTGGATTTATATTTATGTTTGGAGTACTTGTGTGATTTCTTACGGGAAGGTCCAACAGGAGGTAAACCATATTGTTCACAGAAATTTCCTAATTCATATTTAGCTTTATGTTTATCCTTAGTGGCTTTTTGACTAAGTTTTAAATCAATACACATTTTTAATCATTCTTTTTGAATAGTGCTAATTATATCACCATAGGTTAAATTGTCATATTCAATAACACCAGTAGGTTGACTAAGAACATCTCTAATTTTGTGAGCAAATAGACTAGGTAGTCCATTAATGAATTTTTCTTTCCAAAATGATTTAGTACAGTCTTCACGTAACATAACTCTAGAGGTAAATACGTCTTTATACCATCGAAAATCACTTAAAGTTGGACAAGTAAGGTTACTAAGCTGATCATGTATGCGAGAATAAATATTAGTAGGTGTACCAATAAAATGTCGAACAATAGTATAAATTAATGTATTAATACCATCAGGGTGGCAACATCCTATAGTTTCATCAAAAATAGGGAGACCATTATCATCGCTTGATTAGCATATATGATAGAGTCTCGTTGATCTTCGCTAAGTATTTTTCCCACCAAGATTTGAGCATACCAAGAAACGTAAGTAATTAAGGAAACAATTTGATTGAGAATATTGGGGATAATTAGAGAGGTAACTATTTGAGACCATAGATAAATGATTTAATTTTTGGAGTATTTGATCTTCACTAAGACCATCAATATTCCATTCAGTATAGTTTTTAGCGTAAATGTAAAATTGGTTACTAATATTATTTTCTTCATATTGGAGGTCGTGGAGTAGGTCGAGAATACCGCTTTTGGTAGTTTGAGGATTTACTTTGGGATAATGAATTTTATTAAGATTAGAAGATTGGAATTATTGGGCTAATTGATTTATTTCATCATCAGTAGTGTCAGTTTCAGATGTGGTAGAAACATGGTCAATATTTGGTTGTTGATTTAAAACAGTAAGACCTTTATCTTTAGAAGGTGAGGCATTATCAGTGGTAGATAGTTTAGTGAATAATTTTTCAATAGCTTTGACAGTAGATTGATCAGTGGTTACCAAACTAGTTCTTTTAGAGCGATGACTAGGTAGATTAAGTAAAGGTTGATCTAAAGGTTGTGGTTTAGTAGATGTAATGATTCTAAATTTGTCTCTATTTTGTCTAATTGTTTACCAATGGTGTTTAAACATTGATTAGTATAATTATTTTGTTCAATGACTTATGTGATTTCCACATCATCGCCATGTAATGTGCAAGTTGAAGCAAGAATGTGAAGACCTTGATACTTGATAATAAAGTGTTCAAGAGGAGGGAGACTAGAACTAAGCTTGTAGGTTCAGAAGTTTTCCATTTGTATTTGGTGATTGTATTTAGCTTTTTGTAATATTTTTCAACATATTCCAAGAGAGGTAACTCAAAACTATATTCAATCATAAAATTATACCAATGTCTAGTGATTCTGGATTGGTGTTGTTTATCATAGGTATCATAATAAGCATGTCGGAGTTTTTTATTTTTAAACGACTTAAATTCAATGAATAATTTATCAAGATCAAGTTTAAAATCCTTTTTAATGGTCATAAGTTGAGGATTGACTGGAGGTATAAATTCTTCAAAATCAGTTTGAGTTGGAGAATTATTTGAAGCAGTTTCTTCTTCAGGTAAATGTGTGTGTGTAGAGTAAACAGGTTTACTAATTTGAGAAGTAGCAGTATTATCAATACCTTTTAATTTAGAGGTTTGTCCTAAATGAATTTGACTATTTTTCCGAAACAGTGGAGTATTAAATATTTCATCTTCAGTTTCAATTTTAGAAGGTACACTAGAGGTGCTATGTCTGGATGATTGACTACAATTAAATTTAATATGTACTGTACCATCATGAATTTGTTGAATATCCTGAATATCTTGGATAGATGATTGTTGTTGATTATGTTTGTAATGTTCATTGACAGTGATCCATTGATCTGGTAAATCTACATTTTTCCATTCAATCATTTGGGGAACATTTATATGGGTATCAGCACTACTACTTTGGATTAGTAAAGTTTTATCTTTAGGGGACTTGTGCAATGCGTGAACATTTAAATTAGTTTTCATGCACTTATAATGAACACGATAAATTAAAGCAATATTATGGGTTTTATTCATCATATTGGTAAATGAACCATGTAATTGTATATTTAATGTTAATGCATGTAAAATATTTGGATCTCGTAAACTGAGAGTAAAATCAGGAAAACAATTAAAATGTACTGGACCTTTATGAAGACCAGTTTCCATCATACCCATTAAACTATCATTGTAATTAAGAAAACGAGCATCTCTTAAACATAATAAAACAGAAGTATTTTTACCTTGTTGAGTTAATGGTTTGACACCAACTTGAATTAAACCTATATGAATAAAATTGTAATCACTTTTTAAATATCTTTTTATGAGATTAACATCAAATAATTGACAGGTTTCCCTGAGTTTTTCTAAAGCATATACTTGTTCAATTGTCTTAATATGCAAAAAGATTTTGAAAGTATTTTGTATTAAAGAATTTTATTTTTTTCACAATCATCAAATTAATCAAAAAGTCACTACAAGTTGTCGCGTCACTCTCTTTATTTTTCTGTATATCTTTTTTTTAAAAGTCAAAAAATTACTAAAATAGTTTGTTCTCAAACGAGGTTTGACTATAAAAATAAAAATAAAAAGTCAATCAGTGTGTTTGGTTTGAGTTTTTTCGATTAAATTTTTTGAAAACTGAGTTTTTTGATTTTCATGTTTTTTTTTAGTAAATATTTTTAACATTTTAAACATTTTTTTTTTACTTTTTTAGATGCACCTTACTTAGATGTATCTAAAAAGTAAAAAAATTATAAAAAAAATATTTTAAAAAATTAATAAATACATAAAAATACAAAAAAAAATGTGCTATATTCTCTTTTCTTTTCTTTTCTTTTTTTATATTTTTGGTATTTAGTGAATTTTTAAAATGTTTTTTTCACAAATTTTTTACTTTTTAGGTATATTTATGTTAGGTATGTCTAAAAATTAAAAAAATTTGCTTAAAATATTATAAAAATTCAGTAAAAATAAAAAAACACAAAAAATAAAAACAACAATGGTAGGGGTCCAAATTTTGTGACTCAAAAGTAGCTCAAATGGCCAAGATGACGTCGTTTTGAGTACAAAACAACATTCAAATGGCCAAAACGACGTCGTTTTGGCCATTTGAGCCACTTTTGAGCCACAAAATTAGGGCCCCCAAACATTTTTCAAATAAAAAAGTAGAATTTTCTGGAAAGTATTTTTGGAAAACTCTAACCAATAAATTTTCTAAACACAACTTTTTTAACCAAACTAAAAATATTTAAAAAGTCAAATAGTCAATTTTCCAAACAAGAACATTATTTTTGTGGTAGTAAGAGCATCTCCAATGATTTGCTATTGGAGCTATCATTACTATAATATAACAACTATATTGAAAAATGATACTCCAATGGTTGAATATAGTATTTGCCAAATTTGAGAAATGCCAAAACCTGTGTCAAATTTGACACAAGTTTTGGCAGCTGCCATTTGTGCTAACTCATTCAAAACCAACTATTTCCCTCCATTCCTTCCTTTGCCCTCCTCCCTCCCAGCAACTGTTTCACCATTTTTTTTTTAATCAAAATTTACCCAAAAAAATTTCAATATTTTTTTTAATTTACCTGAAATTAGCAAAGTTTTTTTTTTTTTTTTTTTACATAATCAATCAACAACAATCAATAAATCTCAACAAAATCTCAAATTTAACAAAAAAATTTCAACAATTTCATTGGAGCTCAACAAGCAATTTCATAACTTCAAATATCAAAATCTCAGAATATGAATAAAACTGAAAATAATAAATATCTGGTTTTTGGTAATTCAAAGTAGATCTAGTGGTCCTTGGTTCAAAATCGGTAATTGTCTCTTCGATCTTGTCCAACATCGCCAATTCATTCTATGAGGAAGTGTGAGAGAGAGAGAGAGAGAGAGAGAGAGAGAGAGAGGAGTGAGAGAAAGAGAGGGATGGGGATAGACGGCAGTGATTGGCGGTGCCCGAGAGTAGAGAGAGAAGTTCCCACTGTGGGGAGAAGTTTGCACTGTCTCCGATTAAAGAGATAGAGAAGATAGATAGAGGGAGAGGGAGAGGGAGAGTGAAAGGTTGGTTTTCGAAGAGAGAGAGTGAAGACAGAGTCACTTTTAGCGTGGAATGGGTTAGATGATTTTGGATCATTCATATCAACTGTTGGAAATAGTATTACGCAGATAGTGGTGATCTGTCTTGGAAAGGCAAAAGAGCCATTGTGCTCTTAGAAAAAAAAAAGTACAAACAACAACTATAAATTAGCGATCATCTTCTATTTTTTCCCAACAGTTGTTATATACAAACGGTCATATTTTGTATTTCTATAAATAGAAAACCTCAATCTCAATTTCATTTCACTGCAAGTCTTTAAAATTATTTTCTTTTTAGTTTTTTCACACAATCAATCATGGAAGATTCATAAAAAACAAAGAGAGAAAAATCATTCATTACTTAAGAAAATGTGACAATTTGTAGAGCTTGTTGTCACATTACTAAAGACCCAATTGTTGGGAATTTACAATCTCATGCTCATTTTTTGAGACGAATTTTTGAAAATTATTGCTCGCTGCAGAATGATCACTCAAGAATACAAGTGTCTATCTCATCTTAATGGGGTGTAATCATGAAATGTTGCAACAAATTTCATGAATGTTTAGCGCAAGTTAAAAATCCACACCAAAATGGGATGTTTCAAATTGATATAGTAAGATTTATTCTTCATTTATTATGTTAGTTTTTTTTTATTTATTATTTTGTCTTATATAAAAATTAACTAATTAATTAATTTAGTATTTTATTGATACAGATGCTTCAAGCAAAATTGTTATACTATCGAGATGAAAACAAACATTTTGCTTTTAAACATTATTGGCCAATCTTGTAAAACAATATCAGGTGGCAAGATGTAACTCCTACGAATACAGTAAAATCAATGATGCATACACTATTTTTCATTAATTCAGCCCCGATTCCCTTATGGATAACTGCATTTCTTTTTGAAGACGACAACAGTTCAAGTGTTGGTGACAATCCAATTATTAGTAATAATCCAATCGGTGAGGGTAGTGTCTCTGCAAGGGATAAAAGACCTATGAGTAAGAAAGTAGCAAAAGAATTATTTTGGAGAAATCAAGCTGTTGAAACTGAAATCCACAAATTTAGTAATGTGTTGGATACATTTAACCAACACCTTACTGAGAGTGAAATGAAAAAAACTGAAAGAGAGAAAGAAAAAAAAAAAAGATTCAAGCAATATAAGAGCTGAAAGAATTTGATATCAAAAGACAAGAACATGATATAAAAAAGGAAACAATCATGCTGTAGAGCTCTAATTAGAGCTGCTACAGTGCAGCTCTAATTAGAGCTGCCACCCATTAAAAAAAAAAAAAAACAATGAAGTAAAAGACAAAAAATGGAGAAGAAAAAGACAAATTAGTGCTCTATTACAGGTCTATTTTTAGAGGTCTAAATCATTTTTTAAAAGGAAAAACATTTGATAATGACTATTCAGACCCTCAGACGAAAGCGTATTACATAATGCGAAAAAATAAGATTTTTACCAAGTGGTCCACAAATGTCAGCAATCCAAATTACTATTTTCCCCTACTTCCTGAATAATTACGAGAGAATATATTTTTTAATTTTACAATGTCATTTTTTTATTAATATAATTTTTAGTCTTTATTTGTAATGCCATTTTTATGTTACAATGTAATTTTGAGTATTTAATTTTTTTTTCAATTTTTTAATCTCTTTTCTATTTTTTATATTTGTCTAGTTGGGCATAATATAAATATATAATTTTTTTAGAAACAGTTAAAAAAAGGCCGTAAAAGATATTAAAAAAAACAAAAAAAAAATTTATTAAAAAATCCATATCTAAACAAACCCTATAAACTTAAAAGGAAAATTGGTTAAAATTTGTCAAAATAACATATGTACTATTAGAACATCACTACTAAAAAAAACACTTTTTGCGACCGCCACAAGCCGTCGCAAATAATAAACATACAGTCGCAAAAGACTTTTTGCGACGGCCTATGCGACCGCAAATGAGGGACGCAAATGTGGGGGTGACAAATACTTTTTGCGACGGCAAAACAACAGTCGCAAATTATTTGCGACCACCTAAACTACTTTTTGCGACAGTTATTTTGCCGTCGCAAAAAAAAATTTAAAAAATAAAAAACACTTTTAGCGACCATTGTTTTACTGTCGCAAATAATTGTTTCTTAAAAACAAAATCATATACGGGTTTGCTACAACAAAAAAAAAAAAATTAATTACAAGCACCAAACAATTTTTTGTTAATGAAAAATAACAAAATTAACAAATTAATTAAATTTATAATAGACATTATCCATTATCCATCCTTAAATACACTACTAAAAAATTCAAGTCTTAAAAAAAAAAAAAAAAAAAATTAAGTAATAAGCCTTTAATAATGCAATTCAGATCACCTTTAAATGATACTTTTTTTGCAATGATTGCCGAGCCATGCTGGTATAGATTCCACACATCCACCAAGCAAAGAAAAGACCCTCTTAAATGAGAAATAATGTCTGTGGATCAATGCCATTAAGAACTGATGTCAATGTAGCAAATGTCATACCACCTTCGACACATATGATATGACCAACACAGGCAACCCTTTGAGAGATATCAGCGTTCAAGTTTTCAACGTTACGTCCAAATAACACACATGGGCAGAATAGTCCAGTCAAGCCTATAAGATGAACAAATGATTCAAAAATAAACGAGGATCTCAGTAATGCAAAACACAAAATACATTCAGACATCCTTATCCAAAGAAGAAGCAATTATTCTGTGCCAATACCAGGACAAGGATAGAACTGTGATATATGAACTTGAGGAAGCATGTACTCATCAATAAGGCTCACTGTTTGAGCAAAATCTTCATCCGTTTCACCTGAGATGCCAATAAATGAATATTGTATAATTAGCTTTCAACTCACAAATAAACAACCAACTACGCAAGATTTTTACTGATAAACAATCTACTCCATAAATAATATTGACTAGAAAAATCCACTCGTTTTGCTAATGACGTTGAAAATCCTTAACCACATAAAATTTTCGCAATGCAAACAACATTCAAATAACTTTTCTCACTTGAGGAAAGTAGTTCCATTTGTTTGTAACTCTTTTGGTTATATTATGTGATTAACTCAAGAATTTAGAATATACCTAACAAAGCACAATTCACTTCCGAGAATTTGTTATTATCCAGAAGAATGAATGAACACAGATCACAAAAGCAATTTACCATCACAAGGACAGTTGCAACTAGCAAAGATTTAGTTGTCACTTGCAGAAGTAGATCGAGACCAACATTTCCAAGAGGAACATGAAGAAAAAATTTTACAAAAAAAAAAAAAAAAAAACATGTGCAGAAGCAACAATAAGAGATGAAAAAGACTACAAGATGGTAGGCAAACTTGCAACTAACCAGGGAAGCCACAAATTATATCAGTCGCAATCTGCATCCCGGGCACAAGTTCAGTCAATGTATCTACTACCGTCCTGAACTCGCCTACAGTGTACTCTCGATTCATTGCCTGAACATACCAATCATCATTGAAAATAAATCACTATTGAAAAACAGAATCAAAAGGAGAGAAAGAGAGACAAAGAGAGGGTGTTAAATCAACTTCAGAAAGAGATTTTCTACCAAGACAAATATCACTCCCAATGAACAGTACATGAAGAAATGAGTATACGCACGGGTGACACAGAACATCTGCTATGTCTTTTAAGTGCTCAAGAATATAAGGAGGATTAGTCATCCCAATACGAAGCATTGTGCTTCCATCTGAGGGAAGCTCTGCAACAATAGCCTTCAATAGAATTGGAAGATTAACACCAATGTCACGACCTGCAAGTTTTCCAAAGCCAAAATTATTGCCAATCCTTATTGAAAATCACTGTTTTTCCTTATTATTTTTCTGAGTCAGGATGTTGGTTACTTGATTGTTGTTTCAATCCTCACTTCTTTCTTTTTTGTGTTATTTTTTTCAGCAGAATTGCCAGAACTCAGTTCATATGACGTGAGAACCAGAAATCTAGCACTTTTCCCCTTCAAAATGTACATGAGAATCAGATGCACGTTTATGAAGGTAGGGAAAAAAAATCACCAAAAATTACCATATGCTCCAGTGTCTTCGCTGCTCAACCAAATCTCCTTCACTCCATCAGTTATGACAGTTCTGACACGCTCTACCTAAAGTGTTAAGCTTTAATGACATGGTTATCAAATTCAAATTAATATTATGAATCCATGAAATGGCACTTACAAGGCTGTCAACAGTATAGCTCCCTAAATGACCACGAGCATGCTTTGTCTTGCAGTAAGTGCAAGCACCTAAACAACCAACATTAATGGGAAGAATCTCAATAAACTTGTTCTTTCTCACCTGTGGGAGTACATAAGTTAAACACAAGTTAAGAAGAGAATAAATAACAATTCCACCTTCAAATCAGTTGCCAACTCAAGCAAATATTACCAAGAATACAGCATAATGTATTTTAAAAAAAGGGCCAGTCTGAGCACAGGGATACTGTGAAAAATATCTAAGATTTGTACCTTTGGCACAGGGATACTGTGAAAAATATCTAATTTGATAACTAATGGCTCAATAACAAATATATCCATTATTCACCCAAAAAAAACAAATATATCCACTCTTTGCATGATAAGTGGAAATGGAAAAGGTCAAAAAGACTAAATTAAGATATCGAGCAAAAAGACTAAATTAAGACAAATATATCTACACTAGAGGTTGGTTTGAGTGCCAGGTGGTGACCTGGTGTACAGGGGTGGAGGGTGTTCAAGTGGTACCCTGATGCTAAGTGTTATTTGCTATCTTGTGCTTTGCTGTCTTGCTCACTTGTGGATGGTTGGAAGGGGTGAATTTGTGTTGTATGTCCTCTATTAGCGTAGGAGTTTGTGTACTTGGCTGTGTGTTCTGCTGAATTGGTTTTGTTTTGCTTTTATTTCGACCATTGTTCACTCTCACATTTATTTACAATTTTTAATAATCGTAACAGTGTTGCTCTCCATTATTCAAAATTTTAATGATAATTTAAGTTGTCATAGTACACCATTTAAATAGGGGAAGGATTAAAAAAATATTTACAAAAATATGATCATTACATTAAGCACTAAAAAATTGCAACCCCACCGATTTGCAAAGATGTAACGTGCAATCTGCGTATACTGGATGGCAGACAGAGACTGTGCATGAGGTATACAAAACATAGTTACATAGTAATAGCAATAGAGAAGGGCCTATATCGATTGTCTTGAAAGTTGAAAATTACCAAAGCACATCAAGCATGAAGTCAAAATTTGTACCTCTTTCTACACTAGGAACCTAGAGTAAAAATTATATACTCGAGATCACTAAATATTTATAAAAGAATCGGGCCATACCTTGTCAAAGCGAAGGTGTAGGACAACAAACTTCCGTGGTCCTTGTCAATTGTAGCTATCTCATAATCGGATCATTGACAATGTATGAAGATCACATTTGAAGTATAAAAATCAAGTAAAAAGTTCAAAGAACTTTAAAACATCAACTAATACACTCAATACTGAAATTATATCAAGGAACAAACTGAACATAAGCAATAAAGAGTACAAAAATTTCAAAGATATTGTGTAACCCATTAGAAGTTCACAGACAAACATCTCTGCTGAAAAAGATTAGAGGAATCACTATTATGCTTTTTTATGCCTTTATTTTGAAGCACATCATTTTGAGTACTACAGGTTGTTCTAGAACAACAACATAAGCCAACAAGTTAAGCCTTAACCCTATGCGTCTGCATCTCTTTTTAATTTTTATGTCATTCCTTCTTTTTATAATTTACATATAGTCACAGACTCACAGTTATATTCATGATTTTGGACAAAAAAAAAAAAAAAATAGGCACAATGAATTATCAATAGTTTTTTATTACAACACAAAACACTTGCAAACTAAACATAACAGATTGGACACAAATCCTTTCCACAATTTTATATTTATACCAAATTGATATTAACATTGTCACTCACAATATAAAAAGATACTAGTTTGTAAAGTTTAGTGTTATAAAAATTACCTAATAGACTAAGCAAGAGATACTGGGTGCATGTCCAACTAGGTACATTGGACACAAATCCTGTACTCTTTGAAGTCTTACATGTGTCAAGTGTTCAACAACATTACTTCTTGCATTTAGAAAAGTCGAAAGCAACATAAGAGATAATCAAGCATTATTAAAGGTCAAGCAGGGGACCTTAATTGTGTTCTTCCACACTCTTCCATCCCATCAAAATAAAAATCACAATTTAGAATACTAAGAATAATTACATGTTGTGAAAGACATTACCATTGCTTCTTTGAATAGATACTCCTGCAAGTGAATGCAATATTTGAAATCATTACACTAATGAAACCAGTCCAGTTGAAAGAAAGTTCCGTCAGTGATGCCATTGATAAGCCTAATATAGAATTTGAGAGGATTATCATCAGCAAAAGAATATGTTGCTCAATTTATTTGATCAAACACGATTCCAAAACACATCACATAAATGCTTTGCTTCGTTATTTATGTGTACAGCTAAAAGTACAACGGAATCACATGACATGGGCCAAATTGAGTGCTACATACACGGTAAGTTGTTCAATTCCCCGCAATAACAACTTGGATTTCAGCTCCATGCCATCGTTCCTTATTGTCTCGTTTTTCATGTAAGTGAATTTGAGGAATGTTCCTAATGATTGAAAGAAGCTCCATTTATAAACTATAAAGAAAGAAACGAAAAGTACAACAAAATTAAACCGGAGACTTACAACTATGCACATTCACAATGTAACAATAGTCATAGGATTATAAGTTATGCCTTATATAAATCATACCGATGAATGTCTATATCAAGCCTGCAGAATGAACTATAATTTTGGCCCTTCATGGATGATGAAATGTCAATAAGAAGCCCTGTACTCATCTTGGACCAAATTAATGCCTACATAAGGACAAAGATCAAATTGTTGACCATATTATATTATAAGCATAAGAATATGGTTGACCAAATTCACATTCATATTCTATCATGATTATTAAACGAAGAACCATAGGAACTAAAATATACAAATAAAGCCTAATGGAAGGGCACAAATATATATTCTCACACTAAGACCTGAAGATGCATAAATTGGTTAAATGATGTCAAACATTACCATCTTTGCACCAAGTCCAAACTTTCTGCGTGTCTGCTTCAAGCCATATTTTGTCCCAGACAAAACTACACAAATATAAATATTCTCACAATAAGTCAATATTACAATATCATTATAAAGTTGAAACATATTAATCCTAGCAATTCTCAATGTAATATGAACACATTGAATGTCCATGATCAAACAAATATTCCAGTCCATGTGCCAACAATAAATCGTATCAAATGGAAACGGTATCTTGCAAGTAGTGTCAAACCTCGTCCAAACATATTGGGAATATCATCATGTGGCATTCCTCTTCCATTGTCCTACATTAAAAGCAAAGCATAGTAAATAGAGTCAACCTACAGAGAATAGTAATTTTGGCATAGCTTTCATCGCTTTTTGCAGCAAATATTGCAAAGCCAATACACAAATCTCTTTACCTTTCCACATAAACAGGGCAAAAGAGAAACAGATCACTAGTTTTCATGGTGATGGCACTTCATTCACCCCCGGTCACCCCTCTAACTTCACAAACCACTAACCATTAAAAACACTTCCCAATCTAACCCCAAATACACCAGTCAGTCACCCTGATTCAGGATCAGATATGTACCTAAGAATATATTGTGGATCATACCAATGATAATCAGCTAGTTCTAGATCACAAAATAATAAAAATAAAAATTTAGAAATTCCTAGAATCATTGTATGATGGCAAAATTGCAGTAATATCATTTTGATGACTGAAGATAATCAAACATATCCATCAAACATAATTCTTTATCAATAATCAATCATTTTGGAGCCATTTTTTTCATCACATTTGAATCTGATGAAAAATTTGATGAACAATTGGAGATGCACAACCAAGAGAGACAAAACTGATAAAATTATAAAGCATTATAAGAAATCCTAATGAATTTAACCTCTGAGAGAAACAAAGAACTCTGAATAGATATGTATGTGTAGCTAGAGAGAGAGAGAGAGAGAGAGAGAGAGGGGGATTGGGGGCGGGATTGAGAGAGAGATTCATACCACTGGAGATCTTCAGACGACGATGACGAGCGAGAGAGCAGAGCTATACAGGTCTGTTGAACGCGTGCGAGAGAGAGAGAGAGAGAGAGAGAGAGAGAGAATGATCCGTCATAGATCTTTAGAGCTATTTGTCAATTCTCTCTCTAGAATCATCTAGAACACAAGCTATCAGAGATATATACACATATATGCATGTATATAAAGAGAGAGAAAGAGACCTGGAAGAGGTTGAGGAGGGCAGGGGCGAAGGCGAGGCAGCCGAAGGAGAGAGAAACGTTAATGGCGATTGATTTAAGAGAGAGAGAGAGAGAGAGAGAGAGAGAGAGAGAGAGAATGGGGGAGAACGATATCAATGTTTGTGAAATAGGGCTAGGGCAATTATAAGGAAAAAAGGAAGAAAAAATAAATATAAGGAATAAATAGATTATTCGCGACTAATAATTAAGGGGTCGCAAATTGTATAGTAGCAAAAGGTCATTTTTCTAATAGTGCATTATTGCTATAATTTGACAAATTATTATTATTCATTATCAAATTATAACAATGACAATGATATTATAATAAATACAATTAGAAATGTTCTAAGGCCTCGTTTGGGAACAAGCTAATTTAGTAATTTTTTGGCTATTTGGCTAAAATATGAGCTAAAAAAATTAGTATGTTTGGGATGACTTTGTAATTTTTTACGAAAAAATGTGTAAAAAAATAGAGAAAAAAGAGAATCTTTGATTTTTTTGTATGAATTGTTGGCTTTTTGACTTTTTTAATAACTTTTTGACATTTTGACTAAATGAGTTGCTTCCCAAACGAGGCCTAAGATCCTGTTTGGTATAATTTTTTTTCAATTAAAATTCGATAATCAGAGAGACAAAGTTAAAAATATTTTTTCTTAAGGGGTTGTTTGGGGTGTCCTAAATAAATGTACTTTTTGTCTTTTTAGACTAAAAAATTGAGGAAAAAAATATAAATATTTGGGTTAACTTTTTGACTTTTTATGAAAAAATGTGTATTAAAAAATTGTATAAATTAGTATGTAGAATAAAATTAAGGAATTGTTTGGGGTGTCCTAAATAAGTGCACTTTTTGTCTTTTTAGACTAAAAAGTTGAAGAAAAAAATATGGTTGTTTGGGTTAACTTTTTGACTTTTTATAAAAAAAATGTGTATTAAAAAATTATATAAATTAGTGTGTAGAGAAAAATTAGGATTGAGAGTTGTGCAGCCGTAATTTTTGACTTTTGGTGAATAGTGATAACTTTTTAACTTTTTGAGTAATTTTTTAACTTTTTAACAATTTTCCAAACTTGACTTAAGATTGGGAATTGTACAACCATAATTTTTAACTTTTGATAAATAGTAATAATTTTTTCATTTTTTTAGTAATTTTTTAACTTTTTGACAACTTGTCAAACTTGATTTAAGTTTCTAAATAATTAACCTTTTCCAAATTTTCAATCATATTATATAGGAAAATGTTTTGTGGCACTAAATTAGGGGGCAGTAATGTCCCTAATTTTCATTTCAAGTAACTATTTTGTTTTATTTTTTTTTTTACCTTATATAAAAATTAGGGATATTAATACCTCTAATTTAGTGCCACAAATCAAAACCCTATTATATATTAGATATTAGGTCCAATCCTACCCGTCAATTCCTCCAAACAAAAGTGCTAGGGTTCCTAAATTCATTTTGGACAAGATGAGATAGTTTTGGAAGGCGAGAAAGATGATAGGATTGGTGATGAGATGTGATGAAAATTAATAAAGCCTAGTCTACTTACTACACTACTAGTAGTACTTACCAGTAGTACTTAGGCGTGGTTTGGGGATAAAAATATTTTAATTGAAAAATTATTACATTATTACTTTTATTTTTTTTTTATATTTTTTTATAAAAAATTTAAAAAATTATTTCAAACGAGCCTCAAGAGAGTGTTTTAGATGATTAAAATAATATACTTTTTAATTTTTTATAAAAAATGTGTATAAAAAACAAAGAAATGATATAATTTAAAGAAGATAAAAACATAAAAAAATATTTTAATATAAGGCATGTCAAATAGTGCTTAACTCTGATAAGATGGTTGTGACTAATTTATGCATTGATATCTTCTATATTAACATATTTTTTTTTAAAATTACATTATTTTTTTACTTTTTTATTTTTTTGATAAAAAATTAAACAATATACTTATTTAAATTATTCTAAACACTCTCTTATTAAAAAGTAAAATACACTAAAAAAATTAATAAGTCAAAATATCATATACAAATTATAATCATTTTATTTATTTATTTATTTTATAAAAATACAAAAAAAATTAATAATTCCTTCCAAATGAAATTTTTTAATCAGGTTAATATAACTAAAAGAATCAGAAAATAAAGTTAAAAAAGTCCTTCATCTTAAAATTTTTTAAGCAGGTTAATATAACTAAAAGAATAAAAAATTAAGTTAAAAAAAAAGGCTAAAATAGTTATATATGACAAAATAAACTATTTTAGTAAAATATGATAAAATGTCATATTTAATTTATAATCATTTTATTTTTTCTCACAAAATTTAAAAAATCAAAAAATTTATTCCAAACTAGACTTTTTAGTTCCAGGTTAAAGGGCTCATTTGGAAAGTTGGTTAAATAATTTTTGATTTTTAACTTATTTTAAATCATATCACTTTTCATATTTTTTACTAATAAAAAGATAAAAAAAATCAATAAATTAATTTTAACCAACTTTTCAAAATACCTAACTAAAAAGTGAAAAAAACTAAAAAAAAGTACTCTTACATCCCAAATGAACTTTTAAGGCTATATTGCTCTCTCTCTCTCTCTCTCTCTCTCTCTCTCTCTCTCTCTCATTAATTGGTACGGCCCAAAGTACCTAAATAAATAAAGAAATATAAGTGGGAGTACTAATTAGTGTTATCATTAATGATGTGTACCATAAATAATTTGATATTTTGGCCTTAGTGTTGTATTTTTTTTCTTTTTTTATTGAATGTCATGTCATTAGTAGACTTTTTAGAGCTCTAAAATTAATAATCGCTATCATTATTGATAAATAAATAAATATTAGGCCCTCCTTTTCATTTTATTGGTTATCATTTTTATTTTAGTTCGTCTTAAAATATTTATAACTTTTTATTTTGAAATATTAAAATTTTAAAATTGCTTATCATAAATTATTGTAAACACATTTTAAAATTTAAATAGAAGGACAATGATAAAAAAGTATTTCAAAATTTAAATTAAAATATAATGATTAGTAAATTTTTTTATAATGGATAAATAAATTAATTTGGCATGTTGTTTCGGATTATTTTAGTCAAAAATAAATAAATTAAATTAAAAAATTAATAAGATAAAATATGACATCTAAATTATAATTATTTTATTTTTTCTCTCAAGTCAAAAGTCTTATCCCAAACGAGTCTTTTTAGTCCCAGACTAAAATAGTTAAAAAGTTAAAAAGTCAAAAAATCAACTTACATCCCAAATGAAGGCTAAGAATTATTCATTTTGTTTGGTTCTGATTTTTATAAAATAGTTTTAAAAAAATTTTACTTTTTATTTTCTCAGATTTTAATGTTTTTAATGAATTTTTAATATTTTAAGTATTTTAAAATTTTTAGACACATCTAACATAAATACACTTAAAAAGTATAATATTTGTGAAAAAATCTTAAAATACACTAAATACCAAAAATATAATAAAAATACGACAATTCAAAGACATTTATCATATTTTTGTATATTTATTAATTTTTAAAAATATTTTTTCATAAATATTTTACTATTTAAATACATTTAAGAAAGGTATATCTAAGAAAGTAAGAAAAATTACTTAAAATTTAAAAAATATTTATTAAAAATAAAAAATTTAAAAATTAAAAAATTAATTTAAAAAACTAAATTAAACACACTAAGGGCTGATTTGGCAACCCTTCAAAAAGCAAAAATTACCTAAAAAGTTAAAAAGTTAAAAATTATAACTATTCATAAAAAAATATTAAAAAATAATATACACGTATTAATACAAATAAAAAAAGGCCAAACATTAGTACGTGATGGTGGTGGAGTCAATGACTATGGAAAAAAAAAATTTATAGTAAAATATTTACTAAATTGGATGGTAGAGTCGGGTGGGGCACCATGAATCCTATTTTGATAATCTAAATGTAAAATTTGTCTAATACTATATACCGTAAAAATCACGCCTATCGATATCACTAAATATATGATCGAATCGGCTTTGTATAAAATGGATGGTGTTATAGTTAACGCTAACAAAAAAAAAAACTAACACGATCGATAGTTATCGATATCCAATCAACGTGACTTTTTACAAGCATATAAGACTTTGAAGTTCTACACATTAAACGGTTTCGACCAGAAACAGACCTGTAGGGCCTCCATAGGCCAAACAGTAGCACTAATTTATGTCCAAAAGTAAAGAATCAGCCAAGTTTGGCAACCCAATATAATCCATCTTTGTATCTTTTATTTTTTTTTTCATTACATCACCTCTACTTTTTTTGCACATCTTTTGTAAAAAGACAAAAATACACTTATTTAGGTCATTCCAAACACTTCATCGCCTTGCACAAGGCCGCCTTTTAGGCTTCAACCGCACGGCCTATTCTATCACTTTACTCCTTTATATACTTATTTATATAACTTTTTAATACACATTTTTTTTTTTATAAAAAATCAAAAAATTAATCTAAACATTCATATTTTTTTTCTCAACTTTTTAATCTAAAAAAACAAAAGGTACACTTATTTAAGCCTCGTTTGGGAAGTAACCGATTTAGCCAAAAAGTCAAAAAGTTACTAAAAAAGTCAAAAAACTAACAACCTATACTAAAAAGTCAATGATTCTCTCTACTATTTGCACATATTTTCATAAAAAGTTAAAAAATCATTCCAAAAATACTAATTTTTTTTATATCATATTTTAGTCAAAAAATTAAAAAATTACTAAAAAAATCTGTTCCCAAACGAAACTTTAAAACATCCCGAACAATTCCTAATTATTACTAGAATGATAATAGTGACGCATCTACTCTTCTCTTCTAATACGGCAATCGTACATTTGATGCTTCTGCATCCGGCGTATTTAACGCTTGCCTTTATCTCCGTTTTGGGCTTCACGTGACCTTAAAGCCTATTTTGGGACTCCCCTTCCTTTTTACCCCAAAAAAAGAATAAAAATAAATAAATAAATAATAATTTTTAATCATCTTTTCAAAATACCTCTTATTTATTTAAATTTTATTATGTTAACATATCACCCATACGATATACAGAATAAAATAATATATTATTTATTAAAAATATAATAATTATATTTAATTTTTTATATTTTATCTCTCGTAAATAAAATTATATATATAAATTTAAGAATTTTGTTTCAAATGTTCATTTATTATAATATGTAGTATAAATAGAACGAAATTATTTTATTGACAATTAATAATTAAAATTATATTTTGTTATAAAAAAATGACATAACTCTTAAATAAAAATATATAAATTTAAAAAAATTATCATATTAGTTTTTGAAAGGAAAATAATTAAAGAAAATTTAAAAACTTAATGAGTAAGAAAGAATCATCGTCACATACAAAACTACTAAAATCATGATTAAACTAACAAATCATTCAAACCAAAAATGGTTTAGCTTAATTAGTTAAGTCAAAAGATCAACTAACTTACACAAAAATTAATTAATTAAACTTTTAAATTTTATTTTATTAAAATTTAAATTGTTACTAAATATGGAAAACAATCTATTAATTTAAATTTAAAATCGACACAATATAAATTTAAAATTATAATAATCTATCTCATAATTTATAAATTTTAAATATAAATTTAAAATTATCATAATTATCTCATAATTTTTGTATTAAGGAGCAGTAAGAGTGACATGAATGTCATGACCCGCTCCCCGTACCCAAAGATTAAGTATCGTGATAGCTAGTAACTGAAGTTATCTCCGGCCAATTTATAAACAAATCAACAAACGCAAGCGGAAGAAATATTTAAATGAGGGTACCAAAATAATCATCGGAGTTTTTATTTTTATTACAAGATTTACCGACCAAAAAGACCGATATTTACATATAAAAAATATCATAAAAGTGCTGTGTGTGTCTATTCCGCAATTTCGCCTAACACTTTCCAAAAGTTATTTTTGAATTGCATTATTTCCTGAAAATTGGTAAACAACTATAATTACATGGCAAAGTGAGAAATATTATATAAAGAGTATAAAGGACATAAAATAACCATGAATAGTTAGTTAGGCCAAAACATTTAAGATAACTTAGTTTGGTAAAGAAATCATTTAAGTTGCGTAATCAAATACATAAATTATGTAAATAAATAACCATAACCGCAAAGATAGAATGTATCGTAATAGAGGTCACGTATGTAACAGAATGCGGATTCAAGAGGTGGCTCAGACGATTCTAGAGGTGGCTCCCATAATAGTGTAGCACTTAGCTCAAGACAATACTTTGGTCCGCATGCAATAGAGGTACGGATTCAAGAGGTGGCTCATACGATTCTAGAGGTAGCTCCCATAATAGTGTAGCACTTAGCTCAAGACAATACTTTGGTCCGCATGTAATGTAGGTACGGATTCAAGAGGTAGCTCGTACGGATTCTAGAAGTGGCTCCCATAATAGTGTAACACTTAGCTCCGCACAGCACTTTGTTACGCATAGAACATAGGTCAATGGATCAGAAGGCCACAAAGTAACCAAACAGAGGTCAATGGTTATTTAAGTCCCTCAAGGCGTAGGATTCCCGTGATGGTACTTACAAAACATAATTGTATATAAGGTCATAGCCAAATATTCTTTAAAAATAAAACAAACATACCCATGGGTTTTATTTTAGCAAATAGAGTTTAGAAAATAATCTACGTAACTGAAACCTTTATAAAACATAACTTTTATTAATATACTAATAAAACATAATTTGTGTAAAATAGATTTTGGTAAATCAAAACATAAGTAAAATACATTTTGGTAACTCAAGGTATAATATAACTCACCTTAACTTTAATACCTTACTTTTTCTTTCTACTATCAAAAGCTCTTTTAGCTTCTATTATTTCTTCCTTTCTTTTCTTTTCTTTCTTTTTTTCCTTCCTTAAAGTGAAACGCCTTCTCCCTTTTTATAGGAGGAAAGACGCCCATGGCCTCTACGTGGCAAGGCGTCACTTTTGCTCAGATTTAATTCATAATTATATAAATTTATTCTTATCCTTAATAGATATTTAAGATAATTACCTTTTGACCTAACTTTTTAATATAATTATATAAATAATTTAATTTTTAATTAAATTACACTCTATCGTATATCAACATAAAATTAATTATTTATTTTACTATCACACCCATTATTATTATTATTATTATTATTTTGACCCCTAAATTCATAATAATTATATTATTTTATAAAATTACACATAATAATATATAATAAATTATATATTTTCTAAATTGAGATTAATATTAGTACAAATTCTACAGGATAATTAAAAATCTTGGTTGTTACAATCTTCCCTCCTTTTAAAATTTCGTCCTCGAAATTTGTCATATGTAAGCTATCCGCTGCGCACTTTGATAAATATATATTAGATGATTAACTGATAGAAAATATTACCTCAAAAATTTTTATCAAAAATAACTCACCGCCTAATTGTCAAAATTTGTTTTGGGACAAGATAAGAAATAAGGTGCGACTTTAAAAACATTTCACTTGTTTTGTTTACGATAAAAATAAATAAATAAATAAAAATAAAATGAGAACACAATGACAAAATCATATGTAAGAGTTGAAAAAAAATTTGAGATGAATTCCCATTTCTTTAATCAATGAATAGTTTCAAAATTAGTATTTTTAAAATTTGAACCCACTTTTTGTCACACTCCTAACCCGCCCCTAAAAGTTTTGGGCATGACCCAATCAGAAACAGACACTTAACCTGCTATATTAAATATTCGGGGCCTGAACGGAAGCGTTAATATAAAAAAAATAACATGCAGACACATCCATTGAGCTACTATAATATGCCAGGACCATGACTCAGAATTAAACATAAAGTGAACTTGCATCTGAGATTAAGTCACATACATATTTACAAGTTCAGCCCAGAGATTAGGCATTTAACAAAATATTAGATACAGAACGACATTAGCCAACAAAACATTAATACAAAAAAGACAAAGACTAGTAAAACTGCCCTAGCATGCAAAGGGCTCCGCCAAGTGCTTGGTTGTCCTCAGGGTGGCAAAAGATACATGATAACGAAGCTAGAACTAACCTCCAAGTTGATTTCCTGTAATCGCATAAAATTACAGAGTGAGACAAGCTCAGTGAATAATAATAACTAAGCAATTTGATAACCAATTTTAACCACAATGCATAACAGTGCATTCACAAAAATGAGATTCAAAAGTTAGGCTGATATAATTTTTATTTTCAGAATGGTCTATTGACCCAGAATTATCAGAACAGCCTTTCGGCCCAGAATAGCCTTTCGACCAAGAACAGCCTTTCGGTTCAGAACATACAAATATGTATGTGTATCTTGTCAACATTTCATTTTCATTGAGTTCCAATCAATATATACGCCAATATCGTAATTGACAGAAAACAAAATGTTATTAACAGACATTAGCAGTAAATAAATGTACGTTCAAAGTACTATTACTCACAGTGTTGTGATGGCGCTAGTTCTTCCGGAGTGTGCCCCGCACACAACCATAACTTGTAAATTAGTTCTCTTTCTTCTTAAATCATTGAGGAATCATTCCTCGTGTCCTTACCCTTTCGCCCGTAATACCTTCGTTCGTAACATACAAATATGTACGGTATCTTGTCAACATTTCATTTTCATTGAGTTCCAATCAATACATACGCCAATATCGTAATTGATGTAAAACAAAATGTTATTAATGACATTAGCAAGAAATAAATGTACGCTCAAAGTACTATTACTCACAAAGTGTTGTGATGGCGCCGCTTAGTTCCTTCCTGAGTGTGCCCTACACACAACCATAACTTGTAAATTAGTTCTCTTTCTTCTTAAATCATTGAGGAATCATTCTCGTGGTCCTTACCCTTTCGCCCGTAATGCCTTTCGTTTGTAACATACAAATATGTACAGTATCTTGTCAACATTTCATTTTCATTGAGTTCCAATCAATACATACGCCAATATCGTAATTGATGTAAAACAAAATGTTATTAATGTACATTAGCAGTAAATAAATGTACGTTCAAAGTACTATTACTCACAGTGTTGTGATGGCGCACTAGTTCCTTCCGGAGTGTGCCCTACACACAACCATAACTTGTAAATTAGTTCTCTTTCTTCTTAAATCATTGAGGAATCATTCCCTGTGTCCTTACCCTTCAAATGAATTCTTAAAATCATCAAAAAAATATTCTAAAAATACCAGAAAGTCAAGCACGCAAAACTGAACAAACACATTTTTTTGTCTGAAAATAAGTCCCCCGCTCGAGCGCCATTTTGGCCGCTCGAGCGGACTTTACAAGTCACAAAACTGCTGGGGGGGTCGATTTTTCCGCTCGAGCGGCCATGACCTCCGCTCGAGCGGCCGTGGCCTAGATTTGGGACAGCTCGATTTCAACTCAAAATTTAGCAACAACACCTCATTTTACATGCAATCCAAGGTTAGATTAATGCAATATTTCAACCTAACATCACCATAACATAGATTCCACCTTGAGCATAACAAATTAAACTAGATTAGAAGCTTCAACAAGCCATCCCTCTCTCAAATTCCATTCTTGGATTCAAGTTCTTCATGTTCAAAAAAAGCGTAACACATGATACTAACATAATTCCATGGGATGATGATATAAAACCAAAAATTGAAGTATAATTTCATACAACACCCAAATAAAGTGTCAAAGTAACCAATTGATGAGAAACTCTCATAAATCAAACATGCATCATACATGAATCAAACATAAACATCAATTATAACCTTTCCAAAATTCTCATTATTTTGGGTTTACATAAATATATACATATAGAGCTACTTAAGCTTCTCATTCAAACCCATAATTGAATATTCCCATGAAATAATAAGGAAGTAAGATGTAGATTTCCCTCCATAACTCAATTTGGTTCTTTAACATAGATTACCACATAAACCCTCAACATCTACCTTAACCTTCCAAACACAAAAAGAGTTCCCAACCATAATCAAGAGAGAGAGTGGTTAGATCAAGAAATTTTCCATACCTTGAGTTCAATCCACACAATCTTCACAAATTTCCCAAATTCTTCACTTGGAGAGCTTCTTCCAACACTCACCATTTCCTCTTCTAAGTTGCACACAAGAAATGTTTTAAGTCCAAAAATATCTCAAAGTTGATATAAATCTATTTATTAATATAAAAAGTGAATAAGACAAAATTTAATTGTTTAAGCATCCTAAATTGAAATTTCACAGAAAATCCCATTAGAGCTTAAAAATCATGCAGATTTCAAATGTCAAATCAATTTCTGAAAATTTAGTCTCTAAGGCGTCCAATTTCAGGTTCAAATAATTCAAGTGTGACAGATAATGGTCTTAATCAACAGATAGAAATCCATTTTTGAAAGTTTCATTTAATTCAATGTAATTTCACATAGAATTTCATAATATGCATTCGAAAACACATAATAGAGGACTAAAAAGATACTAGAATCATATACGAGGGTCAGGTTATTACACTTTTTAAAAGTCAAAATAAATTTTTTTTTTGAATACTGAATTGAAAATTATATGTATTTAATTATATTATAATCTTGGTGGGTGCTTGAGCCCGACATCCTTCTTTTCTTGTCCTTATTTTACTATAACAAATATAAATTATATCTAATATCTTTCACAAATTAGGCACACTAAAAAAAAAAATTTATTATATATATAATCATATAAAATTATAATATAATTAAATCGACGAACAAAATATAATAATTCGGTATTAATTACCCGTTATCCTACTTCTTAAACGCGCGTGTCCTATGCTCCAATGATGATTTTTTTTATAAACCATTGCTCTGGTACCACTTGTCACGAATTCGCTTCTGCACTCCAAGGGTTCAGTATTGTGATGGCTAGTAATTGAAGTTACCTCCGGCCAATTCATAAACAAATCAATAAACGCAAGCGAAAGAAATATTTAAATGAGGGTACCAAAATAATCATCGGAGTTTCTATTTTTATTACAAAATTTATTGACCAAAAAGGCCGATATTTACATATAAAAAATATCATAAAAGTGTTGCGTGTGTCGATTCCGCAGCCCCGCGTCTAACATTTTCCAAAAGCTATTTCTGAATTGCATTATTCCTTGAAAATTGATAAACAACTATAATCACATGGCAGAGTGAGAAATATTATATCAAGAGTATAAAGGACACGAAATAACCATGGATAGTAAGTTAGGCCAAAACATTTAAGATAACATAGTTTGGTAAAGAAATAATTTAAGTTGCAGAACTGAAATACAGAAATTATGTAAATAAATAGCCATAACCACGGTATAGAACATGTAACAGAGTCATGGTATGACAATGTAATGTATGACAGATGTACGGATTCAAGAGGTGGCTCATACGGATTCTAGAGGTGGCTCCCATAATAAGTGTAGCACTTAGCTCCGCACAGCACTTTGGTCCGTACAGAACAAAGGTACGGATTCAAGAGGTGGCTCGTATGGATTCTAGAGGTGGCTTCCACAATAGTGTAGCACTTAGCTCCGCACAGCACTTTGCTCCGCATAGAACATAGGTCAATGGATCAGAGGCCACAAAGTAACCAAACAGAGGCCAATGGTTATTTAAGTCCCCCAAGACGAGACTCAAGTGGCAGGTACTTACAAAACATAATTGTATATAAGGTCATAACCAAATATTTTTTAAAAGTAAAGCAAACATACCCATGGGTTTCATTTTAGCAAATGGAGTTCAGAATTTAATCTACGTAACTGAAATCTTTATAAAACATAACTTTTATTAATATACTAATAAAATATAACTTGTAAAAAATAGATTTTGGGAAATCAAAACATACGTAAAATACATTTTGGTAACTTAAGGTATAATATAATTCACCTTAACTTTAATACCTTACTTTTTTTTTTTTCCACTATCAAAGACTCTCTTAACTTCAATTATTTCTCCCTTCCTTTTTCTTTCCTTTCCTTTCCTTTCTTTTGCTTTCTTTCTTTTTTCTTTTTTTCTTTTTCCTTTCTTCGTGAAATGCCTTCTCCTTTTATAGGAAGGAAAGACGCATACATGGCCTTCACGTATTAGGCGTTGCTTTCCGATTTAATTCGTTATTATATAGATTCATTATTATTCTTAATAGATCTTTAAAATAATTATCTTTTGACCTAAATTTTCAATATAATTATATAAATAATTTAATTTCTAATTAAATTACACTCTATTGTATATCAACATAAAATTAATTATTTATTTTGCTATCACACCCATTATTATTATTATATTATTATTATTATTATTATTATTTATATTTTGACCCCTAAATTCATAATAATTATATTATTTTACAAAATTACACATAATAATATATAATAAATTATATATTTTCTGAACTGAGATTAAATAATATTAGTATAAATTCTACAGAATAATTAAAAATCTGGATTGTTACAATTAAAACATGCACAACACTACAATTATCACAATTATCTCATAATTAATTAATTAAAACTTTAGTCATTAATTATTTTAAAATTATCATTTTTATTAATTAATTAATTATAATTATCTCCTAATTAATTATTAAAATTTTAAAATTTTAACTATATTTAATTGAAATGCACAACACTATAATATTAAATGGGATGGAAGTATAAGATTCACTTTATATGAGTAAAACACCTCATTTTTTCCCCTTATTTTCCTGATGTGAGATTATTAAATAAAAACTAACTAATGACAATTTTCTTAATTGTTTAAAATTAAAAAAATCAAGAAAATTAATATGAGATATTGAAACTCTCATAAGACTCCTCACTAAATGGGATAAGAGTATAAGATTTATTTTATATGAGTAAAACAACTCATTTTTTTTTTCGATATGGGATTATCAAATAAAAGTATAAAATCACTAAAATCGCAGTTAAATCAACGAATCAAACAAATCAAAAATAATTTAGCTTAATCGGCTAGGTCATAATTAATTAATTAAAATTTTTAAAATTTAAACTATATTGAATTGAAACATGCACAACACTACAATATTAAATGGGATGAGAGTATAAGATTCACTTTATATAAGTAAAACAACTCATTTTTTTTCTTATTTTCCCAATGTAGGATTATTAAATCAAAACTAACCAATAGAGATTTTCTTAATTGTTTAAAATTAAGAAAATCAAGAAAATTAATATGAAAAATTGAAACTCTCACAAGATTCCTCACTAAATGGGATGGAGTATAAGATTTATTTTATATGAGTAAAATAATTTATTTTTTCCTTCTTTATTCGATGTGAGATTATCAAATAAAAGTTAACCAATGGAGATTTTTTTAATTGTTTAAAATTAAGAAAATCAAAAAAATTAGAATGAAGGTTTGGAGCTCCTAGAAGGTTTCTCACTAAAAAAATCCTTTTTTCTTATATAATATATTTCTGAAAAGTTTTGGTAGAAGTAAGAGGTGGAAAGAAAACAGATTGAGTTATATTTTTATCTCCAAGTGGAGAAACATAAAAGGGGGAAGGATGGGCATATTTGATTGTCAAATAGGATTATGAATATTGGCTTATTTTGATAATAAAGTTAAAAGTTAACTTTTTAATTTTTAATTTTTTTAAAATCATATCATTTTTTTTATATTTTTAAAAAAACTTAAAAAAATTAACTAATAACTTATTATCAAAATAGGCCACTGTTTGATTGAGTGATGGAATTACTGTGATAGCATTAAGTTAGATATATAAAATAAAATATGTTTATTTAAGTATTAATGTTGTGGTGTTAGTTGATTCAAATTAAATTTATGAAATTATGTAAAAAAAATTCTTGTTATATAAAATTAAACTTTGTTTATTCAACTTTGTTATTTTTGGTAAAAAGAAGGTAAAATGGTCTTTTACCTTTCCACCCAAGAGGATTGGTAGTCTCATAGCATTTTTTTTTTGTTTTTTTAGAAAGGTAGCCTCATAGCATTTTAACTCAACAAAACATGGTTTCAATGGCTCCTTTCAACTTGTCAGTGCACTCCCCTTCTCTAAGGATGTGCTTGTTTAGAGGGATTAGATAACAAGAGATTAGAATCTATTTGGGATATATTATTCTCGAATTATTTGGTTAGATTGAATTTGTATTTTATATTTGTTTAGTCATGAAATTATATGTCAAAAAATGACTATTTAATTAGATAGGATAGGACTCTTATGTTTGTTTGAGATATTATGGAGAAGGATAAATGTTCAAATGACTATTTTACCATTTTCAATTATTTACTAAGTAATAACAATATTAAACATATCTTTAATATTTTAATTATTTTAAACTAGATTAAATAAAAATTTATTTTATTTTATTTTTTACACAATTAAATAAATTTATTTTTTTAAAAATTAAATAAATAAAATGTCAATAAAAATATATGTTATTTTTAAATAAAAATTTTAAATATATTTATTTTAAAAAATAATAATAATTAAATAATGAAATTAAATAAAGCATCTATTAAAATTTAAATAATGAAATTAAATAAAATATAAACAAAATTTTAAAATAAAACTTCAATAAAAATTAAATAATTTTTTTTATTTTTAAATTGAGACATTTAAATTTTATTGAATTTTATTAAATATAATACACAATTAAATAGTAGACGGTCAAAATGGTCATTTCACCACTTAATCTCATATCTCCCTTATCCCACCCCCCCGGACACAATAGTCCAATGAATTTGAGACTACTAGTCCGGTGCAAAAATTTTAAACCAAACAACGGACTATTAATCCGAATGAACTAATAGTCCAATCCTACCCTTCAATCCCTCAAAACAAACACCACCTAAGAGATCAAATAAACATGGTCAAAAACTGAAAACGAACTAGTTGGTGTAATTTATTTAAACTGTTTATAATTATTTTTTATTTTTATATTTTCAGAGTATGTGTCAAATTATTTAGTACAATTTGTTAAGTAAAATAAACTTAAATAAATTGAAAAAAAATTACTTATTTAAAAGTTGAGAAATGAGCATCTTTAACCTTTATTTCCTGATTGTTAATTTTTAATTTATAATAAATTATACCAAACAAATCTGAAAGTCACAATTTTTAGAGAAGTTTGAAGAGAAGGAATTGAATTAATAGTTTATGGGTTTTATCAACACATAAATGTATAATTTTATAGGCTTCGTTTGGTTAAGTTAGTTGGCATGAGACTTTTTCGAGGCTAGGGATTAATTTAATCACAAAAGAATAAAATAGACTAAAAAATTAATAAAAAATAATATCACATCTAAATCATAATCATTTTATTTTTACTCTCACAAAAGTTTAAAAAGTCAAAAAAATCAAAAAGTCTAATCTAAAAACGAATTTTTTAACCTCAGACTAAAATAGTCAAAAAGTCAAAAGGGCAAACCAATTTTTAGATGAAGCCAACATAGGTTAAATAAGTCAATAAGATAAAATATTACATTCAAACCATAATCATTACATTTTTTTTCTTATAATAGTAAAAAAAGCTAAAAAGTTTTTGTCAAATGAATTTTTTAACCCCAACTTAAAAAAGTCTCAACACCAAAAAGCCAACTAAATTTTTTTTTGCCAAACGACAATATAGTAAATTCAATTTTGAAGATTCATGTTTGTTTGGACATAGCCTTCGCTTGGGGAAGAACTAATTTAGCCTCGACTTTTTAAGTTTTTGATTAATTTAGCCCGACTAAATTAGTTTCGCTTGGAAATAACTTTTAATCTTTTTGGTTTGGATGTGATGGTCAAATGATTATGGTTTGAATATGACATTTTGTTATTTGCTAAATTAATCTATTTTGTCTTTTATGCTTATTTAGGCATTTTAGCTCTTCCCAAACAAGTTATAATGGGGGTGTTTGGTGTAACTTATTTTGGTCAACTTATAAATTATAGTTTTGGAAAGGCTATTTTAGATTATTTGGTTAAACTTATTTCAAACAGTTTCTGATTATAGAAACTTGTTTTAATTCAAAAAAGTTGATTATGAGTGTAACGCCCTCAAAATAATGACATTAAACCCATCAATTTAGACATGCATTGGTAAAAAGATAAACATGCTTCTATTCATCAGAGTAATTCATTACAAAAAAAGTATTACATATTGACAATAAAAGTAAATGCCCTATGGGCTTATAACTTTCCAAGCCAACACTTGATTACAAGAAATGAGTACTAACTCATATACATATTAAGCCCTAGGCCTGAATTTACATATAATACATCAAGAGAAAAGCAACAACAAAAGTCTCACCTTTTTAGCCTCCCAAGCTATGTTCTTGGAGGTGGCATGCTACCAGACTGAAAAATGATGTCCCATATAGGTGAGGCACAACCCAAAGAGAAATACACTAAACCAGCTATTAACAATAACTAAAAGATTAGCAGTTGATAGATGGTCAACACTTTTACATTCTTTCATAACACATTACAAATTCACGACATTCAAGTCCATGTTACAATTCACTTTTCCTTTCTTATTCAACTTTGAGTTTGAAAACAAGGCTCAGTACCCCGACCAAAACATTTGATGAGATTATAGTTCATCATTAAAATACTTTCGAAGTTCATGGTGGATACACATTTTGGTACGTGATCAAGAATATATAAAAATCATTCAATATATCTCAAATAATAGACATTGTAATGTCAGACACGAACAAAACACTTCCATACGCTTTCAAATAATACACATTGTAGTGTCAGTACTAATGAAACAAAACACTTCTATTTCACAACCGATACACATTGTAGTGTTGTATCACCGTCACACAAAATCCGCTTAGAGATCCATCTCCCATCTTCCAATAAGCCAGGAGTACATCCTATCTCTCCCACGCAAAAACAATGTATATAAGCAGTTATCATATACAAGTTTGATCAATCAATACGAAATTTGATGTATTACACCATCCACTATATCTAATAGCACACTCAATTGATTAGTTTTAGTTTGCCTAATCATCACGCATTGTCTACAACAATCAAGACTATCCTCCACCGATAGCCCAAAGCAGTTATTTCTAAACAGGAAATAAATGCACCAAATGGATATAACATCAACATTCTACATAGGTGAGCGATAAATAAATCCATCTACTCCCTTTAATCCCACACATTCCCAATTTCAACATTCTCAATTCAATTTCTCATTTCTCAAAATTAATTATACCAATTAATTTATCTATGTAATTAGGGCTTTATCCATAATCTACATAACAACCCTAAGGTTCCATTTTCTTCAATAGATCGACATTAATCTCATTTCTTTATGCCAAACATGCACATAGGTTCATATACATATAAAACCCCATCTTTTGTAAAATTACACAAAGACCCAAACTTTCTCAAAATTACACAACAATCCCCAACATATCAAAATGCTAAAATTCAAAGACAAAGCTCATAAGAAGGAGTAGGATATCCCTACCTCGAAGTTAGAGCTCCAGTAGAGACGAAGACCAAAATTCAACTTGCTCCAAATCCCAAGTTTATCAAATTAAAATAAAGCCCTCAACACCCTCTATCTTTCTTACAAAGAACAAAGGATAGATTCACACTAGAAGGAGATGAAAACCTAGAGAGAAGATAAGTATAGAGAGAGAGAGAGTCTCGGATCTAGGGTTTCAAAATGAAAAGGGGATGAAAAAGTGAAGTTAAACCCGGCCGCTTCATCGATATATTTACATGCTCGCTGAAGGAAGACTTGGTCGCCGAGCGACCAAACACAAGAAATTGACTCGCCGAGCGAAGGAACTCTCGCCGAGCTAACAATTCAAACCTCAGTTCGCAGAATCAGATGCACGCCGAAGCGATAGATCGCTTCGCCGAGCGAAGAACAAATATTCGCCGAGCGAAGAAAATCTCGCTCAAGCTAAGAAGTGCAACTCTCAGGTCCAGAACCAGACGCAATCGCTTGCTCGAGCGAAGCAACTCTGGTTCGAGCCACTAGAAACAACAACTCCACTCTCGCTCGAGCGAAGAAAACCTGGCTCGAGCGTAGGACCAAAACAAAGAGCTCGCTCGAGTGACAAACTGCTAGCTCGAGCGAAGGACCAAAATCCTGGACAGCAACCCTTGGTTTCCAAACACAATCAACTCAGAATAAACCTCGCCTAACACATCCTATAACTCAAATACAAAATATGAAAGAATGAAAACAAGGTTTAACAATTGCTAACATCCACGGAACCAACTCCGGATCACTGTACAACAAGGGTTAAAACTCGATCGCTATAATGAGAAACCGCCACCTCAGACTTGATTATCAATTTTGTTGTGGGTATTTTAATTTACGATTATACCTTTAGATTTTTTATTATCATTATTTTTTGAAAATAAAAAAGACCCAAATGGACTATAGATTTTTTTTTATAAAAAATTATATGAAAAAATGTGAACTAATAATGAATAATAAAAATAAAAGTTAATTCAAAAATTATTTATTTTACAAATTTATTTACCAAACACTATTCAACAATTTAAATCTATAATCTGATAGTTATACCAAACAAATTAACAACTTTTAATTAAAGCTATAATTTACAATCTATTAAATTATAATTTATAATATATTTTAACAATTCCACCAAACAACCACAATATCATGGGATTGATAGTCCCATGAAGAGATGGATTTGATAATCCAATCCTATGGATTGTGAATACAAATATTTTGTCCTCTATTTTCAAAAAACAATAAAGTCCCATTTTATATAATGATTAGTTTTACGTAATTTTATAAATTTAGTCCCAATCGTTAGTATATATGGTATACATATATTTAGCTGTTAATGTATATGGTATACATAAATTTAGGTATATGATTAGGATATAATTTAGGTACATAGATTAGGAATTAATTGTGCAACTCTTCCTTTTATATTTGAGTATAATACTTCCTATATATAAAAGCCTTCTACATTGATTCAAGATAATACAAATACATTTATATATATATATATATATATATCTTAACCATTCTAACATGGTATCGAGCAAGTTCTAAGTCCTAGCCCTCTTCTTTTTTCCTTTTTGCTTATTGCCCGCACACGCTGACGCTGAAGCATCCATTCAATAACCCAAACACTTTATTTTCCCTATTTCAAAGACTGCTTCATCACCATTGTTGACCAAAATTTTTCATCCTTAGCATCAAATTGATCGAAATCTTCTCACAATCCAACGCCACTGATCTTATCACCAGAAGTCAACCACGTGCCTTTACACACCATTTTTGTTACTAGTGTGTCAATTGCTTCCATTACCACTCTCACACGCACGCACAGCCGACTTCCATGTTGTCGACCACTTTAATCAAGGCCAACTACTCGTTGTTTCCTCCGCTGATGTCGCTTACGTTAGCCTTACACGCCGCCTTATCAAGATATGCGGACGCCAAATTTAGTACGGTAACGCTCCGCTTTGTATAGTTCATTGTTTGGCCCATTTTGTCCAATTTTGGCCGCTTTGGTTTCCACCTAATTTGGACCTTTTGTGACAACCTCACCATCAAGCATCGCTAACCACCGACATCGCTAAACCGAGACTAAACATGTTAATTGACCGATCGATCAAATCTAGAACGATTGATTGTCTCAGACTGCTTATGCATCTCCTCTGCTCGATCGTTAAACTATTTGTTCATGTTTTATGTATTAAATTGCAAATTGAAGGCCTTATCGGCGGCTTAATCGAAATTGATTAGTGTTATATATTGATCATAATTTATGTGATTTTATGACATATTTAATTGAAATGTGATTTGGTATGATTAAATTATATCAAATGTTGATAAATTACAAGAGTTGGCCTTATTTGCAATTTTGCCACTTAGTGGCCCACTTCCTTCCACATATTAAGGCTTAAATACACTTAGGCAAAACATTTCCTCAGCCATTTCCTTAAACTCAACCGACTAGAGAGAGAGGGAGCTAGGAGAAACTTGTCTTCATCTTGCATTGCTTGGAAACTGTAACAAGCCCGCGAGGGACCTCGCTACAGTTCGGACTCGATTTTGTGTTACGGTTCTTAATCTGAACCAAAGAGTCTAAACCGACAAATCGCTTTGAGAAAACAGATTTTTAGAAAAGAAGTGCCAAACATGGATCTGCTTTGCCAAATACAGAGTCGCCACCTAAATATTTTATTTTTGAAAAATTTAGGAAACCCCGACTGCTTGCCTAAGGCCACGGTTCGCCATCACCAAAGTTGCCTCGCTCGAACTTGGGTACGATTGGGAAAGGTCACTGTGAGCACCTCGCCGCCTCGATCAAAGATTGGCCTCTACTAACCATGATATTTAGTTTTGAAAACATTGTGTACTGTTATTCCGCTTATTAGCCTAGATTTACTACGTGATGCACAACATACAAGTATAGACCGGTCGCCTGAATTGGAACAAAACATTTCATATTTGTTTTTTTTTGAAAGATGGTTTGCTACCCGCAGGTAGGCTTAAAATGCAGATTTTGCCACCCTTAGGTGGGCTTAGAAAACATGGTTTTGCCATTATCTAGTGGGCTTAAAACTCACAGTTGATGATTTGTTCCAATCTAAGCAACCCAACCTTCATCCACAGGCATTCAGGCAGTTACATCACATAAGCAAATAGCCTCATGGTAAGCATGCTATCATGGCAGTCACTCACACACATGCAAGGATGCTAAAGCATAAAAACTCACCGAGTACTCCAAGCCAAAACAGAAAATGATTAGAAATCCATGCATGATCCTAAGTATACAGAAATGCCTAATGCAACACATGCAAAAATGCAACTATAGCAGGCTCGGTTATTCTAAACATGGCATATGAGATGCAACAGCTATCAAGTATTTAATTTGGAATTGAAATACAAATGCAGTTAGTGTGATGCGCCAAGCCAGGTGTATGCAAGACAGATGAATGAATGCAAACATGCTATCATACTGTATGCTAATTGAAACATGCACTAATCTAACCATCATAAGCTAGAAAATAAAAGGGAGAAAGAGGTGGAGTTGGAAGACATACATCACACGACGACACTTATTATAATTATGCCCTCGCCGAGGGTCCGGAAAGAATAATATACAATCCCAAATAAATACAAATCAATAAGTACAAAAATCCTAATTAATTTACAAATTAATCTAGGAAAGCTATAAATTGGCATGTAAGCCAGGGACTGCCTCAACTCTGATGAATGATGTATGTTTGGGTTGCCTTGCGCGGAAATCCACTGGGATGCCCCAATTAGCCTCGCTTTTGGCATTGTTCTTGGAAAGCGCCAAACTCAAAGGTTGTTGATTCTGATTTGTCGCAACAGAGAGCAGAAAGGGCATGGCAATGTATTTTCACATATGTAGATGCTCGATCCTCGTGCCACCAATCACGATATTGATGCATGATGGCCGAGGAATCAATTGCACTACTTAATATGGAATGAATGCACATATAAACACAACAAGACCAAAACTCCATCATGGATAATCCGGCGTCGTTGATTGGGAATTGAGACACGCGCCGTCACTCGAGTACGAACGCCCTCGCTTCGTGGTTCAAAGCTAACTCCTATCCCAAACACAATGCAATATGCATGACATGTATGAATGCAAACTAAGATACAACCTAACATGCACAATGCTATGAAATGGCATACATGATGCACGAGGTAACATGGCATACACAATGCGCTAACATACCACCTAGCATACACAATGCTATGAAATGAAATGGCATACACAATGCATAATGGACTTACACCAACACAAGTGGACCTCATCCACACTCACATAAGAGGCCATTAGGATGGAAATGAGATTTCGAGATGCGGCACACATGCACGCACACCGAGGACCAACCTAAGGCACGTAATGCCACTTATCAAAGCATGGTAAGGCATGGAACATGGCACACAAACATGCAAATTTCAGCGCTAAAATATGATGCTAAAAAGCCCAAACATGGCAATATGGCACCCGATGCATGAGATGAACCCCAAACTCAAAATTAGGCACATGGAATGACTTATAGCTATACAAAGCATGCATTATTTGAACATGAAGTGTAAAGACAGAGTCAAGACAGTCCCAAAACATGAACTTTTTCATTTTAGAGTGTGGCCAAAAAGTGCTAGCAAGATGGCTTAAATTAGCATGCAATTTTGACTATCAAACATGGATTACATGGAAAGTACATGAAGCAAGTGAGCACTCACCAAACCAGAAAAATCAGTGAATAAAACATACTAAAATATGCCCAAATAACTATGGAAATGCAGCCAACACATGCACAAATGAGGAGTTCCTTTAGAGGGCATACAAAGGGATTCTAAGCACATACAAAATAGACATGTGGCAGCCTCAAAATAAATTTGAAAATAAAATATGGTAGTCCAAAAACTCAACAAATTGACCCTAGAATATGACTAGGAAGCATGCAAGATTGGGTTGCTTTTGAAAGGCCAAGATGGCCATCAAACAAGCTAAGGTGAGAGAGGGTCACCCCTTCTAATTTGGAGGCTCAAAACAAAGATCAAAGATCGAAATCCAATCGGATTCCAGTGGCTAGAAAGTCAATTAAGGCATGCAACAAGGGTTAGGGTGTAAGGCTCAAAATGGGAAGCAACCAAGCATGCAAGATAGCATATGACCTCAAAAAAAAATGAGACATTAATAAAACATGAATATGATGTCAAAACGAGCATTTTTTCAGTTTATGACAAATCTCAAAAGTGATCACAAACATGGCTTATCTATCATGCAAAAATGGCCCTAAAAGAGGTAATAAAGGTAAGAGGCAGCAGATGGCTCCAACAGCCAAGAGTCCTTCAACAAATTTGAAGAAGGGCACAAAACATGGCGCTTCATAGTTTACATCAATCCACTAAAGTGAACATAAATGAGGCTAAACTATCATGTAAGAAAAAGGCCAAAAGAGGGATAAAGAAGTAAGTGATAACTGCTGGCCTCAAACAGAGAAGGGCCCTTCAACAATGTTGAAGAGGGGCTCAAAAAATGATATTTTACAGTTTATAACCAAGTCTAAAACATCCTACAAATAGGCCTAAAATACTATGCAAAAATAGGCCTAAAAGAGGGTTTAAGCACAAAGGGTAAGAAGGAAGCCTCAAACAGGGAAAGACCCTTAATCAAACATGAAAAAGATGTCAAAATATGACTATTTGTAGTTTAGGTTGAAGCCCAAAAATGTAAGCACAAAGAGCTAAGAAAGCATGCAAAAATAGGCTCAAAAGAGGGAAAATGGGACTCACCCTTGTAGAACCAAGCTTCAACAACTTTTGGACCAGGTTTGGGAGCTCTTGACCTCTGGAAGATAGCCTCAAGTTTCTGGAATGGATGTTGGAGGTGTGATGCTATGAGTTGTAGTGTAAAATGGTGTAGGACTTGAGAGGTTTTGATGCTTGGAAGAGATAGAGAGGGAGCTTTAATGCAAGACTCCCAAACAAAACTTTTTTCACCTCCCAAAATGCAGCTAGAGCTGCTGGTTTTATAGGCAAAAGAGTGGAGAAAAAGGGGGGGGGATTCAAATTTAAATTTCCCCCCCAAAAGGTTGACTCTCGGGCATAGGGCCTAGAGGAAAACAAATTGCACATCTAGAACACACTTGGGGAGGGGGTCATGGCCGGCCAGCTCAAAAGGGCAAAAAGGGTCATCCAACTAGGTAAGTGGCCGGCCTGCTACATTTTCCCTTCCGCTACTTTTCAGAAAAAATGGGTCTTCGGAAAGAAGGGTGGCTGGCCAGTGATAGGGAAGTCCAATGGTGGCTGTTCAAGTATCCAAATTGAATCCCCATAAGTTAGCTTTCCAATGGCGCAAACCTTGCATTAAAATTCCTCCTGTGGAAAAAGTTATGTCCTTTTGGTGAAGCCACAGATTTCGTCCAACCGTAGTGATGCCCTACTTCAATTAACTATATCTCCCCGTCCGAATTGGATTTAGGAGATTCTGAGTGAAAAATGAAGCCCCAGGAGTCTTCTTTCCAACGGTTGTGGCCTCATAGCTTGGTTCCAAGTATGCAAATGAATAGGCCCGATTCGGCAGGGTCGCTCAACTCTTTCTTAATGGTTCATGCCTCTTTTCTCCCCAACCGGATTTCTTCCTCTTCTTTTTCTTCAACTCCAAACCCCTAAGTAAGGTGTTTTGAAATATTTTTCAAAGATTTCATCTCTCTTTCATTCATATCCACTTTGTCCTTGCTCTACATCAAAAACGCAACATTTGACAAAATACGAGCCTCTAACATCGTAAAAACTTTATTTTAAAAACATTTTGAAAGAGAGGGTTTTAAGGTCTAAAAATCTTTTGATCAAGATTATTTTGGTCCAAAAAGGGTATGAAGTTGAGATTTGACTCTCTCATTGTCAAGAAATCGAACTTTTCCCCAGACACCTTCCAAAACCATCAACAAGGCCCAAGTCTTAAAGGTGGTCAAAATGGGGTGTCTACGTAAACTTAGTAGTTTTGAAGAGAATTTGGCAAATTGAGTTTCCTTCTTATAATTCAAGACTTAAGGTAGAGCCTTCACCTTCTTGTTCATGTAATTGAATTAGTTCTTGCATGGCTCTTGTCATATTGCGCTTAAAGTCAAGATTTGGTCTTGTAATGTTGAATTATAGCATATATCCCGCATGCAAGTTGCCATTCTTGAGTTTTGAAGTTATTGTTCATGAAATTCCACATGCATATTCACATTGTTGCATTGACCATGGTTTCTCATGTTTTTGAAAAGATTGGCTTTTTTGAGCTAGTGATTAAAGCTTTGAATTGGTTTAAATTCATGCATGTCACATTGAAGTATGTTCTTGAACTTTGGTTTGAAATTGATTTAATTGAATTACCTTTGGGCTTTGATTTCTTAAATTGACCTTTGAAACATGTTATATTAAGAGCTTTGAAGAGTTTTCTAGAAAATTAGCCCAAGAGGATCTGATTTGATGCATTGAAACTTGGTTTTGAGCTTGAGGTTCAAATTTGAATTTTAATTTGACTCACGCCGAGCGAAATTGCCGAGTGTGAAATACGTGCTCCCAGCACTTTGCATTGTTTTACAGTCTGTTCGAGCGGGGAAATGTATGCTCGAGTAGGGACCTGAGTCACACGCTCGTGCATGTGTCGAGCGCCCATTGAGCGTGATTTTTACACATCCAAGATTTTACATACTTTGCGTCCGCCGAGTGGGAAGTGACGCCGAAAGGAACCTTTAATCAGATGTCCGCCGAGCGGGAAAAGCCACGCTCGACCGGGACCCTATTTTTTTGAAAATTCTGAACATATTTTTAAAGTGCATCTTTACATCCTCATTCCATTCTAGGCATTCTTAGGCCTAATTTAAAGTATCTTAATGAGAATATTGATGTAGAACCACACCGAGGCAAATTAGGGATTAAGTTATTATTTCCCAACTATGTAACTTAGTGTGTTCATTCTCAGAATCGTAGGGTTGGCATCCGGAGACACGATTAGCTTATTCAGAGCCTAACTCGTGAGTAACAATGTTGTAAAGATATGTTCAAAAATGATTATCTTATGAACAACCGAATCGCATCGTTTCAAATAACATCATATCAATGAATGATGTCCTAATTGTGAACTCAGACAGGCATCCTTAGCAACTCATCATCAGACTATACGCCATCGACATAGAGATCTCGTCGCTTCCCACGCTGGAACCATTATCACATCGATATGATGGCCATCAATCGATCGCTCACTGCTTAGACCATCAGATTATTTTGCTATTGGATGTACCACATATGACCGCTATGATTGAATAATCGATATACCGATTGAAATGACTATTTTCAATCGAAAGGACATTCATTCTAACCTCTTTACGATATGTTATTCATCGGGCTTTAGCTCACCGCTCATATATATATATGTAGGTGTACAGCACCGATCGTTGCTAGGAGCCGCCGTTAACTCCTTTATGGTCAAGCCAACCACCGTGCTCACCGCGAGGTTCCAAGTCCTTCGCCGTGGCTTCGAGGATGTTTTAGATTTCCCTTTTGTATCTCTGCTTTTGTAATCAGATAGACCGATCGATAGCGATCGCATCAAGCAGTGTCGTGGATTTGGTTCCTAACTCCGTTATCTCAGATATGATCAGATATATGTACATACCGCTTGGTAATCAATGTGAATGCATTATGAAAAATCTTTCGTGATACGCATCGCCACACCATTGACATCTTTTAATTATCGCTTTGGCTTCCGCCAGCCAGATCAGACATCGTTTTATCATATGTGCCTTCGAATCTCTTGACATCGCCTACATGCTAAACCCATAGGGGCGGATTTGGGTCGTGACACTTTTGAATCCACAGATGCACTCTATTTTTATTGGTTCCGTCTTTTATATCATCACATTATTTGTTTAAAATCACCAAACATCGCTATTATGGATTGTCATGATGCTTCCCAACCCATCTTTGTTATTCTTGATGGCTCCAATAACGACAGTGGGCTCAAGCCATGCTTGACTTTTTAAAGGAAAAAACTTTAGCAAAAATCATCGAGGATGTGGCTAAACCAAGAAAAAGGCTAATGAAACAATCGCCAAATGTGAAGACTGCTTAGACAATTGATAGTAAGAACTACCAGATTATTACCGCTTTGGAATACATTTGTTACCTCAGATCACCGCATTTGGTCATTTTCAACTTGACTCCGTCACTACCCCTGCTAAAGACATCACAGATTTTTTGAAGGAACGATATCAGACTACTGGTCTTGCTCATCATTATCAACTTCAGAGTCTACTTCATCGCATGCACTAAGAGCCTAGTCAGTTTGTTAATGATTTTCTTTCTTAGATATATTCTATTTGGGATCAACTTGCTCTCTCTAAACCTAAATAGCCTTACTGTGATAACCTTGTTCCGTATTATGCTAATTGATCTTTATTATGAATATGATTATGTGTTCGATATGATTTTGAGTGCCATTTATATGAATATATGTGGTTTTGAATTTCTATCTGTTCATCATAGAAAATCTGCTTGAATCACGCCTAGAATTTAAATTGAAGGCCCTATCGTCACGTAAAACCTAAATTGATCACGCCATTATGATCAAAGATAATTTTTAGTGCCTATGGTGAAATTTAATTGAAAATTGATTCGGATCAAAATAATTAGATTCAAAATGATTAATTAGGGCACTATTATTAACCTTAATCAATTTGATTAAGTGGGAGACTATAAAAAGGTGCATCACACTCACATTCATGAAGTTTTGAGCCCATTTCACTCATTTTCGCTGAGATTAGCTCTCTAGAGAGAGAGAGAACCGAATTTAGTGAGAGCGAGGGGCCAACATTGAAGAATTGCTAGAGAATTCAAGAGACTAAGAGGATTAGCTCAAGAGTTAGCTATAATTGGAAGAATTGAAGCTCCTAGGTGAGTGATCAACCCTTAATTCATGAATTTGAGTTTGTAATCATGTAAATTCAAAGAGAATATGTGATCAAGAACAAGAATTGTGTTGTAATTGATGAATTTGAAGTCAAAGAATGCATGCATGAAAGGAATTGCCATGAATTTGTATGTTTGAGCATGAAATACATGATCCATGTTGAATATTTGATTGAAGTTCATGCTTTTGATCATCTCTTCATCATTTAAATTAAGAATGAGAGCTATATCTCACATGCATGTACAATTCATAAGAGTATGAGTTTTGAATGCATGAATTTGTTATGTTGGAAATGAGATTAGTGTAATTTGGAGCATGCATGTAATTAATTCGTGTGGATTTGAACTTCATAATGTGGTGAATTGGTATTAGCATCATATTAGTAGATGCCTATGAGAACAACGAGTCATAAAATGCAAGATATGTTAATTTGAATACTTGTTTGAAGCTCAACACGGCTGTCGAAAACCTAGATTTTGCATGTCCGCCGAGTGGGAAAGCCGCCGAAAGGAAATGTTAGCCTCAGAACTTTTGGTGCATATAGATGTCGCCGAGTGGGGAGCCATGAAGTTTGATTTTAGCTCGAGCGTCAATCACGCCGAGGGTAAAAAATGAGGCAACCAAGATTTTTGTAAATCTAATGGTCCGCCGAGCGCCAAATCCACGCCGAGCAGAAGCCCTGCTTTCAAATTTTGAAAAGATGTTATGTGATCATTTTTTCATCCTCTTTTATTTTTAAGCACTCTTAGGCATACATTAAACATTGTAAATGAGTTAAAACAAGAAGAAAGAAGTCTAAGAGGAATGTATGAACTAAGAACGGATTGAATCGACAGGACCCATTATGTTCATGAAATGTGTAGGGTCAAGCACGAGGGCAATTCCATCGGCAAATCATCGTGAGTAATATTTTAGTAGAGATATTTTGAAGTATGTTATTTGTCCAATTGCTTATCTCTATATAAGTCTTATAAGCTCGTTAATTCAAATTGTGGACAAATGTTTGACATGAATGAATGGGCCGAAGGCCATTTGACATGAATGAGGGTCAAGGCCGCTTGGACATGAATGAATGAGCCAAGGTCGCTTTGACATGAATGATTGGGTCAAGGCCGTTTGACATGAATGAGTAAAAGGCCGCTTGACATGAATGATTGGGCCAAGGTCGCTTGACATGAATAAATGGGTCGGGCTTGCCGTTAATGAATAAATGGGTCAAATGTCGCTTGTCATGAATGGATGAATGAATGGGCCGAAGGCCGTTGGATATAATTGATAGGGCCAAAGGGCGTTTGTTATACATGAACGAATCAGCTCGAGGCCGCTTGTTAAGAACGGCGGGCCGAGGTCGCTTGATATGTTTGGGCTTGAAATCGCTTATTGTACTAAATAGAATCCTAAATGGGGCTAAGGCTGTTTGATATATGTGAATCTCATTTGTGCACCTTCTTTATGTGATATTATTCACTGGGCTTTAGCTTACACTTATTCATGTGTATGTAGGTGAGCAAAGAGATGTCCAAACCCAAATTGTGAAGTCTATGTGCAAGGTCAAGTTTTAGAGAGTCACCATACGCTTCACGACGAGACTTACTTTCGCTTCTTTTGTTCTTTTGTTACAATCTCGTTATGTGGCGTAAATTGTTAGATTACCTCCAGATATAAGTTTTGGCTAGGCCGACTAATACGAATGATCCCGTGTGTATAATACTTTAAGTTGATTTTCCATTTTGGGTGTGAGTTATTAATGAATACCAATATGTGTTGTTGATCGCCATGTAAGCACAACTCTATGGACAATTTGTAAGTTTGCTTCCGCTGGGCCCTTAACTCGATGTAATATCTTTTGTTTGGTTTGAGGTCGCAGTAATCCCTTGATTATCGGGGTTATGACCTCAACTTATAGGACGGAGTTCAAGTCATGATAATCGGTATCGAGCACGAAAGTTAATAGCTCACACTTGTCCAAAAGAGCAATAAGCGCCTAGATAAGATCTAGGATGCATTCATGTGATAAGTATGAATCAAAGCATTAAGAACATGCTTAAATGTTTCAAGTTGAACAATTATGTGTTACGAGTTTGTGAATTGCTTGCATTTCTAATTATTTGAATATGTACATACTTGTGAATCTTTTGTAAAAAGTATAATGCAAGTCTAATCGATGGTGAGAACAAGAGGTGATGAGATAGAGGAGTCTTCACAATTTAATGGATAAAATGGGGAGATTGATTCAGAAATGGCAAAACGCTGAGGCAACAACAAAGTGGCAATAACCACACCTCCGCCTCCTCCTCCTCCTCCAAAGGCCACTGTGCTGTGATAATCGTAATGATAATCAATAATAGCTCTCACCAAAGAGTTTAAGAAAATGAAACCACCACAGCCCATGGAGGATTAGATTTATTGAAGGCTAAAGCATGGGTTCTGGCATTGAAAAGTTATTTGAGGTGTTTCCTTGTTCAAACACCGAAAGTGATTCTAGCCACCTTTATTCTTGAAGATGAGGCTAGAAGGTGGTGGATGCTAATGCGTGAAAATAATAAAGGTGTTGGTTAACGCATTCTTGGAAATTTTCTATGACAAGTACTTTCCACAAAGGTCCGTGATAGGAAGGTATCGAAATTATGGAACTCAAAACAACAAAGATGATCAGAAGTTAATATGAAGCCAAGTTCATTGAATTGGCTAGGTTTGCACCATATGTGGTTGACACCCACTATAAGAAGGCAAGACATTTTGAAGGGGACTCTGTGATGATATTCTAGAAAAGGTAAATGTTCTCAAACTAGAGACCTATATTGAGGTGTTAGATTGGGCCATAATATCGAAGCTAACATAGCCAAACAAGCTAAACCAACAACCGACCGAAAGGTAGCAAAGACAAGGCTTCTTTTCGAAGAAGAAATTTTCAAGGAAGCGTAATATAGGCTCTTGAGTACTTCTTATTCTTCTCGAGATACATCTCCTATGTGTAATAGTCGAGTAAAAGGCATTGTGGAGTTTGTTATCGTGTGTCAGGGCCCGCTTTAAATGTGGTAAAACATGGCACATGGCTAGAGATTGTAACCAAAACAAAGGGAAATTAGTCATAGTTCAATAGCATCAATTCCAAAACCGAGAAATACTATGAGATCTACTACTACTGGGGATACCGTGAGGCAAGGAAGAGTGTTTGCGCTAGTTCCGGGTGATATACGGAACGCTGACGCCATTGCCTCAGGTACTATTTCTATATGTAACCAGGACGCATTTGTGTTAATTGATTCTGGATCAACACACTCTTTTGTAACTTGTGCGTTTGCATCTTGACTGAGTAGATCTCTAGAACCCTTGCCATATTTGCTATGTGTGTGTGCTCTATTCGGGGAATCCGTGTTGTGTGCTTCTATATATCAATTTTGTGACATGAATATTGAGGATGCTATCCTATATGTAGATTTGTTCCCCTTGAAATTTAGACATTTCGATGTAATTTTGGGCATGGATTGGTTAACTAAATATTGTGCCACCATTGATTGTGTGACAAAACGGGTTATATTTAAACCACCAAAACATGAAGAAATTGTGTTTGTGGGTAACGAGGTAGTGCCTTCACCTTACTTAATATCCTAATGAAAGCATGTAAATTGTTCAGAAAGGGTGCTGTGGTTACTTATGTTATGTGTTATCCAACAATCTATGAATGTCGAACCAATAAAGATCCTTATTGTTAGCTAATTCCCAAATGTGTTCCTGTGATGAATTGCTGGGAATTAGTGGATAGAGAGATAGAATTTACTATTGAAGTTGTGCGACACTCAATCTATTTCTAAAACTCCTCATGTAATGGCTACAAATGATATGAAAGAACTAATGTAATAATTGCAAGATCTACTTGGTAAAGGATTTATCCGACCTAGCACGCCACCATGGGTGCACCTGTTATTTCAGAAAAGAAAGATGGAACTTGCGCCTATGTATTGACTACCGAGAACCTAACAAGGTAACAAAGAAAGAATAAATATCCCTTACCTCGTATTGATGACTTGTTTAATCAATAGGATCAAGGTGTTTTTCAAAATTGATTTGAGATCCGGTATCACCAGCTGAAAGTAAAGGCGTAAGATGTTAAGAAAACAACATTTAGAACGAGGTATGGTCATTATGAATTTCTTGTTATGCCATTTGAAGTGACTAATGCAATTGCAAGATTTATGGACCTAATGAATCGATCTTTAAGACCTACCTTGATGAATTTGTTGTGGTTTTTATTGATGACATTTTGATATACTCAAAGAATAGACTTGAACATGAACAAGATTCGAGAACCTGCTTTTGCAAACACTTAGAGAAAAGAAATTATTTGCCAAACTAAAAAATGTGAGTTTTGCTTGGATAGATTCATTTTTTAGGACATGTGATCAACAAAGAAGGGATTTCAAAGGGACCCACGTAAGATAGAGGCAATTGTGAATTGGCCTACACCGACTAATATGACATAAGTTCGCAGCTTCATGGGCTTAGCCGGCATTACACGAGATTTGTGAAGGACTTCTCAAAATAGTGCATCTTACTCAACCGACACGCAAAAGCTAACCGCTTGAATGGGATGATGAAAGGAAACGCTTTCATGAATCGAAACAAGATTTACCATCGCACCGCTTTTAACATTACCATCAGTACAAAAAATTTTGTGATTTTCAAAGGATGCATCTTGTAAAGGTTTGGGTTGTGTTAATGTAGAATGGGCGTAGTAATTGCTTATGTCTCTCTTTAGTTGAGACCACGAGAAAAACTACCCAACACATGATTTAGAATTGGCCGCAATTGTATTCGCTGGAAAATCTGCATTATTTGTATGAGGCAAAGTGTGAAGTCTACACGATCACAAAAGTCTGAAATACTTCTTTACGCAGAAGGAGTTGAACATGCGACAAAGGAGATGACTTGAATTGATAAAGGATTATGATCTTGAAATTCAGTATCACCCCGGGAAAGCTAATACAGTTGCTGATGCCTTAAGCAGAAAATCAATAGGAAGTATAGCTTGTTTGCTTACTTAACAGAAAGAGATCTTGCAAGATTTTGAGAAGTCTGAGATTGAAGTGGTATTGTGTGAACATGGCGGATTGATAGCCTCTATTTCAAATTAATCAAGAATTATTGATGAGATGAAATGTAAAACAAAAAGAGGACTTAATTCTTCAAGAAAGTGATTAATGAATTTGAGAGAAGTCCAAAAGTAGAGTTTAGTGTTGAAAATGAAGCTGCTAAGGTTTTGAAACCAATGTGTGTCCCATATACCAAACTAAAGAAGAGAGTTCTAGATGAAGCCTATAAATCAAGAGTTTGCTATGCATCCCAGAATAATAAAATGTATCGATTTGAAGCAAAGCTATTGGTGGCCCAAAATGAAGAAAGAAATTGCGTAATATGTGTCCAAATGCCTTCAAATGTTAGCGTAGTAAAAGTCAACATCGAAACTGTGGTCTACTTCAACCCTCCATATTCTTGAATGAAAGTAGGAACATGTGACTATGGATTTTGTTGTTGGTCTATCCCTAACTCCCCGAGGTATGGATTCCATTTGGGTTAGAAGTTGATAGATTGACTAAATTTGTACATTTTCACCGTTAGAACTATATTTGATGCTTATAAACCGCTACAATATATGTTGATGAGATTATCCGCTTATACAGAGTTCCCAGATTCTATTATGCCTGATAGGGATCCAAATTTGTATCTAGATTGTGGAAGAGTTTGCAAAAAGCTATGGGGACAAAATCGAGGTTTAGTACCGATTCCACCCACGCATGTATGGGCAATCAAAACGGACTATACAAGTTAGAAGATATGCCGAGAATGTGTACCTTAGATTTTCAAGGAGTTGGGAAGACTATTTGTCACTAGCGTAGTTTGCATACAATAATGCCTTTTACTCCAAAGATTTGTGATGGCACCATACGAGGCTTTGTATGGTACAAGATGTAGATCACCAATTTGTTGGATAGAAGTCAGATAGAGCTTTACTTGGGCCTGAAATTGTGCAAGACAGTTCTGAGAAGATCAAAATAATCCAACAGAGGCTCAAAATAGCTCAGGACCGACAAAAGAATTATGCAGATGTTCGAAGATGACCTCTTGTGTATGTGGTTTGTGTTCATGTGTTTATTCGTAGACTCCAAAGGAAAGGCCAAGTCAGTTTGGAAAGAAGGAAAGCTATCGCCTGCTATATTGGGCCGCTCCAAATTTAGAAAGACTTGGTTCGGGCTTATAGAGTTGCTTTACACCGGATTCGAGCAAATCCATAATTTGTTTCATGTGTTGATGTTGAGGGTTATCTTCGAGATCCGCTTCATGTGATTGATTATCACCGTAGCTCTTGATAGAAATATGGAGTACGTAATGGTCGGAACAAATCATTGACCGCAAGTAAAACAATTGAGAAGCACAAGATGAATGGACTTTATTAACAAACAATTGATTAGCTCAAGAGTTAGCTATAATTGAAAGAATTGAAGCTTCTAGGAGCGTGATCAACCCTTAATTCATGAATTTGAGTTTGTAATCATGTAAATTCAAAGAGAATATGTGATAAAGAACAAGAATTGTGTTGTAATTGATGAATTTGAAGTCAAAGAATTCATGTATGAAAGGAATTGCCATGAATCCATTTTATAGAAAATCCATTTTATTGCAAAACATTTGCCAGAAATGAACTACATCACTAGATCTTAGAGTCGCCACCTAATATTTTGAGAAAATTAAGAAACTCGTGATTTATGCCAAGGCCATTGTTCGTTGTAATCAAAGATGCCTCACCAAAACCTTAGTTATGAGAGGAAATGTCTTTAAGCACCCCGCCACCCCATCAAAAATTGGGCTCTATTAAATCATGATCTCGAAGTTTTATTTACTTTAAATGTTCATATTTTGATTATTAATAAATTTTAAAATTTACTATGTGAAGCAAACATGTATAGACTATGTCATTTATTTTGGAAATAACTTGATTTCATGTATTTTTGAAAGAGTTTTGAAGATGTACAACTCAAAGAAATTGAGTTGACAAACATGAAAATCGATATTATTCAAAAATTAAACAATACAACCTCCATCTACTAGCATTTATACAGATATATCAAATAAGCAAATAGCCACATGGTAGAACGCTAAACATAGTAAGAAAACACACAAATAGGATGCTAAAACATAAAAACTCATATTTACCGATGTCCTACAAATAGTTACAAAACAAAGTTAGTAAATATGTATAATCTTATATACAAAATCCTAATACAATTCACTGTGAGATACAACTAAAAATTTGACTTCTAATATATGACATGTGAATCATCTAAAAACATGAGGTAGCTTATATAATCACATAAGAATTGATTAAATTCAAAAATACAAATTTTGCCAAATCAAGATGTATGAAACATGGATGCAAAGCATAGATATGATAAAAAGCAAAATATGATACATATTCACAAATAAAGAAAGTGAGTAAAAGAACGGGATAGAAAGAAGCCGCTTAAAAATTATTACAAGACTTGAATAATTACATATTTGAATAAAAGAGAAGAGAAAGAAAATATTATAACAAAATAAAACCTCACAAACCTCTCAAATGAAAATAAAAAAACAACTTCATGTGCTTCAAGACCATCGAAAACTGCTTCGCTTATCATCATCAAGTGTGACACTCAATTCCCAAATATTTGATTAACTTCGACTAAACATTTAATGTTTATAAAAAATAAAAAATAAATAAAAATAAAAATAACAATAACGATAATAATAATAGTACTACTACTACTACTACTACTACTACTACTACTACTACTACTAATAATAATAATAATATAGGGGTTAAATTATTAGTAAGTTACTTATAGGACCAAAAGAGAATTAAGAAACGAAAATGGGTCAGGAAAGAAAAAACTAAATCAAGCCTACAAGTGGCATCACTTCTCATAAACCAACAAAGTAGAAATGTGACCGTAAATGAGAAGGAGAGCAACGTGGCAGCAATAAACCTTAGTAGGGATGGTAATTTGAAACCGGCCCGACGGGAATCCATGACCCCGACCCTGATTTGAGTGGTTTTTTTTCGAAAAATACCCTCGACGGAGAGAAGACGGTATTTGAAAATCAATCCCCGATCTGTTTCGGGACGGTGATCGTTCGCCTGCCCGCCTACCTCCATCTCCGAATTTCCCCGAAATAAAATTACTTTTATACCCCTTATATATATAATAAACCAAACCCTCTCACACACAATACAAACAACCCGTACGTGGTCACTTTACTTCACTCTCTCGCCTCGTTCTTCTCTCACCGCCTCTTAACTCTCATTTTTCTCTCACTCTTACTCTCACGCTTTTCGCTCTTCTCGTGGCTTCTCTTTCTCATTCTCACTCTCACTCTAACTCTCATTCTCACGTACCATCGCCGATCTCGCCACAACCACTCTCAACTCTCAACTCTCTCACTCACTCATACCACTGCCGATCTCGCCAAATACCACATTATCGATCGATCTATTAGATCTCAGACCAACCGTTTTCTCTCGATTTGTATTGTTGAAATTTTTTTCAGATTATTTTTTTAATTTAAATATGTTGATGATAATGCAAACATATATATATATATTCATTTTTTTAAAAAATTTAAATCATGTTGGTGATGAAAATATATGATTGTTGGTTTCTTAGATCATATATTGATTTGTTGTTCTTGAACAAAATTTAAAAAAAAAAAAAACTCGAGGATTTTTTCTGTGGCCTGAGAAACCCGATCCTGCTAGGGATGTGATGGGAGGGTGATGGGTTTCCGCCAAGGATCGGGGATGGGATTTTGTAACCTTCGGGATCACGGAAGTGTGGTCCCTGCCGCTCTCCTCCGCTATTTCTAGACCTTAGACCTTGTGTAGCAAGCAAGAAATTGGAGCCTATTAATAGTGAGGTACCAAAGTGAGCTTCAAAAAGGAAAGAAGTATACAAATAACTAGGGTATTGTGATAGTAGCTGGGAGTTACGAGAAAAATAAAAGCTAAGGGTCAATATTAAGATGAGTTATATTATACCTTGAGTCACCATAATATATTTTACGTATGTTTTGAGTTACCATAATTTATTTTACACAATTTGTGTTTTATAAATTATATTAATATTTTGATTTGGTTGATTATTTTTTTGAACTCTATTGCTTAAATTGAAACCCATGAATATGTTTGTTTAAATTTTAGAAATTATTTGACAATGATTTTGTAAACATTTATTTTCTATAAGTACCACCATGGGAGTCCCATGTCTTCCATTGGCTTCTGATTGGTTACCTTGTGGTTCTCTGTTTGTCATGAATTCATTGACCTTTGTTCTGATTGTTACCCAAAGGACTTCGCTTTTGATTGTTACTCCAGAATTGCTCGATTGTCACCCAAAGGACCTCGCTTTAAACCGTAGTTATGGTTAGTTATTTACATCATCACAGTCTTGTGTGGTTATAGTTCAGTTTTGCTACTTAAATGATTATTTGTTCAAGCTAAGTTTTGTAAATATTTTAGCTTAAAAAACTATCCATGGTTATTTTGTGCTCCTTATACTTTTGGTATAATATTTCTCACTCTGCTGTGTGCTTATAGTCATATGTTTTTCGATGAGGAGATTTAGCTGGATTAAGATTGGGAATAAATCGCAGTTGTTTTTTTTTAAAAATATTTTACTAGTTGTAATTTTATCGACTCTTATAGTAAAATAAAGCCTAAATGACTATTTTCCTTTAAATAAACTTTTTAGTATCCATTTATTTCATTTTACTTTATCTCGCTTGCATTATTAATACGTAAATTTTAGAATTACTTTATTTTTATTGTCTTGTTACAACGCCAAGCCTTTGGATACCGGGTTTAGGTCATGACAAAAGTGGTATCAGAGCAATGGTTTTTGGGTTTTTTTTTTTTTAGTTTGTCTAACACGATTAAACCGCTTTATAAATATTTCTAGGCTAAGTTTTTCTATGTTGTAGGGAATGGCAAATCGGGTAGAGTTATTCTGGTTCGAGCTCCTAGGAGCCCATCTTGCCCTGAATCTACTAGAGGATTGGGGAGATTCAGAGAGTCTTGTCAGGCAAGCCCACCCAACACTTGACTAGCTCATGGGGAGACCCGTATACTTACAAGCCGACCCCGATGATGACTTCTTGTTTTGGAGACTTAGCCGATGCAGCACACGCGAAAGATACCTTGGGCCGACCCACGTTATTGGTCTTGCTCAAGATCTTGGATAGCTACACTTTTTGGTAGCACCATTGCCCTTGGGCTTTGTTGAGAGGAGAGGGAATGCGTACCCCAAGAGCCACATATTTGATTACTTCTCCTCCACAAAGACATCATCCATGTGGATTTCATTGATAGTGCGATATGCTTGGAGGTACCTGTATGGATTACTGAGCGGGAGATTTGGGGATATGACCAAGGTATTCTTGCCTATATAGTCCAGATTGTTTGGCGATGTTTTGAGATAGAGCACAGTGGCTGGGAGTTTGAGACCCTCATGAAGAGTGAGTTTGCAGGTTGTTTTATGGCCTAGTTTTTCGTGAGCGCCTTATGGTTGCCTAATCCATCCATTTTAGACACCGATCAGAGATTTTTTTGAACTAACCATGATTAGTCTAATTTTATTTTTGTATTGGTAAGATTAGACACTAACTCCCGATCGTTATCTAAGCACGCTGTACTAACATCTTTTCTTTTTCATAAGTAAAACAAGTGTCGTGGTAATTATATATGTGTTGTTATAGGATCTTTGTGAATCATAGATATAATATTGTGATGATTAAATACGTAATAATTGGTTCCAAAAAATGAATAAATAATGACTATTCCACTAACCGCTTTCACCTTATAGTAATGGCTAATGATGGAAATGGAACCGATGGAAAGAGTTGCTGCTTTTCATGAGCCCTACAAACCAACATAAATAATGGAATGCTCAATGGTGAGAAGAGCCAACTATGATAAAATAGTTCCGTGGATTTGAAACCCACCACATTTACCGCAGACAAACCCACTAGTAGCGTAAGTTTGGGCCGAGACATGGAGAAGATTTTTCATGTGCTACCTTGTATAGAAAGACAGAAGGTAACCTTCGCCACATTCACCTTCAAAGACGATGCACATGAATGGTGGCTTTATCCTAGAGAAAGAAAAAATCATGACTTAAGTAAGATTCTTGGAAGTATTTATGAAAAATACTTTCTAGATTCATCATGGGAACAAAAGGCATCAAATTCATACATCTAAAGTAAAGAACCATGACGGGTTTAATACAAGAGCAAGTTCATGCAACTAGCTTGATTTGAGACATATGTCATCCCATCTAAACTCAAAAGTAAGGAAATTGCAAGATCGATTAAATTAATGATAGGCTTGAGGTTTTGAAACTACCAACCTATGAAGGTGGTAGATCGAGCATACATCACTAAAAAAGGGATTAAAGGCTCGCACTCGAGAGAAACAAGTAAAAAAAATGATTTTGGGAAAAACAATGTAAGATTTAGTGTCGCACTTCAAGAAGGTAAATACCAACACAACTAGTTCAGTAATCAAGGTCCTTACTAACCCCGTGAGGTGGCACCATTCCAATTTGCCCTACTATGAAAGGCTCATTGGGAACGATGTCATCGAGACACCTGAGCATGCTTTAAATGCACCAAGTTGTCCACTTGAGAGGTTGTCCAAAACTTACCAATTCTACAATGGCCATTCTATGAACCAAATTTCCAAAACTTGTAGTACCTAGAGAAGTGAGGAAGGACCAAAAATGCCAAGGAAGAGCTTTTGCCTTGGTGCTTGGAATTATCGAGAACGCAGTGTCATGTACACTTTTTGTTTGTGGTCATTTAGTTCATGTTCTCAGTAACTCTGGTTCAACTCATTTTTTTGTTGCACCACACTTTGCTTCTAAGTTAGCATCAACACCAGAACCCTTAAGATATATATTATCTGTTCCTTTTCCTTCTAGTAATTCTGCCCTTGGTACTGATGTGTACAAATCTTGTACTATATCCTTAAAAGATGAAACCTTACACGTAGACTTGATTCCCCTCTACATTAGTACCTTTGATGTGATCTTAGGAATGGATTGGTTGGCTGCAAACCATAGCTCTATTGCTCAAGAAGCCAAAAAAGGTCTCCTCTTGTTACCAAACCACCTAGAGCTTGTCTTTGATAAAACTAGAGTGTCCACCCTCTATGTGTTATAACCTTCATGACAAATTTCAACCACTTCTAAGAAAGGGTTGTTGTGGCTATATCTCATGCATTGATGTGTAACAAGAGACCTCCATACTTAACAAAAATCCATGTGGTTAGAGAATTTCCGTAAGTCTTTCTTGAAGACCTACCTAGTACCCAGCTTGATCGAAATTGAATTTACCATTGAAACCTAACTTGGTACACAACCAATATCAAAAGCTTTATCACATGTTAATGATGAATTGAAAGAACTAAAAATCCAATTTTAGGAACTCTTGGACAAAGGCTTCATCCAACCAAGCACCTCACCATGGGGAGCTCAAGTACTATTTGTAAAGATAAAAAGATGGCACGATGAGGTTATGCATCGATTATCGGAGTTAAACAAGGTCACCATCAAGAATCGATACCTCTACCATGAATCAATGACTTGTTTGATCAACTTCAAGGCGCCCAAGTATTCTCAAAATCGACGGCTTTCAAATTTATCATTAACTAAAAATCAAATGAAAAGCATCAAAAAGATCGGCCGTAACACGCTAAAGCACTACAAGTTCTTCGTTATGCCATTTGGCGTCACAAATGCTCGGCACTTTTATGGACTCCCTATGAATGGGTGTTCAAACCCCATCTTGACGAAGTTCGTCATTGTTTTCATTGACTTACATTCTCATATACTCCAAATCACTAGAAGATCATGAACACCACTTTAAGAGTTCTGACACCACGTGATCACAAACTTTATGCCAAGTTGAAGAAATGCTAATTCTAGATCACTAGTGTACATTTCACGATCACGCTATTAATAATGATGGCATCTCGACGACCTCAAAAGTTACAAAGAATCGTGATTAGCCATAACCTACCAACATGTTTGAGATTCAAGTTTCTTGGGTCTAATTGGCTATTATCGATGTTTCGTGCAGGATTTCTTGAAGATAGCATCACCCTTGACCCAGCTAACTCAGAAGAACACACCCTTTGAATGGACTGACAAGAAGGAACGTTGCTTCCAAGAGTTAAAAAATAGACTTGTGACAACTCCTATACTAGCACTTCCTACGGGAGTGGAAGGGTTCGTAATTTATAGCGATGCCTTATATAATGGTTTGGGTTATGCGTTTAGGCAAATGGGAAGGTCATTGTACAAGATCCGGAAAAACAAGTAGCATTTTTTGAAGAAAAACAAAAAGAATTAGACCTATATCCCTATCCATATAAAAGAAATAATTCGGAGGAACCCTTTGAATTAATTTCACCTGCAAAACAAAAAGATAATGGAATTAAATAACTATAGCTTAAAACAGTCAAAAGAAATGGTTGAAAAATAAAATACAAGGTAATATTACAAATAGCTGAATTATTAGATATGGTAGATGAAGAAATAATAGAGGAAATAAATAATGAGAGAACAAATTTAGAAGAAGATATCTATAAACATTTAGGATTAATCAAATGAGAGAAATGAAACACATTCCCTTGAAGAATTAAAACAAATAATGGGAAATAATGACGCAGAAAAAAGAAAAAGAAAAAGAAAAGAAAATAATATACTAGAAAATTTCAAGACATAGAAAAGATAATACTTTAGAAGAAGAAACTAATAACGCTAATGACATGGATAAGACAAAGAGTAAAACAAGAAAGAAGTAGCTCATTTGTCCCACCTAATCCAAATCATCTAGATTTTAAAAATTTTATGAGACAACAACTAGAAAATGATACTAGAAATTATGAATATAGAAGAAGAATGGGACATTATAGTTATCTAAATAGAGGGTCTTTTGCTAAAGGAACATCCAATTATGTTGATTTTATTCCTAAGAAGGAAGTATTCTTAAGGGAGGTGCCATTAAAACCAATAAGTAATACAGGGTATTTATTAAATATTGATTGTGCTACAAATACAAGTGAGGTAATAAAACAATGGAAGAGAGGCATGCACCATGTCTTAAATATCCATAGCAGTAGTTGGAGCGCGCAAAGTTTTCTAAATCATATTGAACATAGCCTTACGAGTATACTAGTAAGTTGACATGACAACCTAAGAGAAAGTAACAAAGAAAAATTAACAGTAGAAACTACCTCGGAAGGTATGTTAAACATATTAAAGAAGAATTCATAAGAAAATAGTGGGATGAAGATAAAAGAAAAAGAGAATGGGTCAGGAAATTAAGTAACATAGAAATATAAAATATGGAATATATAGAATTACATATATGAATACTCCTATTATTATAATCAAATATAGAATAAAATTCATTTAACCATGTTTTTTCATAAATACCATATCTTATCACTGTTAATATACAAGAAAAATATGAAAAATGGTTAAAAGAATTAGGAGATGCCACAAGTAACACCTTGGGTCATAGAATTAAATATCTATGAGAATAGGTAGAGCAAGAATGCATGAAAATGAAGTAAAGAAGAAAATGAAAAATAATATTTACATTGGCAAAAAATCTAATTCATGGGGATGTGAGCCTTCAAGACTTAAAAACATAATAATAAGAAAAAGAAAACATTTTATAAAAGAAAAGGTTTTAATAAGCAAGGAGGAGAAAAATATAAAAGAAAATATTATAAAAGACACTATAATTGCAACAAAAGAAGAATGTTTTTAGAAATTATTGTCCGTATATTAGAAGGAAAAAAGACTCAGAATGCCGGGCATGTAGAGAAATAGGCCACTTTGCTAATCAATGCGTAAATAAAAGAATAATAAAATAATAAAAGCTTTAGGAAGTTTGGATTATGTGGAAGAAGAAGAAGAAGAAGAAGAAGAAGAAGAAGAAGAAGCTTTAGAATTAGTTTTAGAAAATAATGAAGGAATAATAGAATTAATTGAAGAAGAAATAGGAATTGAAGATGAAAACTATAGTAACACCGATGAAGAGTTAAATTTTATGATGATGTACAAATAAGTATATAAATTTGAGATGAGAATAATTTGTCATAGAAAATTATCAAGAAAAGAAATAGAAAAGATTGGATATTACCAATAATATAAAAAAGATTTAAACATATAAAAATCAATATTCAAATTAAAAAGTAAATATATATGTGAAAGAAGGAATGAGATATTGAAATTAAGGATTGTGAATATGATTTAGAGAAATAAATTATGAAAATATATTAAAAGAATAATAAAGATAATAAATATAAATATATGTATATAGGAGTGTACAAATACAAATGACACTCATTATTTGACAAATAACAAGATATAGATATATATGTATTTTTTGTGTGATATTAAAACAACAAAATTTTTGAAGATCCATAATCAAGAGAATAAAAAAGTAATCTATGTAGAAGACTATTAGGTTTTAATTATGCACTATAATATTATATTAACTTAAAAGATGGATTCATAAATAAATTTTTAACTCTAAAAATAAAAACCGGAGGAATCTGATATACATAAAACCACCTATCCATTAAGGATATTTTGGTCAAAATAATATAAGTTAGATAATACCATAGATCCCAAATGTAACATAAAAATTATAGAAGGCATAAATTTGAACCTCACTAATGGAATAAACAATAGATAGAATTACACTTAAAAGAATAAATCCTAATGAGATCAAGTTAGATAATCGATGGATAGCAAAGTTTCAATAATCCTAAAAATATCACAAAAAGAACAAATATAATTAAAATCGATAATACCGAAAAATATTAAAATAGAAACTCCCAGTAAAATGTAGAAAATAATGATGAAATGGATAACATAGGGTACATATCGTTAGAAAGACATTCTATAGATAATT